>JARHVA010001365.1:1312500-1840000 GCA_037957365.1 Torreya grandis
GTGAAAGTATATGTTTGAAATTATTTATATTTATTTTTTGATGCACGTGTGCATTCACTCATACTCACAAAATGACATCAAAGTGGGAGAGTTATGTAGACTCCTAGATTTAGCACAAGACTTGTATTCCCAATGTTTTATCAATAATTTACAATATTTAACATATTTTTTTATAGTTATGTATTTATATGACTTATATATCCCTACATTAGTATCCATTTAGTGTTTGAGGCTTAAAATAAAACATAAATAATTATTATAATTTATCTATTATAATTCTTGGATTAATACTCATTTGTGGTCATATTTTTCATTAAGATAGAGCCTCTCTTTGTCTTAGGTTAGTTTCATGCCCTACATGATTCTATCTTGGTAATTTTAAATCCATGTATGGGTCTATCCCATTTTACCTTTATCAGTCATTTTTCCCACTATCAATTATCTTTCATCTTTAATCTCACCTCTTTTCATTTATAAATTTAGCTAGCATTCCCTGCCTTGACCTAGAGTGTCTTATTTATAAAATTCATCCTAAACTATTTATAAGGGAATCAAGAATAGAAGAGATCATTAAATATATATAAAGGCTTAAACCTACAAAAGATCTAAACATTAAATTACGTCTTCTATTATACTTTAATTTGAAATTAATTGAGTCATATCTTACACACTTTTTATGGAATTATATATCTTGGTATCTCATTATCCCTTTATATCAAATTAATGTATTAGATATCATGTAGTTTTATCATTTATTTTAGGTAAAATGAGTTTCAAAACCCTCACTTAAAATATTATATTTAAACTCAATTATAACTACATGGAGATATGATTCTAATGTGTGGGATACATATCTTAAAATGTTGCTTCAATAGTTGTGCCCAACTCCATAACCCATTTTTTTAGTGCCAATCTATGTCAAAGAGAATGAATCAACAATTCAACTCATTTTTATTATAAAATTAGTAAAACACAAGTAAAAAAAGGTCATAAAACATGAGGTGAACCAATGACATAAAAATCATGCTTTGAAACCTTTTTAGGTCTAGCACATATTTGTCCATGTTAAATTATGCAACCCATCAAACTATCCATGAGGATAAAAGGCTCAAATAAAAGTTTAGGATAGTAAAAAAACATATTTATATATTTATACTTCAATAATATCAAAAAAATAAAAATGTGTGATCATTCCTTATCCCTTTATACTTACTTTTCATGGCCTAATTGATTATCTCTATCATGATATTGTTACTTAGCCAATTAGGTAGATATATATTTATAGTTTGACATACATATTATTATATCTAAGAATTGCATTAGTTTAATCCTTATTTTTTGTAAATATAAAAATGGGATGAACAACCTCAGAGCCATTGCACAATCTTATCTTAATTCCTCTATAGTGTCTTCAAGAAGGAACTTTAAAACATTATCAATCTCTCTCACCCATAAACTCTTATAATTTATGTAAGTGTGGATACGTGGACTAAAAATAAATTCATAATTAATAATTAAGTATCACATTAAATATGTAATAGGAAAACTATTTGTATAAAATATTCATAATTAAGTTAATATTGGGGATTTCACAACTTGGGAGCCACACAATAGATTAGCACGTTACTATTTCCTTCTCAAATAACTAGACTATTTTTAATCCCAATGTTGTTTTTATTCTTAGATCATAAAAACATTTATTATCCTAGATTTTAAATAATGTTTAGATCTATATATGCTAAACTAATTTATTAAACACTTGACAATGTTATTTTTAACCTACCTTCACCTCTATGAGTTGTGCATACATATATTTCTCTAATTCACCATTCTCTCAGATCCACATGATAACTATGGGTATAATAATTATAATTTTTTTGTTAATCACCTATATTAACTCCCTAAATCTATGCCAAACTAGTAAACTATCATACTCAAACATCTCCAAATCATCATATCAGTATTCATGTCTTCCAATTAGAACTATCATATTTAGGAAATACCATCCAAATCTGACGGATTCATCTTTTGCCCAAAACTAGTTAGATTTAATAATCAAATCATTCCCATAGATCATCCCATTCACCTAGTGTGTCGATGGTATGAGAAGTCACCTAAAGAGTCACACATAAGTACAAATAAGTCTATTCTTATTAACTCATCTAAAACTTATGAAATACATTTCAAAAACATAATACACATTGATCAAAACTACCCTAGTCATCCAAAATTTAAAAATAGTCACTAGGAGAAGTTACAAGCCAAGTATAAAGCATACCAAGACAATTACAAATCAAACATTATCAAGTGTTGAAAGTTAGATCACTAGGTACATTCATATAGAAATGGAACATGATTACACATTCAAATTAAAGGGAAGAATTATGTGTGGATTGACTTCCGTCTTTAGTGTACTAGATATGTAGGCAAAAATCAGTCATCAAAGGGGGTGATTGGGGTCATCTCAACTCATTACACTTCCCAATATTATTAACAAGTTTTACCCCTTTACTACATATATTGACATATCGATGTTAGTCATAAAATAGTGAACAAGACCCAAAGGGCACTAATTATGGACTACATAACCATCTCATTGAAATATTATCCTTTATTTAGGTTATATTGTAAGTAACTTCCTATGGGTAACCATGTATCTATTCACTACAAAACCAAATTGTCAAATGCTTTCTATGTCCAAAAAAGTAAGAATCTAGGCATTTCCAATGTACTGTGAAGTACATGGAAACTAAAGTCCATAGATAGTGACCTTAATGCTTGAGTATTGGAGTATTACCAATAATACCATGACTTTGGTAAAATTAAAGACCATTTTACTTATAATAATATCTCTTATGATTTTTAAAACTATTGAAATATAGTTTTTAGAAAGAAAAAGAAATTTAAAGCCAGTAAAAGCAAACATTTTTGTGCATGGAAATAAATAATTAAATTTGAAAATCCTAGGTGAAAGAGAAAACATATAGTAACATTCAATCAAATATAGTAAAGGATGATCAAATTTATCTTTGGTATATGAGAATCATGAATTTGGCTAAAACCCTAAAATAAAAATTGAGAAATCAATAAAAATAAATGGGTTCATCAATATGTTTTACCCTATTTTTTATTTTAAAATATATATTTTAGTAGATATACAAATTTGAAAGATAAATTTTTTAAAGATATACAATTATTAATAATTCTTATTTTAACTTGTTAAAAATGGAAACATGTTGTTTTAGGAAAATACTAGAAACATATTAACTTAACTTAGATCATGGTTCCTGGATGACTATTTATGATATCTAATAATGGAAATTAGAAAAAGATAGACTATGAATGTTCAAAATTAGATGAAGAAGATTAATATATTCTTAGATAATATTACACTTCCTAAACATCATTATAGGTTAGTTGTGACCTTTAACTACAGATTTATATACATTCATCATGACAAAATAATGATTATTCTTCCTTCTGTACCTATGTCTATTAATTAGGCTGAGGTGTTTCAATTCTATTTTTACCATGTAGAGATCATTGGTTTCCTTATATTTTATTTCAAAACCCTTATGATATTTATAATATTTCTTGAAAAAATATAAGGGGAGTGTAATGTGTTGAGCTGACCCCAATCACCCCCTTAATCTTTACTATTGTTATGTATCTAGATACTCCAAGGATGAAATCAAACCACACATAATTTTCACATTTATAGTGATTTTGAAATCATGTTCCATGAATATATGTATGAAAATATAAATTTGACCTTGATACTTGATTTAAAATCCTCTTATTTCTTGATATTGAATTATAGAAGAATAGGTTAGCTTTACTTGATTTACAATAGTGTAAAATATAGATGCTAGATTAGGAATCAAGTCCATTTCAAATGAGGTTCTGATTTGATTATATAGTAAAAAATTTCATAATTTCCTTAAGATGACCTTGAAAAACTAGTGGGAAGATCCAAATGAATATTTCAAATTTGGAAACTAGTCTTTGTTTGGTGTGGAGACAAGGCCACTTTGGATGGACAAATTTGTAGTAGTGGACTTGCCTGCCTAGGGTAGACATACCACACAGAATCAGGTATAGTTATCCTAATTTGGAGGCAACCTAAGGAAATTATAAAGTAGTTTGAGAGTTTGAATTGGAAATTTATATGTAGTAATGACAAAAAGTAAAGGGTTGATCCCACATATAGATTAACAACTTATAGGAATGGTAAATAAGAGTCATGTATTGGGATGAAAGTTGAGTGGTTTAATATGTGTCAATAATTAACTTTGCCAAGTACCTATGACTAGATTTAGATGTATACACAAGGATATTATCTGTCTATTATAAAAGGCTATCATATTTTATCCAAATAGTGAACCACTGCTAGACAATATCAAAAGTGTGCAAAAAATGAATTTGAAAGGTATAAGAACCATCTTATTATAGTATTTGTAAATAATATTGATACATCACCACAAATAATTTTAAATACATAATAAATGAACACATATGGTTGAGAAGATACTTGCATCTAATTTTGTGACATGCATACAAAAAATGCATGTGTAGATACAAAAATCTAATTTACATAGCATTTAAATCTTGTATACTTTAAAAATACCTATCAAGGTTATACCCTTACATTTTAAACCTTATTACTACTGAAAGGCTCACATTATCCACTCATTATGCCTAATTTTTTATCTAATCATCTAACCCAATAATTTATGATGACCTAGATCTCTTACACTATATATAGATATTAAAACATGAAATATATCTTTCACTATAAATTTAATATCCTCAGTAGATTCCTAGCTTGTTTGACACTTGTATCCCAAATAAAGACACTTGTGTAGATGTAACTATCCATATTTTTATTAATTTTGGAGTCCTCAAAGTTTATCAAATTTTCAAATCTTTTGAATCTTATGGTTGGACCATTTATCTTATTTAACCCTAATTTAAATATTTTTAAAAGTTATGGTATAAATAAAAATCAAAGCCTACTCATTATTCATTTTATTAAATACCAAGTAAGCACCTATTCAAGATCAGCTAATAAGTCACACATAAATTTTACTGTGTGTTCTTCCCTATTTTCATATCATTCATAAGAGCATTCATATCATAGGTTTGAAGCACTCAAAGAAAATCCGTGAGTATTATTTTTCAAGTTAAAATGTAGATTATAGTGGTTAGTGTAGGCATTTTTCCATTGTGTGGTTTTATTAACATGATCTAAGTAGGTTGCTTAGGTTAATAATAGGTCATTAGGAAAAATGTAATTTAAGTCATTTTATAATTATATGTTGAGTTAATTACAATTTTTGGTGATATAATTTCTCACCATATAATATACCTTCCTATGTAATTTGTGGTTAATGATGCAAATACAACTTTTTGGTTGTGAAGACAAGCTTCTTCCATTTTGAGTTGTTCTTTAGATTTCACTACTCCATACAGATTGTGCTTCATGTATTTTATCCTTTCCAAATAGATCCTAAATTGTGGCCCACTCTAACATGGAATCATATTTGATCTATTAAATCAATTCCATTGATTCTATTGTGATATATAACATTCTAGCTTGTTTGGTATTTTTCATTGATGTTCATTTTCTAGTAAATTCATGAAAATCTACATATCCACAGTCTAAAACTAAATTTTTAAAAAAAAAATTATAAGGTGTAAAACCCATAATAATGGCTATAAATATGACCTAGTTCTATGAAAGTTAATTTTTTACCATTTTGGAGGGTTTCAAGGCCTTTTTTTGAATTTTTTAAAAATATATATGTTCAATGACTTCGAGGAAAAACTATTTTTGGGTTTTTTTTGGTTTTTTAAAATAATAGGTGTATATTTGTTATTTTTTGTATAAATAGCACAAAATCTATATATTTTATGGTTTTATATTCTAAGTGGAGTTTTAAACCCTCACAATAAATTTTGGTAATTTTTGGTAGTTGATGGACTTCCTCTTTCTCAAGCACATGGTAGGATCTAAAAACCTTTATTACACACTCACCAGAAGCTAACACCCACACTTACACACCCATTAAAACTCATAACCCATACTTTCATGCTTATCAAAACACACGACCCCTACTTGCACACCTATCATAACCCATGACCCCTGCTTACATGCTTATTAGAAGCTAAGACCCATAAAAAAAGATAGGTATACTTTGACCCCTATAAATCTTTCTTAAAACTCCTACCACCCTCTTTACAAATTACAATATCTAGGAGTATTTCAAAATTAATTGAGTGTTTAGTGACACTAATCATTTCAAAAGTATAGCTATTTTTTTGGTGACATCACTCCCACATCAATCAAATTAATCAAGGGGGCACCCTCATCCTAGCCCTTAGACCCCTGGTCACATGGGAGTTTAATACCTTGGTAAAAATAAACCCAATGGGGTTTAAATTTTCCTCACAAAAGTTGGTCAAATGTTTTGCACACCCAAAAAATTTGCAAAGTGGAGATCATTATTTTTATGAGCAATAAACATTCAAACTTCCATAACTTTTAGCCAACAACTCCTTTTCAATCACTATTTGTTTGAAAGTTCAAGTTTTTAAAATATCTATGCATTGGTGATATTCTCATACCTTTTTAAATTTAACCTCTATATATTAAAGTGGGTTTCACGTCAAAGTATTTTAGCGCATGCAATTTAGATTAAAGTTCTACTTTTTACACCATTCAACTATAATGAGTGGAAAGTCAAAGTGTAAATCCTCTTAAGAAACAAAGGCTTACACCAAATCATGATGGGTATAGAAAAATAACTAAAAATTGATGCAAAGAAGGAAAATTGGTTTAACATAAGTGATGAATCCTATGGTTTACTATGCCTATTTATGTCTTACAACCTGCTCTTTCATATTGAATTTATAGCTACTCTTAATGAATTTTAGACCATGTTAGAAAAACTCTTTGGGAAGTAAGATATAATGATAGGATATGGGTTGGATAATGATCTCATAAATTTGATCCCATACACTTTTGACATTATATAATACTTCTTATTAAATTTAAAATTAGTTGAATTGTAGTTGAAATTGTGTGGCATTGACAAAAAGGATGATCAACTGATTCTTTCCATCCTTTTCAAATTGAGATTTGAATATTATGTCTTCATTTATACCTTCCATTCCATGAAGTGTGACCTCATAGTTATATGTACCATGTCATCCTTGTATTAATTTACTATTGAATTAACTCATAATCAAGACAAACTTATTCAAATGGGTACACTAAAGTCATCAAAATTACATGCCTTAATTTTCAGTCATGACAGTAAAAAAGATTTCAATAAAAAAGAGAAGAAACAGAATAAGGACCTAGATAAAATAAAGGGTCATAAATCTGATGCTAATTCCAAATCATCAAAATAATCTTCCTCTTCAGATGAGAAACCTAAGAAATAAGGACTTGCATATGAATATTTTAAGAAATTTAGGCATGATAAATCTAAATACATGAATAAGTAGATTAACTAACTGACTAAGATACTCAAGAAGAACAATATCAGTGTCCTTGATTCTTCCAATTAATGTTCATTAGGAAAAGATTCTTCTAATGCCAAAGATATTAAAAATGGAAATGATAAGGGTAAAGCACTTGTTGTAGTTCTGTCCTAGCCTTCCACATGGATAATTGACTCTGGTGCCTTGTACCACATGACTTCATCATAGGACATGTTCTTATCCTTATATCCTTATTCTATGCCTTTTGTATTATTGGGTGATGATACTTCCATAGAAGTTAGTGGGAGAGGATCTATTGAAGTGAATTACGGGACATTTCATGATGTTCTATGTGTTCTCTCTTTATCTACTAATCTCCTATATATTTATCAGATCACTCACATTAGTTTAGGAAAGAGAGTTGAGTTCACACCTAATTCAATGGTTATTAGGTGAGTAGATAGTGAATCCATAGTTATTTTTGAGAAATTAGATCACCAATCATGATTGTATACTTTCTCACATTTTTCTCTTGATTAACCATCTACTGCATTTCTCACTCATTTAAATGGTTTGAGTAAATTATGGCATGAGTGATTTATCCATCTCAACTATCACTACCTAGAATAACTTAGTCATCATAACATGGTTTAAGATTTTTAATGAGTCAAATTTTATGATTATAATTTCTAAGTTTGCATACTCAGTAAGCATCCTATGGAAAAGCATGACAAAGGCAAATTTTGGAGAGCTACACATATATTAGAGCTAGTTTATAGTGACTTTACTGGACCATTTTTAACTCCTTCATTCAACAAGACTAAATAAATGATTACTTTCATCAATGTTTTTTTTATTGTATCCATAAAATCCATCCATAAGTGATATCATTTCATACCCTATTATGGAATCAACAATCATATCAATGTTGAGCAAGAGTAGTCATATTTTGGATAAGCTTTATTAATATCCTAGAAATCTATATAGAGGAAAATGCCTTCAAATTTATTTCTATTTGGGAAAATATTTTAAACCATATAAGTAATCAATAGGCCTTATGAGCCTATATTCTAAGAGTTTTTATAGTTCCTTATTCACTAAAATGGTAATACATAGATGCATCTTTTGTAATTTTTGTTTGATGGTTTTTACATCAGGATGCACTACAAGATAATGGATGAATGAGGAAAGGTATAATTGATACATGTCATAATAGGATCAAGAAAAAATATTAATCAACTATTTGAGGATGAAAATGAGGAGTTTGTGTTCTTCTTCAGTGACAGATGCACTAAGATTTATTATTCATGGATTATCCTTAGTACTAAGGTTAATATCAATGGTGTCTTCCACAAGCATGGAACCATCCTCCAAAAATGTAGGTACTAAAAGGAATTGATAGTCTTTGTATGATTATTGCCTGATTGGTTCATTGAGTTTACCCATATAAGAAGAATAATAATCATTAATTTATGTAAGTAACCACTTATTGAATTTATATGGAAATTCTTGGACTAATTATTCAAATGTGTGTTACTCCTATGGACTGACATATATGACAAAGATTATATGGGGACTTATAGTATTATGTGTTTCCTTATGAAGAGAGTGGACTTTCACATCTGTTGGTGCCTTAGAAAGGTTTTCACCAATTAAAAAATCTTTATTTTTACTTTTGTCATTGCCCAATAGTGCCTTAAAGGCATTTTTGATAGAGGAAATTAATTTTTTTATTTTTATGATTGAGGAAATCCACCTACTCTCCAAAGTAGGTAGTAGGGTCCAAACTAATCTCAAATCCCTATTTATGGTCCCAAATAAGGAAACCATATCTAAACCCCAATAATTATGATATATCCTCATTGTTTTATAATTCATCTAGTGGTATGAAATCATGTTGGTCTTAGTTGATGAGTTTGGGATAATCTAAGTCAAGGGGAATGGTTAGGACGACATTGGTGTTAAAGAGGTTTGTATGGATGATCTCATCATAGATAATATAATAATAATTTGAATTTTTTCTAGGATAATCATCATTATATTTCATATTTTTATCATTTTTGAGATCTGAGGGGTCACCCCCAAGTGGTTTGTATCCAACACCTCAATAACCTTCTTGTCTACTAGGGCATACATGCTCAATAATGCCCTATTGATTTTCCCCCAATCCTTTGCCTTGGTAATAAAAATGTATCATGATTTTATTAGGGATAAGGTTATTTTTACTCTAATAAAATGAAGTAAACTCATTGTTATATAACCAATAATCACTTAAATTATTGACTTGTTCATGATCCAAAAGACCATTTTTTATAAAATTTAAAAGCCCCACTTGTTAAAAATCATTTTTCTATGCCACTCCATCTTCGGTCTACCATAGATTTTTGGAAATTTAGGAGATTTGGAAATGTGAAATCATCATTGAATAGCTACAATCCATAGCCTTTATCTTTGAATTCTAAATGAGAGGATTCTTTGGGATTAATACCTTTAGATGAGGATGCAAGGATATCATGATCAATTTAGGAGGATTTGGGATACTCGAGTACCATATTTTTATTATTTTGGGTACACACTTTATGTTAAGAAAATAACTGGTACCATTTTCAACATCTAGGTTCTTGTAGTCTTGCTAAGGTTTTGAATCTCCTATTACCTTGACAATTTCAAATATTTGACTGATTTGGTCTTAAATTTTTCATTGACATGAAAATTTAGTTTGATGATTAATGATGACACTGAAGTGGTAGAAATTAAGTGTCTACATGTACCATTTGTCTTTTTAGGAACATAGTGCTTTTAAAATTCCTTCATGAGAAGCCCTTTCTTTCTTATCTTGAGTTTTTTTTTTTCAATTTTTCTGTTAGTGAGTGATCTTTGAGTAATTTATCCTTTTCAATTTGTTCCCTTTACTTATATAACTATTCCTTTTGTAATTGTTCTTTTTTTACCCTTATTTTTTATCTTTACTTTTGAATCTTTTCTTGCTCTAATTTTGTCATTTTTTTCTTTCACTTTTTCCTCAGGATATGCAATCATGATTTGAGTGGGTTGCTTGATTGATTTATCTAGTATAGATCAATAATATTTTGTATTTTGTTTTGAACAGACCAACAATTTTCCATATGATGTTCATGAACTCTATGATATGCAAATAGTATTTTGATTTCCTTTCAAGATGCATAAGAGTTAATGTGATTATATTGTTTCAAATAATTTATCTTAGAATCTCACTTGAACTCTTATAAGCCTTTTATATAATTTTTGAATCACTAGTTGTAAATATATCTTGTTTCGGCTTCCAATCTTGATATGAAGTTATTTTAGGCACAAAATATTTATATAGAGATGTAGATATATAATTAACATTTACTTTCTCTATATTAATTGTATATGTGATCTTATTTTCTAGTGATGTGATCCTTGCACTAAAATATTGATTTTACTTTTACAAATTTTTTATTAACACTCTCATTGTGACTATTTAACCTTTAAAAGCTTCACAAGAACAACCCTTAGGTATTTCTAATTTAATGTGCATAAAATACAATAAAAATTATGTGTGGGGGGTGGAAGGGGATACTTAAGGCATGTTAGTTACCATAATTTTTCAATATATCCATTATTTGATTTTTAAACTTTGAATTTACTATTGGGATTAGAGGTGTAACTAGTGTAGACGCTAGAAAACCACACACTACGGTTCCAAGTGTCTAAAACACCCCTAGACCAACTCATAAACCCCTAAGGAACAACCCTAACATTTAAAATGCAAAATAAACGTAACTCATTTATAATTTGACCTACTAGCTAACCCACCTTTTCAATGAAACCTAACCTTTGACCCTTGACTATCGACGATCACCCTAACCATCGGCGGTCAAGCCTGACCACCGATGATCAGGTGTCTACTAATTGAACCACTAAACTAACACATCACTTCAACTTGATTTTTTATATTTAGTTCATCTAAATAATTTTTGAGCTAATGTATATGAGATCTAAAATTAGATAGCTAGTTAGACCTCTTATTAACATATTGTTTCACCTCTCCTTCCTTCCTATAAAGAGAGATGAGGAGAGGGTGAACCAAGATATATAATCAATCAATCATATTGATCTAGAACTTATTACATTATAATTTTATTTTTAGGTCTTCTTTTAGTGATCTATAAAACCATCAAGTGTGGTAGAGATATGAAGTGTTGTCATCCACCAGCCAACAGCCAAGTACCGTTACTCTACTAAAATTCCTCTAGGCTCCACTACCTCAAACCATTCATCAGACCAAAAATAAACAAGCTAAGTTTCCATTTTCAATCACTTAGTTACTTTATTTCCATTTTTTAATCAACCCAACCTAAACCCATCTCTTAGAACCCCATTATGTGACTCATCTAAATAGCCTTTTTTGACCAGACCTAACCCACAGTAACCATCAATGGTCACTCTAACTACAAATGGTTTATCCTAACCACTGATGGTTACCCAAACCACTAATGGTTAGCCTAACCATCGATGGTCACCCAAACCACTAATAGTCATTATGTGACAAAATAATAGCAAGCTATTTCCACCTACCAAACCTTGAACAAATCCATCTTTCAACCCCTCTGCCTAATCAAAAAACCCTGCCCTATTTTTTGAACCATACCTAACCTATTTAACATTAGTATTGAAACTCATATTGCTATAATTAGTCAATTTCATTTATTTTATTAAAAAACACTTATTTTACTTAATTTAGTATCTTATATTATTTATGTAAGTAATTTATCTTTTATAAATTGATTTTTTAAAATTATCGATCGATAGCCTCGAAGGAAGCTCATGGTTCTTGTATCTAGCTTTCTAGGCAATCTAACCTACTATATAACTAATCAAACCAATTTTTTGAGTGATTTATTATCTATAGGTCATTCCTCCCAAGACAAAGAGGAGTATATACAATCATGTAGATAAAATGTGCACACAATATACCAATTTTTTCTACCACACCCTTCTTGAGTATCTTTTCTCTTTCTTCTAAAGAACATAAGAAAAATTTCCATGACATTTGGCATGCCCAGTGGGACCCTTTAGTCTTTTATTGGGTTCATAATTGCATCTAGGTGTTTTCTTATTCTTATATCTCTACTCATAAAATGAAATAATTTTTTTTTGGGCTTATAATTAATTGCATACATTGGTTACTTGCAAGTTTATCTCACATAGTTTAAATTAAAGAAAATTAATTCAATCATAGCTTCACTTTTGTCACGCACACATGACCAAACCACTCACATCTAAAAAAGTATTAAACATTGACATAAAGTTTGACTAGGATTTCATTACCTAGTGGTCACTTTTTCTAGCTATCTTACTTAGATTTCATCACCAAGGGAAGAACCAACTCAGCTCTCTAGTTGAGTATAAACTCTAGAATTAGTATATCTTAGCTAAGCACCTGACACCCTTATAATTGTTGTGTGAAGTGATTGGGTAGGCCCCAATACAATGTCATGTACTAATTTCCAATATAGATCCCTTTGAGAGCCTAAACATAACCTAAAACCAACCATTGACTTCTTTATAGTACTCATTTTACAAGATAATTTTAGTCACATAGTTCTTAAAGATTAAGGCATAAGCCAAAAAAGAGACTAAAAGAAATATTAGGATTAACATGATTTAGTATGTGTTTATTTTCCTTGAATTTTTATTATATTCTCTCTATTTGAGTTATGAGATTGCTTATGTCTTCCTCTTTTTCCCATTTGCATGGTTTTGACTAAGAAATAACTAAGGAACAAAGCAAACCAAGATCTACCTCTTGACCATCCATCTTTATCTTCTTTTTCATTCATGGATTACATCTTGGATGTAGATCATTCCCCTAACCCTTTTAGTAGTCCTAGAATCCATCTGATAGTTTCCCAAGGAGATAAGAGATGTAGATTTCACTAGGTTCTTAGATAACAACCCTATATCTCTTCAACATTACCTCAACACCATCTCTCATCATACCCCTACTTCAGTTCCACCTACCGACCTACCCTATGGGATTCCATCCCACCTTATGGTCACCACCTCTAATACCCCCACTTCTATCAGACCTTTGGCCACCCATTCCTCATCTTAGACCAACCATCCTACTAATACCACTATCCAAAACCAATAAAAAACCAAACACCATCTACCTTTAGTAACTCCTCTAACATGGGAGCAACCAATCATTTTGCCACACATACCCCTCTTATAGTGGGAGTACCTTTTACCAATATTTCTATTTTCCCTCTTATTTCCAAACCAACTACCTCTACTCCACTCTAGAGATTTGTGGTTCTTATACCTTCCACCCCCATGCCCATAAACACTAAGATTACCACCTATCCCCAACCCACCAACTTAACCATACCTCCCATTTAATCCATACCAATTTCTCAACAAATACCTGTTGCACCTAGCCTGAGCTATGTCTTGAACCCATAAGGATATATGGCCCCATCATCTACCTAACCTTCTACATCTACTTACCTATACCCAACACCCTCTCAACTACTCCCATTCACATACCAATATATGCCAACTTCCCAACCTTCTATTAGTTATCTTTATACTACACCTACCTAGACCCAACAAAACCTACCCTATAACTATAGAGGTGTACAAACCCAGATTAACTTTGTCAAAATGTTAATGGACAGAACGACTACTTTGGAGTCATCCATTTTTAGATCCCATAATAGTTTATCATATGACTAAATATATAATGAACTAATTCAACCATCCATCCCCACTCGACCATATCCTCCTTAATAGGAATTTCTAAAGTTTTCAAAGCTTTGAAGTAAAGAATATCACCAACAATAATTAAGAGAAATTAGGCACTCATGCTACTTGATTGCCTATAATGATGCTCTCCTCCTTTAGACCTTCCCCATATCCCTATCAGGGTCGACACTAGATTGGTATAGTGTTATTTGTAGGTACTTCCTTTTCTCTTTTTCTCATCTCACCCAAACCTTCTTAGACCACTTTTCTATAAACATCTCTAGGAAGGTTTCCATCATTGATCTATACTCCATCTGGCATTTTGACGATGAGTCTATTGATGACTTCATGGACCATTAAAGAAGTCTCATCAACCAAATTTCTTTCTCTCTACCCTAACCCAAGTCTATTGATATTTTTTCTTGGGCATGTGCCAAACACATTTCCTCTAGGTTGTGAGTCAAGAGCTTCAGGACCTTTGATGAGGCTTTAACCATGGCCCACAAATTAGAAAATAAATCCATTGATGAGGGTAAACTAAAGTTAAAAAACAATAACTCTAACTTCAAGTCAAGTGATATCTTACCCTTCAACCCAATAGCTAAAACAACACTTAGCTTAAAAATAAGGGAACCACAACTGCAATTATCCTTAAAAATAGTCCTCTACTTGTTATTAACGAATTTAACTCCTTCAACTCCTCCAATCAAAATACTAGGATTCCAAACCACAACTATAGAAAATTCACTCTACCAGGGGATTTAGACACTTTGGTCTTAGATAAACTACTAAAAGTCAACATTATCCAACTTCCTCATATTAAGTCTCTATAACAATTTAACTCTTCTCATTTGACACCTACTTGGTATAAGGAGAATGAACTTTGTGCCTTTCACTATGTCATTAGACATGGTGTTAGTAGGTGTAACAACTTCAAGAGTGTTGTCCAAAATCTCATTAACAAGGTGGAGATTCTATTATACAACCCAAATACACCCCCAAACTAATCACTTGACATGTTTAGACAACCATTTCCTAACCATGCTCTACTTGATGATAATGAAAACAAAGTATAATCCTCCAACAAGGAACACACTATTGACATGGTGCTTAGTAAACTCATTGTTAAGGATACCACTATCCAACCTACCCTACCATCCCCTCCACTTATTGAGGTAGTGGATTCACCATCATCTCCTTTGAAAATTTCAATAAAGGAGATAAATTTTTATCTCCCTCTATTTTTTAGGATAGTGGAGTAACCAACCCCTTTTGAGGACATACCATAGGAGATAACTATTCCCACTACACCCTTTCCTTTCATCATACAATAGTTCACTCTCCCTTCAAAAATCATCCCTAAGGAAGAGATCATTCTACCTACTTTTCCCATAAAGTAACTATCTTACCAAGTCTCATAACCTTTGATTGAGATGAAGGATGGGCTGCCCACTCCCCTTTCTCCACCCACATGTTTATTTTTTAAGACCAACACTAATTGGATCAAACCTATTTACAAACCTTTTTCTCAGTTAGTCTAAAACATATGATACCTATCCCAACCTGTCATGGATCATGCCACATTTTGGCATCATCTCAGACTTCCTTACCCAACTAGGTAAAAACCCCCAATCACACCATTATCAAACCAACCTATCATCTCTACTAGTAAGCCCACCACCATCACACCTAAACCATTAGATGTGTCTACCAACCAAACCATTTTAAAATCATCTCAATCTACTCTACTTGAAGTAACCAAGTCACCCCTCATCATTCTAACTAAGACTACCATGAATCTTGGTGTGTTCCCTATTCAAAACCTTACTCACCCATTGGTAAAGGTGGATTTAAACCCACCAATCCCACAAAAAAAAACCCCTAACCAAATCAATAAATAAATAAAACCCACCCAACATCCCATAAACCAAAACTTTACCTCCCCATTCCACTTTGCCTTTTATTTTAGGACCTCATCCCTCTACCTTAGTAAAGAAGCCAACCACCTCAAGCAAAGATCAAACCCAACCACCACTCTTGGTTACATTATCACTCCTACTTTAATCCACACCCATTCTCACCACACCTCCTATAACCAAAATACCTATCCCTCAAATCTCTACCCCAACACCTTATACCTCTAAGTCATCCACTATCAAGTTATCCACACCCAAAGAATCTAATAAGAAACCTCCTTCACCTAAGACTCTCACCATCAAGACTGCTCATAAAAGGGCTCCTACCCCAACCACCAAACCTAAGACTCCCATATTGGAGTCCTACTCAACCATCCTTTAGAGGTTATTGTAAGTGTCATGCTTAACCTTATTACCCATTAGACCATTTGACCCATAGAGTCCTAAACCATTTTGGTAAAATGACAAACTAATATGTTCATACCATAGGATACCTAAGCATGATATTAATAACTATAAGGCTCTCAAAGCATTAGTCCATAGCTTATATCATGAAAATGACTTGTTATTTGATGAGCCTCTTCTAAGCCCACACTGACCCAAGAACCATAAATCATCAAACAACACCTAATTTACCCTCCATTCTCACCTCAGAGTAAATAGGAACCAAAAAATTCACCTAGCCTAACTCCTCCCCCAATCCATACCATCCATGAGGTCACACGATCATAGGCTCAACAAAAATATAATTTAAAGTCAAAGGTATCCATTCTATGGACATATTCATCAATGACCACCTAACCACTTATTCAACATTAGTCACCTTCACCTTCGATAAAACCTAAAGTATTTATCTTGGGACCCTTTCACCCCAATCCATCTTAATCAGTCCAATGAGTATTTATAAAACTTCACCAAACCCTAATGAAGTTGAGTTTATATGAACTGATTAAAACCTCATCACACCATCACCAAGCAATGATAGAAGCATTGTAGTCTATAAAGGTTAGGCTAGAAGACCCTCAACCTTTATAAATTTTTGTTAAATCTCTACACATTTCCAACCTTGTTACCTTCAAGGATTTATAAATACCTTCCATATATCTAGATAAGCTATATCCTCCTCTTTTTACTACCAACTATATCAACTAGACCCACATTAAAAAGGTCATGATTGATGGGTAAGATAGCATTAACATCATCTCCTCCCATGATTATGACCAAATAAAATTTCCAAGGAAGATCATGTCCAAACCTTGATCATACTATGATAATTCAATGATACCATGGCCACAACTTTAGGAATTATTATAATTCACATTTTCCTAGGACCCCATAACCTTTTTAAACTCTTCTATGTAGTGGAAGGTGAATTCTAGTAAAATTTCTTGTTGGGATGCCCTTAGATCCATTCCATGGGTTGTGTGCCATCCACTCTACATTGGTACATAAAATTTGAGCACAACAGATAAGTTATTACCATAAAATTTGACTCAATCCCTTTCACATCATGTAGCATGATGTAGTAACCCAATGCCATTCTCCTTCATCCACCTAATAAACCTTCACCTATTATATATGAAACCCCATCTTCTTCTATGGACCAATCATCCACCATCTCTTCCATCACTTTCATCTAAATCCTCATAATAGACCCTTTAAAATCAACTTGAAAATTCCTTTTATTTAGGGAGTATCACCCTCTTACCCCCAATGCTTTACCTACTCCCCAAGAGTATGGTAAACTTGACCACCAACCCACCTATGACCCCAATGTTAGCACCACTATTCCTTTTATATCATTAGCTTATCTAACCAATTTCATATATGAGGGACTTGATAAACCCTTGGGTACTTTTGCTACCTCTTTTTCACCTCAACCATTCACCTCTAACTTCTCTTATCTAGATAAAATAGAGTTCACCCAAACCTAACTTTATAGGGGTCCTTGAAAAGGATTTAGTCTAGGTTGGTACAAACACAAGAAACATGAGTTACTTCCCACCTCTTGTTACCATCAATAATCAAAAACCCACCTCCCATTACCATCATTAATGGTGAAATCCCATCCCCACCTTCCACTCCACCATCAATAACTGAATATTCAAATATCATCCCCCCTAACTTTTTTTTCATTAACATGATCAACCTTAGACCCCTAACTTATCAAAAATATGTAGTAAGCATAACCATCCCTCTAACCCATCTTGAGATGATAGGATATGACTATCCTATCATTAATACCATTCAATGTTAGGATGATGATTCCATTCTCACCTATCTAGGTATGCCATATTCCTCAATCCACAAATCCCTACCTCTAGAGACTTCAACCATGTTGAACAACTCTACCATGGATATCAACTTGGACACTCTAGATAACCCACACATTTTCAAAATTTGATAATCACTAAATTCTAAGGAGATTTGGGAACCTCCCCTCCTTCCTACAAGACTAGAAAATAACATTTACATGGTCTTATAATTACATGCTAGGAATCAACCCCTCCATCACTACCCACAACATAATCACCAACCATAATTGTAAGTTTGGTAGGTAAAAAATTTGATAAATTTACCTTTGCATATCCATTGTCATTAAATAATAGCTCTAACATCTCATATCCATTATTTTCATTCAACCCATTGACTATCCCTAATGGGTCTGAAATGTCATACCTATCACCAAAACCATAGGGGGACTATGCATTTATGTATACTTTCATGACCTCAACCTTGCTTTCACAAAATATGACTTTCCTCTACCAAGCATTAACCAACTAGTTGATCTTACAGCTATCCATGAGATGTTATCTCTCATGGATAGATTCTTAGGCTATAATAAGATCTTAATCACCCTCTAAGATCAACACAAAACTACCTTCATTACCCCATGGGGGACCTTTTGCTATAGGATCATGCCTTTTGGACTGAATAACACTAACATAACTTACCAATGTGCCATGACCTACATCTTCCATGACCTAATCCATAAAATCATTGAAGACTATGTCAATGACCTTCTTGGGAAATCTAAGTATCGTAAAGATAATTGGGCCATTCTCAATATTATCTTTGAGAAACTCATTAATTACCATGTCCACCTTAACACCAAAAATTTAATTTTTGGTGTCTTTTTAGGAAAGCTCCTTGGCTTTATTGTTTCCCTTTAGGGAATCTAAGTTGATCCTACCAAAATCAAAGAAATCCTTGACATGCTTCATCGAAACAAATTCAAAAAACTCCACAACTTATAAGGGAAGCTCTAATCCATTCATCTCTTTATCTCCCATCTCTTAAACCAATTCCAACCCTTCCATCACCTTCTAAAGAAGGATGTATCTTTCAAATGGAACAATGACTATCAAAAAGCCTTTGATTCACTCAAAGAGTACATGTTGTCTCTTGAAAGATGATCAACCTTTTTAACTTTATATCTCTACCACTGACCACTCCTTAGGGGTAATGCTTGCTCATCAAGATGAATAACACAAAGAGAAAGTTGTCTACTATATTAGTCACATGTTTATATACTATGAGACTTAGTACACTCATACCAAGAAACTTTTCTTAGCTTTAGTATTTTTGGCCAACAAAATTCACCACTACATTCTCAACCACAAGATTTATGTCATAACCAATACTAACCCACTCAAGTATATACAATCTAATCCATACCAAATCTAACTTTTGGCCTAGTGGCTCATTCTCTTAGCTAAATTTAACCTTGAATTTCTTCATTAGAACTGAATTAAAGGGCAAGTCATTGTTGACCAATTGGTTGAGGCACCATTATCAAAAATTCATCCTCCTCTTCTTGATTTTTGATATGAGTCCATCACGACCCTCTCTCATACAGACTTCACCTATCAAGTGACTATGGTATTTGATAGATCATAGTGTCCACATGGTGGGGGAGCTGGCATCATCCTTATCCCCCTTCATGGTGAACCTATTCCTTTATCCTTTGAGATATATTTTGAATGTACCAACAATATGGTTGAGTATGAAGCCTTAGTAATAGGCTTTCAAACTATGTTATCCTTAGGAGTCAAAATAATCAACATCTTTGGTGACTCTTAACTAGTGGATAATCAAATCAATGGCTCTTACCAGTATAATAATGATGTCTTAAAATAGTATAAATAATTAGTAGATGTAATCTTAGCATCATTTGAGCACTACCATATCCAAACCACCCCATGATCTATGAAAAAGTTCTCTAATACCATGGTTCCACTCTCTTCTTAGATCCAATCTACACCCTCTGACTCTAAGATATCTATCATCATCCATAGAATTACCCATCCTTATGTAAAATAAAACTCTCTCACCATCTTTAATTGTGAAGAGACCCAACCCAACCTTTGGTATCAATAGACCTTTGAATATCTTAACCTTGTCATCATTCCTTCTGGCCTTTCTAGGAATGCTTGTAATTTATCTAGAGTACCTCACATTATACCATTATGGGGGGAATTATTTATAAATATAGATTTGATGGTTTCCTCTTCCACTACTTACATAGTCACAAATCCTCTCATAATATTAGGGAAATGCATGATGGGATATATGGGGGACATTTTAGTGGCCTTACCTGTCTAAATTCATCCTTCACCTTGGCTATTACTAGCCCACCCTTAACCAAGTTTATTTTGATTATGTGAAAAATTGTGTTAAGTTCCAACAACATACCAATATACATCATGCACCTATCCATAGTATTTGTATGTCCATAGTTTTTTTTCCCCCTTCTCACAATGGGGTTCATACCTCATTAGTGAAATTAACACCCATTCTTCATAGTGACACCATTCTATCATCACTGTAATTGAATATTTCACCAAATCGTTAGAGTTTGTTCCCCTTATCTCAACTAAAGTCAAAAATATTTTTGACTTCATAAATCATCACACCATTTGTCATTTCGGTGTTTCTCACAAAATCATCACTGAAAATGGTAAATATTTCAAAAATAAACAAGTCTAAGGTCTTTGTGATGAATTTGACATCAAGTTAAGTTTCTCTTCACCCTATCATCCCCAACCAAATGGGAAATAAAAATCCTCTAACAAAAATCTCAATAACATGTTAACTAAAATAGTCAATGTATCTAGTTGAGATTGGCACTTACATATCCCCTTTGTCTTATGGGCTTATTGTAATAGCATCTGAACCCTTATGGGTGATACCCCATTCTCTCTTGTGTTTGGAGTGGAGGTAATCATACCTTTTAAAGTCCAAATTCCTTCACTTTTTATATTCCTAAAATATATCATTTATTAAGATGATTATCATCGCCACTATTTAGCCCAACTTGAGCTACTTGATGAATGTCATTTAGCCACCCTCACCTATCTTCATGTCTATTAAGAATTCATCAAACATGCTTATAAAAAACACCTTAAAGTGCAAGAATTCAATATCAAATACCTCATCATAAAGGAAAACCAACATGTCACAAATATGGAGAAAAATAAGTAGGGAAAATTTTCTTTCAATTATCTTGGACCTTAAATCATAATGCACAAGTATAGATCAAGAGCTTACTAGTTATTCTCTCTTAAGGGAAACCCAAATCTTACACCCCTCAATGCCTCACATCTGCATCCTTTCTTTTGTTGAAAAGGATAAAACTCACCTTTTTTATAACTTAAGCTCATCCCTTTCTTCCCAACCACATTCATCTCCCTATTTTAGGGGCAAACTAATTAAAAATTAATCATGTGATTATCCATCATAATCATAGACTAGTCTTAAACAATGGGTACCATGGCTCTACCCATGGCATGATTCTCATGGTAATTTCTACCCCTTTCCTAGGATAGATTCCCATGGTCATTATCACCTAAACCTCTTTCACACCTACTCAATATTTTTTTGATTTTAGGTTTACCTTCATAAAAGGAGAACCTTTAAGCCTATATAAACAAGTTTATGTCCAGAAAAATCAAAAGCAAAGTCAAAACTAAAAATGATCATGGGTCATTTCTAGCATTCATATATTCATCCATTAAAGGATAACTACCCAAAACATATTAAAAATTTATCAAAATAAGGTAGACTACTCCTTTGAAGGATAATTATAAAAATAATTAAATAAAGCACACAATCTTAGACCACTCCCTTGAAGGATAGTTGAGTAAAGGATTTGTCAAAGCATAGCAATTTATTTTAAGCTTCCCACATCAATAAACATCCCCAACCCTCCCAATAAACTAAAAAATAAGCAAAATACCCATTATCAAGCATTAAAATAAGCTAAATAATTTCAAAGACTGCAATCAACTCTCATAAGCATAATAATTTTGAAAGCCACAATCGACTCTCATGAGTAGACTTCCTACATCGATCAGTCTACATAGTATATGACATAGACTTGTTTATACTAACTCTTTGGTAACCTCTTGAAGATGCAAGCTAGTCTCTCAAGAAGGTTCCACCTTCATCCATCTCCCATTTATGTACTATAAGCAATGGATTTTGAGCTTACTTGACATTATGTGATCAAGACACCTTTTTAACCAACTAATGAATGTTAATTTGAAAAATTTAAAGGGCTTATGTTCTTTAAGTCCATCCAGCTTTGATCTTGTTTTATTCTTTGCCAACTAAGAAGCATCATTCCCTCTTCTTATCCTCTCATATCTGATTGATATATTCAACTCAACATTTGTCTCGTGATCATCTTCTCTCTCTCACATTTAGTTTTTTATTTAACTTGCTTTATGTGCTTCACTTTAA
The DNA here is from genome assembly GCA_037957365.1 of Torreya grandis. Lineage (NCBI taxonomy): Eukaryota > Viridiplantae > Streptophyta > Pinopsida > Cupressales > Taxaceae > Torreya > Torreya grandis. The sequence goes on from JARHVA010001365.1 coordinate 1,335,402, forward strand.
AATAAATGGACCATAATCATAACATCATCATCAATATCATCATAAAAGTCCATAAAAAAATCATAATGTCAACATCATAACATCATCATCAAAATCCACAACAAAATTATAATGTCAACATCATAACATCATCATTAATATCATCATCAAAATCCAAAACAAAATCATAATGTCAAAATTATAAAATCATCACTATATCATGAATAAAAACAAACATCATTAGAATAAACCCTATCCATGCACATACTCATTACCATCAACATCATAACACCCATGAATAATAAATCAAAAATCCACTTTTAACACATGTCTAAATCTAAATAAGGAAGCATATACTGATTTAAGCAATAAACCACTTTCACCACAATAATATTATCATATCAACATAATATGAAAAACCATCCATAAATAACATCATCAATAACAATAGTTATAACTATCATAAACCTCATCCTAATCCTCCACAAACAACCTCATCATCATAAAAAATAATCTATATGATCAACATCATAACATTATCCACTCATCATACAAATGATTAACATACCAAGTGTTACTACTATAACCATCATAAAAATATTATCATGAACATAAACAAAAGGCCATCTCATCACATGCCTAGGCTAGGTGATTTTATATCAACATCTATATCCCTATCATCATGAGCATAACCATAATCAATAATCACATCATCAATAATTAACATGAGCATCATAGCCATGAACCATAAGTAATAAACAAGGATCATATCTATAAATCATATTTCTATAACCATAATCAATATCATGTATAACAATATACATCTATCTCTCAAGATAAATATACATCTGACCACATCGAGTTATAGGCTGATATCAAAATCATATACATCAATATATGTAATGTCTCATATCATGCTATGCCCCTTGGGCACCATTGTCTCCTAAATCACCACTAATTACTATTGCCTATCCTCCTGAGGTACCTAGCTAACCATCTATATAAGCATCCCATTGACCTAGTTTCACCATGCTAGCACAACCTACCATATATGCTTTGTACTTGTCCCATCAAGGCTCATCTGGATAGTGCCTAAAGATTATAACCTCATAATAACATAGCTCCTCCACTGTGGCCATATATAATTCCATGGGGATAGTGCTTGGTGGTCTTATAGGTGTTATGGATCCTCCTCTAGTCTATCTCAAGGAATGTCTCTCTTAGGTAACCAAGGATAAGGTAGCTCTAGCCTAGTTCCTCCCACTTGTAACTACAATCACCTGACCCTATACTATTATCAAATAATCCTATAGTGATACCATGGTATCCTATGCCACAACTAATGTCACTCATGTGTGATCCCTCTATATGATTACTACCTATACATTTGGGGTAATCCTTTGTACCTATACCTATTGAGGTCCACCTCTACCAGCTAGATAGACATCCATAGCCTATTGACCATTATAATCACCCCCAAAATCCGTCACAAAATATAGTGCCTAGTACCATGTAGGGTACCCATCTATGAAACCTACATCATCTATTTTAGACCTAGCTATCATCTCCTCATGATCAATGTAAATCTAAACTATTTGTGGCTCAAGAAGTATTAGCTCGATATCCTCTTTCCTATAACTTGGCAATGAACTCAAAATAACCTATATTAGACCAAACTATCACCTCACCCTAACAAAATGAATGAGCTCTATCTCACCCTCTCTCCTACCAAAAATCCATCTATAGCTCTACATGGATAGTGTATGTCTCCTATAGTGAGCCCACTCTAGAAATTTAACATAGGGTCTATATATCATGTCCCCAACAACCAAATCATCTAGTGTGCCTTTGAACTAATCAATATCATAAACCTCTCCACCTAGTTTTGAAAGGGTAAAATCAGATATTTATAGCATGAATCATAATTAAAACTCTATCTTAACATACCCCTCCCATGGTATCCCTATTATTCATAGCACTCTAATGTGTTCATATGCCAATAAATGCATAATAAACCCCACACTGATGTTATAAGTCCTATGGGATTGGAATTACCATAGCTCTTTGTAAATATAAACCAACAATATAGGTGCCCATGTGAACACTATGCATCCAAACAACATCTCAACCAACACTCCAAAAATAAATAGGGGAACCTCCCACTACTTTAATATAGTATGAAAAAACATGAGACCAACACCATCATCATCAATCACCTATAAACTCTAGCCCTCTAGTATAGTAGAGTATAACCAAACCCCCCTACATGCTACCTCATAAATTTGAGGTTATCTCCATAAAATAATCTCTCTGCTCCCTCTCAATATCATAAATCATATCACCCCATATAGGTAGCCATGTAATCCTATAGACATCTTTAGGTAAGATGGTCATCTCACCTATAGGTAGTAAAAATGTGTTTTGGTAGGATCCCATCTCTCGATGACTATGACACATGTTAGTAATGTAACATTACACCAAGCCCCACCTCCTTTATGTGAGCCTAATCATATATAGTCATTCCTAAATTAATCTCAACAAAGATCCTAAGAACCTGATCTCACATCTATATCCACTCTCATACCTACAAATTTTGATAGCAACAAACCTTAGTATACTACCACACTTTGCCTATGAGCTATATCATTTACCCATTACCCTTCACCATACAACATAACTACTACCTTAATGATTGACCTTAAACCCATTACCTATTAACCACTAATGTTACACTTAACCTTAACTTTCACCATTTGCCTTCAACTACTACCTATCAAACATAAACATTACCCTTGACATAAATTTTAACCAAACATTTCAAACATTTGACACTAAACTCTAAACTAATTCATATCCTAAACTCTAAACTCCTTTAAAACATTCAACACTTTTCAAAAATAGTTTCATCCCTTGTCGATTGTTGATGGTCATGGTGACCATAGATGGTCAAACAACCAACCTATGATGGTCATTTATCGATAGTTGATGATTGGTAATGATCATTGATGGTCACTATGTGTGATCATTGGTGGACCAAAAAACACCTACCCCCCCCCCAATTAACCCACCCAAACACCACCTATCCTTGAAATTTTTTACAAATATCTATCTTCTACCCTACCCTAACTATTCTACCCTGACCACTTTTCCAAATCACCCACAAACTACACAAAACCCTAAAACCTAGGTCAACCCCACCTAATAATGAAAAAACTAACACATTTAGATCTAAACTACTAAATCAATAAAAACATTTGAAACTAAAATACAAACTCACAATACCCCCTACCTCATTATTTGACCATCATCGAGGAATAACTTTGGGACCCATAGCCTATGAACCTCTACCATGCTCATGATGCATCCTCAATAGTCCAATATCTAACACACTTAGTCAAACTCAATCTACCTTGACTACTCGCACTCAATCATGAGATATTTTCACACAATATGACAATCTCCTCTTGTTAAATGTCAACTTTCTCAAATGATCAAATGTGACCCCACATGGTTATTTTATCTCTACCCTTTTAGGGTTGATGCTTGACTATCAATGATCAGGGTGACCATTAATGATCAACCCTAACGTTCTACCCTGACCATTGATGGTTAGCTTATTAAGGTCCCCCCCCCACTTTTCAAACACACTTCTCATAATACAAACCAATCTAACCATCAAATATTACCTCTTCTACCAAACCTACCTCCAATCATGTCACCTTATTCCTAACCATTTTAGCACAAAATAGAGCACATTTTGTGATGACCTTGCCTTAATCACTAATCAAACTTGCACCTAATTTAGTTTTACCTCATCACTTCCTAGTTTAAGGGGGAACACTTCCTCTCATGCTCAAGGTAACCAAACCTTCAATCCACACTCCATTTTTGTTTTTCCACTTACTAATACAAACTACATAATAAAAAGGGGTAAAATGTAGACATTAAAAACCACACACTATGATTCAAAGTGTCTAAAACACACTTAGACCACCTTAAAACCCCATAGGGACCAACCCTAACCTTTAAATCATAAACCAAGCATAACTCAAGTCTAAATTGACCTAATAACTAACCCACCTTTTTAACCCAACCTGACCTTTGACCCTCAACCATCAACGATCACCCTAACAATCAATAGTCAAGCCTGACCACCGACAGTCAATTGTCCATCACCTAAACCACTAAACTACCACATCACTCTGACTTGATTTTTTATATTTAGATCATCTAAATCATGTATGAGGTAATGCATATAAGAGATAAAATTAGAAAACTAGTTATACTTCTTATTAACGTATTTGTGCACCTCTCCTTCCTTCTTATAAAGAGAGAGGAGGAGAGGGTGAATCAAGATCTAGAATCAATCAATCATCCAAAGCTAGATATTTTTTCATTAGTATTAACAAAAAGTATAATAGAGATCTGAAGTGCTACCATCAATTGGCCAATATCCAAGTACCATTACTCTACCAAAATTTCTCTGGGTTCCACCACCTCAAACCCTTCATTAGACCAAAAATCAGCAAGCTATGTATCTATTTTTAATCACTCAATTTTTTTTTCTAACAATCAACCCAACCCAAACCCATCTCTCAGAACCCCATTATATGACCTCATCCAAATAGCCTTTTTTTAATAGACCCAAAACACAATAACCATCAATGGTCACTCTGAATTCTAGTGGTCTATCCCAACTACCGATGGTTACCCCAATCGTTGATGGTTACCCTAACCACTAATGGTCACCCCAACTGTAAACGGTCACTATGTGACAAAATAATAGCAAGTTATTTCCACCTACCATACCTTGAATAAATCCAAATTTTATACCCTCTACCTAATCATATATCCCTACCCTATTTTTTGAACCATACCCAACCTATTTAGCATTAGTATTGACCCCGTTATTGTTATAATTGGTCAATTTTGTTTATTCTTTTAAAAATCACTTCTTATACCTAATTTTAGTACCTTATGTTATTTATGTAAGTACTTTATCATTCAGAACTTGATTGTTTAAAAGTGTGGATTGATAGTCTCCAAGGAAGCTCATGATTATTGGATCTAGCTTGTTAGACAATCCACCCTACTATAAAACTATTCAAACCATTTCTCTGAGCACTTTCTTATTTGTAGGTCATTCCTCCTAAGAAAAAGATGAGTATCTACAATCATTTGGATCAAATGAATGCATCACATATCATGTTCTTATACCATACCTTTCTTGACTTTTTTTTCTCTTTCTTCTAAATAACATAAGCAAAATTTCTCTAAAATAACTAGACAAGGTGTGCTTGATTTGTAGACTTTTAGATATATCGATGCTAGTCAAAAAATAGTGAAGAAGGCCCAAAGAGAAATAACTATATAGTATTTAATTATCTTATATCCTTATTATCCTTTCTTTAGGGTACATAGAGAAAAAAGTCCTATGTCTAACTATTTACTAGTGCACTACAAAACTAAATAGACAAAAGTTTCTTATGGCTAAAAAAATGAAAACCTAGGCATTTACAATATACCGTGAGGTATATGGAAACTAAAGTCCATAGATATTAATCTCTAATGGCTTGATTATTGGATTAATACCCCTCACACCATGTCGTAGGTAAAAATAAAGACTGTATACCCAAAATGATAGCTCCTTGAAATTTAAAACTATTGAAACACGGTTTCTAGAAAGAAAAAGAAATTGAAAGTAAAAAAAACATTTTTGTGCATGGAAATAAATAATTAAATTTGAAATACCTATGTCAAAGATTAATCTTATAGTAACACTTAAAAAATTATAGTAAATGATGATTAGATTTTTGTTTGGTCTATGGGAATCACGAATTTAACTAAAACTATATAACAAAAATTTAAAACTTGATATTCAAAAAAATGTATGTGTTCACTAATATGTTTTACCCTATTTTTTAATTAATAATTAATTTATTTAATAGGTATACAAATTTTAAATATCATAATACTAAATATATACCATTTTTAACAATTCTTATTGTAATTTATTAAAATAAAACATGTTATTTTTCAAAATACTAGAAAGAAATTAATTTAATTTAGATCTAGGGTCCTAGCTAACTATTTATGATATTTGATAATGGAAATTAGAAAAAGATAGGATTATGACTGTTCAATATTAGAAGAATCTAAGACTATTCTTGGATTGGCCTACACTTCTTGGATAGAAATTCAAGTTGGTCATGTCCTTTAACTATAGAATTATATGCATTCATTGTGATAAAATAGTGATAGTTCTTCCTTTTAGTGTCTTTTGATTAGGTTGAGTCATTCGAATTCTATTTTCACCATGCAAATGGCATTTCCTTCCTTCTCTTTGATTTGGAAACCATTGGGGTCTTTATGAGAGATACTAAAAATATATAGGGGGAGTGTTATGCATTGATTTGAACCCAATCATCCCCTTGATCATTAATTTTTGTGTATGTATTTAGATAATCCAAGTATGGAATCAAGCCATATGTATTATTCCCACTTACAGTGATTTTGAAATTGTGTTCCTTCACTATATGTATGCATCTATAAATTTAACATTGATACATGTTTTGATATGCTTCAAACATGATTGAGATGGTTCAAAATTAATTTAAAACTCCTCTTAGTGCTTGATATTATATTTGGAAGAATAGGTTAGCTTTTATTAATGTGCAATAGTGTAAAATATAAATGCTATATTATGAATCAAGTCCCTTTCAAATGAGGTTTTTATTTGATTATATAGTAAAACATTTTGATAATTTCCTTTATATGAACTTGAAAAACATATAGGAAGATCCAGATGAATATTTAAAATTATGAAACTCGTTATTTGGTGTGGATACAAGGGCACTCTCACTAGACAGGTCTGTAGTAGTAGACTTATCTACATAGGGTAGACCTGTCATGGAGAATTAGGTATAGTTATCATAATTTTGAGGTATCCTAAGGATATTATAAAGTAGTATGATAATTTGACTTTTAAATTTCTATGTATTAATTGAAAACATAAAGGGTCAAGCCTACATATATATCAATGGGTTAAAGGAATGGTGAATAAGATTCATGTATTTTGGTCCAAGTCGATTGGTTTAGGATGTGTCAATAATTAACATTGAAAAGTACCTATGACTATATCTAGGTTTATACAAAAGGATATTGTATATCTTCTTGAAAAAGATATCATTTTTTATCCAAAACAATGAGGTGCTACTAGATAATATGAAAAGTTTGCAAACTATGTAACTAAAAAGTAGATGAACCATGCTAGTAGAATCGTTATAAAGAATGTTGATAACATCACCACAAATATTTTTAAATCTATCATAAATGAGCACATATGGTTGAGAATATACTTGCATGTGATTTTTTGACATGTATATATATATATATATATATATATATATATATATATATATATATATATAGTGCATGGGTAGATAATAAAATCTAATGTATATAGCATATCAATATTATATACTTGACAAATTCCTATCAAGGCCCTACCCTTTATTTTTAGGCCTTCCTACTACTCAAAGGCTCACATTATCCGTCACATTGTTCCTAAAATTTTATATTATACTATAACCCAATCATTTCTGATGACCTATATCTCCTACACTATACATAAAGCTAAAAACTTGATATATATCCTTCATTATAAATTTTATATCCTTGGAAAATTCCTAGCCTATCAAACACTTATGTCCCACATAGGGGCACTTACATCAATACAAGTGTCCAGATTATTGTTAAATGCTTAGTACTCAAAATTCATCTAATTTTCAAATCTTTTAAATCTTATGGGTCAACCAATTTATTTTATTAAACCTTATTATGATAAATTTTCAAAAGGTTTGGTATAAATAAAAATATAATCCTACTCATTATTAATTTTATAAAATACCAATAAATAACCTATTAAATATCAATAAATCAATTTCATAACTAAGTTATACTCCATATTGTTCCCTATTTTCATATCAATCATAGGAGTAGCCATATCATAGGTATGAATCACTCAAACAATATCTCATGAGTAGTATTTTTTAAGTTACAATATGGATCATTAAATGCCTTTGCATATAGTATAATGCCTCATAAAATCTATCACATAAGGGATAACAACATAATTTTCAGGCCTTACTTGGAGTATTGCCCCCTGACCATAGCTTAAGATCACATATGGACCCTAAATTTTGATAGATATAAAACAAAAAGTGGGTGTCCTGCTAGGATAGAGCTCATTAACCCAAGAGGTAAGTCATATTTAGTAGCATTCCAATTAAAAATTTCATGCACTAAAAATGTGGTTGATTATGAAGCATTAGTGCATGATCTCTAGTTCATAAAGGAAGAAGGTGAAGAACCTAAAATTCCTTAGGTATTTGAAACTTGTGGTCAAGTAAATAAAAATACACTATAATTGTAATGACAAGCATATTTTTAGGTACCATATCATATTATGTAACCTAGTAGAATACTTCAATGCATTTAAAATCTAGACATTACAATGAAATAATAACTATATGGTGGATGCATTGATAATAGATGTAAGTAACCTGGAACCCATTACTAACTATAGATTGATGAGAATTTTAGTAGATTTGGTCTCTACTCCTTCTATTATGGGAAACATTAGAAACTTTGATGTTGTCATTGACTTCATCACCAACACTGATATATTTCAGTCCTAGATCATTGATGAAGATGATAGAGATGTGTTTGAGTAATTTGATGGAGTGATCAATTTAAAGACTAATAACATACCAAAAGGTATGGTATCACTAGAGAGGTTATTTGACATCAACTATCATGGTAAGAAATATAAATTGAATCCTGCCAAAGGTATTCCCTATGATCTTTTCAATGTAGGCAATGTAGATGAATAAAAACATTTGTTTTTAGGAACAACCTACACCTAGAATGAAAATAATGAACTCATGTAGGCCTTGAAATACTTTGGAAATAATATTGCATGGAGATATTAATATTTAAAAGTGTTTAAAACCTCTAGCCTTACACATATTATCCCTTTGAAATCTAGTTCAAAAACATTCATCTAAATATAAAGACTAGTCAACCCACTACTAAATCCTTTCACACTCAAGGAGTGAAAAAAATTATATCAAAAAGGATCATCTATCATGTTATTCACTCCACCTATGTGGCCAATCTAATGCTAGATTGAAATAAAAGTGGAGATATCTAGGTTTTCATGGACATAAATAACCTCAATAAGACTTCAAATAAGGATAACTATTTGCTAACTTCACTAGATGAAGTCCTAAAAATATTAAATGGATCTCAAATGATTTCATTCATGGATGGATCTTTAGGATATAATCAAGTGATGGAAAATTATGAGGATATAATCTAGACAACATTCACAACCAAATGGGATACATTTATATACTAGAGGATGCCATTAACCTAATCAATGTGAGTGCCACCTTCCAATTGGTCATGGACATTATATTCAAGGACCTTATTATAAAATGCATCATCATCTACATGGTTGACTTGATTGGATTTTATAAGGACCGAGTTGACCATGTCAAAGACTTAAGGAAGGTTTTACAAAGGTGGAGAGAGCATGGTATTTATTTGAATCCAAAGAAATGCATATTCAAGGTGACTAAAGGAAAGTTGCTAGGCCACATCATTTTTTAACAAGGTATTTCCATAGACCCTTAAAGAGTTGAAGTAATTCTAAATATTCCATTGCCTGGTAGTAATAAGGAGCTAGAGTAATTATTTGGAAAGATCAACTTTGTGAGGTTTTTCATCTTAGGATTCGTAGAGATATTATAAACACTAAATAACATGTTCAATAAGGATGCCAAGATAGTTTGGACCGCTAAAGCACAAGAAACATATTCTAAGATCAAGAGTTCAATTTTGAACACACTAGTTCTCATAAGTATATATTACACACAACCATTATACATTTACTAATTCACTTTAGAGTATTCAAGGGTTATAGTCCTAACATGAAGGAAAGAAGTTAGGGATGATAGACCAATCTCATTTATGAGATAACCATACAAAAATTTTGAACTTATGTATTCAACCATTGACAAGAAATATTTTTCATTAATCAAAGTTGTCAATAATTTTAGACATTAGATTTATGTAGCAAATTATTTATTATTGTACTTGATCTAGTTGTTAAGGTAATGATGTTGTAAAATGATCTTGGAAACTAATGTAGGAAGTAGATGACAATTATATAATATTTTATCGAGATCTATAGCCAATGAATATTATCATAGGTCAAGGACTCAGTAAAACCATGGTATAATTAGATCCATAGATCATTTACAACACTATGTAGTGCATAACATCACTATTGATGAATGGTACAAGGACATTGTCCATTATTTATTAAATAATTAATGTCCTAACCATCTTAACTCTACTCATACAAGGTTGTTGAATCTAAATAGAAAATACTTCATTATTAAATCAAGCATACTATATAGACAAAATCATAAAGGCATATATATGAGGTGTCTAAACAAAGAAGATGTAGCAGAGGTGATTAATGTTGGAAATATTATCATTGATGTCAAAGGTCTAGAATTGGTGATAAAGGCCCCATAAAATTTATTATCTAAAGGTATTTTTAATGTTCATATTTTGGCTAAAGTGTGTTGATACTTATTTAATATTAATGAATATATTTTTGGTTGCATAAAGTCAAAATAAGGGCCCATGGAGAAGTCAAAGATCCATAAGGTAAAGACAAAAGAGGAATGGAGAAGTCAAAGAAGAAAAATTTCTCATGAAGGTAAACTTTGAGGAATACAAAAATTCACCAAGATAAAGAAAAAATGGGAAAGGATGCATTTGCTTATGAAGGGCCACCATGTGACTTTTCAAATGAAAGAATTCAAAGGGTCATGCAAGTTTGGAACCATTTTCCATGAGGATTGAAGGGTCACAAAGGATGAATTCCAAAGGTCATTGGGAAGGCTATAAAAGGAGGCCTGGGAAGCCATTTTTTAATATGAAAATGAATGATTTTATCTAGCTAAGAAGAGCAGAGAAAAGAGAAGAGATATAGTAGTGTGCTATTATTTGTTGAGAAATCAACATTGAGATGTAGTGGTGTTTTATACACAAAGGAGTTGGTGCTCCTATGGGTTGGTGCTCATGAATCATTTTTGTGTTGGTACTTAGCAAAGGGGTTAGTGATTTGACAAGTTTGTGCTTGTGAACTTTGTAAACTTGAGTTGGTGCTAATTTATATACTTGAGATTGTTCTCCATGGTTTTTCCCACTTTGAGTTTCTACATTAAAATATGGTCTCTCTCTCTCTCTCTATTATGTGGTACATGTTATTTATTTTAGTTTTATTTAATATCTTTAATGTATGATTAAGTTGTTAAAGTAAAAGGAATTTGATTAAGTAAAATATATATCCCATGCTTAACAATTAAACATTCCCATGGGAAGTATGCCATTGGACATGGTTCTAATAGTGCTATAACCCATCAAATATTTAGAGTTGGATATTATTTTACACATGTATTTAAATATTCACATACTCATGTAATAATTTTCCACACCTACCAAGTTTTGACACATAAAGAATGTACCCCAACCATACCATTAAAACCAATGATAGAGGTTCATCCATTGCAAAATAGGGATTGGACTTTATGGGTGCCATCAATGCTAATTCAACAAATGGACACAATTTCATCCTCACTACAATTAATTATTGTAAATGATAAACTAAATCCAAAGAATTCAAGAACTAAATATTTGAAGTGATGATTGACTTCCTTGAAGACCGCATTGTCATTAGATTTGTTATGTTATTTGTTCTGGTAGGTGACAATGGCCCTACTTTCTCCTTAATGTAGTTTAATGAGTGGAACTCAAACAATCAAGTAATTCTTAAATTTTCATCTAGTTATTATCCACAAGGTAATGGGCTTGTTGAATCAATTAATAATAATCTACTTGATGCAACCAATAAAATCCTAGAAAGGAAGGACTGGCATAATATTTTAAGGTTTGTAGTATGGTTTGATAGGACCAAAATTAAGTATTCTTTAGGTAACTCCCCATATCATCTAGTGAATGGACAAGATCCAATATTTCCTATCAATCTAAGGATCCCTACCTTGAAATTCATGAAATATTACCTATAAATTGATAATAAGGTAGAGGCTCATCATCTAAACCTGATGCAATTGGAATGGAAGTGTGACATAGTTTTGTTACACTTTATTAAGTATCAAGGGGTGGCCAAATGATGGTTTGAAAAAAGAGACAAAACCAAATCCTTTTAAATCTATGATTTAGTCCTTTGAAACAAGGCTCATGGAAAAAGGGCTAATAATGAAAATTTGATTCCTTTTGGTTAGACCTTTACCAATTTCTAAAATCTTAAGTGAGAATGTTTTATACTTAAGGTGTCTAACTGGGGAGGATGTTTTATTACCTATTAATATACAATCACTTAAACACTACTTCCAATATTGAATTGGTTTAGAATAGTCATGAAAATAATTTCCTTCTTTCTTCCTTTCTTTCACTTCCTCACTTGTTTCTTGTTATGTTATGTTTTGTTATTTTATTTTGGTCTACTTTCTTGTTTTTTTTCCTACTTTTTGAATTTGGCCTATCCAAACTATTTTATCATGTATTTCTATGTTTCTAAATAAAATATGATGAAGTAAAAGGCTTTTAATTAGGTAACATAAATTATTTTTCTACAAAGGTGCTTCCTGAGTTGTTTTGTTGCTTTAGATCATATTATTGGGTTAGTATCAAAGGTTTTGACTATTGCATGTGTTCTAAATATGTTTTGGTTTGCTTATGTTTGGGTAAACTAGTTAACCATTGAAGTTATCATCCTAAAACCGATCACAAATATCACATCTTAAATGGCTTATAATTTTTTTTGGGTGAACTTGTGGTGAAGTCCTAGGGTAAAAAATATATAGTTGTGCCTTTTAATTTCCATATTTGTCCCAAACCCTAAAATAAGATAGTAAAATGAAGAGAAAAATATAAAAGAAAATTAATTTTATAAAGACTCAATCCTAGGTGGTTTGGGAAATCTCTACCAAGGAAATGGATGCCTGGCTAGTAATAGATCAAGCCCTTGATTGGGATCATAGGTAACTCTATCAGGGTTGTAGATACCTAACTGGTACTAGAGTAATATATAGATAAACATATTAAATTTAGGACTCCCTAGCTTGATGGTTGGATTCACAATAGCTAATCTTGATAGATCTTATAATATGGTAAATTAACTCATATGTACATATTGGGTCAATAAATGTATAATATTTGGTCACTTAGATGATCCCATCTTATCACTTCTTGAATGTATTCATTAGATTCTTTAATTCTTTCTTTGTTTTAAAATACTCAAGAGTATTTTCTAGAAAAGTCTCCATTTGTTGTTGATTTCAAAACACACCCTAATTTCATCACTAGAATCATACAATCTCTTTTTCTCTAGAGTCTAGTATTCTAGGTTAATCAAGTTTGGGCATGTTTTATTTATTAATATTAGTGAAAGGGTTTATTAAGAGGTTGTTATCTTAATGTTATATTGGCTTCACTCTTTGAATAAAGTCCAAAATTAAGTTTTACATCATATGCATTTAGTCTATAAGGGGTTTTAATTGGGGTTGTATTAATATGGATATCTAAATTTTCATGAACGTAGTAAGTCTTGGTTTATTGTGGAATGTGTTTTAAACTACAATATAATTTCCATTTGTTTAAACTATTTTTCCTTAGTATTACATAAATGGTTTGACTGTCCCAAAAATTTTACACTCTTTTCTTTATAAATCCATTTCATATCTACTCCTTTAAAGGTAAAATTACTTAATTTTCATATGGTTTTCATTTTTATACTTATTCACTTATTCATATTAGACTATTTTCCTTTGAATTTGTCAAAAAAATTATTTTTTATTTTATCTATCTTACTACATGTTGCCTTTCTCTTTGGTTTTGCCTTAGTCATTAATATGAAATTTCATTATTTTAATTCTAATGGCTATGTTTTTTCCCACAGGCCAATGGTCACTTTTTTTCCCATGAAACCTAGGTGAGCAAGGAGTTACCACTTATCACTCACTCAATTTCCTATGAATTTATGAGACTTGGTTTCTTTGACAAAATATTTTGAGTTACCATGATCGAGATGTATGGCATGATCATGCTTCCCCATTTACCAAACCTTCTTAATTTCTAAGACAAGCCTTCGACCTTTTAAATACATGGGATCATGTCATGTAGCATAATCCTACTTCATCATGGCCTTGTCACTTTTGTATACATCCAATCAACACCTAAACTTTTGTATGCCTAAGATCATACTACATAGCACAATATTAATCCTTCACTTACCTAGCTGTCTTTGAAAAAAATCCTATTTTTTAAACACTAATTCTACGATATTTTTCCCTTTCCTTTTAAACATTTGGACTTAGTCATTTTTAGTTAAAATTGGGAAAATTAAAGTCTAACAGTTCCTTTTTATATGAATTCTAATGGTTATTTTCCTTTGCTACATGCCTAGAATAAATGATAAAGTACCACATATTGAGCCCTCACTTGCTTGCTTCTCTAGAACACCTAGGAAAAATGATCCACCTAGGATTTTATGGATGTCTATGATCATTTCGCATGGTATACCCATTTTCCATAGGCTCTCAATATGGTTAGTGCAAAGTGACTAGGTAAAAGACTCTTTAGGTGAGTAAAATGATGCCACATGACTACATGTCACTTCCCCATATTCATTAACCAGTTATAATATGTAAATAAAGAGGGGATAAAGTGATATAATAAGATGAGGCCACATGTTAGGATCTTAGGGTTCTGGATTGGTCATGACACATTAAACATTGAACTAGGCCTAGTAAGCTTTGGGTTAGTGAGATCATAACATTTATCAAGATCATAATGCACCTTTGTCAAATAAAATTCAAAATAGAATGGGGCCTTAATTTAGTATCAAAAAAATGAAATAATTCCAAGTAACATGAACCTAACATATAAAGGACATGTTGGTTCCCTGAATAAAAATAGTTAGCCATGTAGTGTGACTCTCTTGATAAGGATACATGGACTTCCATAAAAGCATTAGTGCTTAAAATTGACTATCTTCTTGGCTTGTCAAATTGTCATGGATAAAAAATTGAATGTGTCTAATCCAACCTAAGACACTGAATTATATAAGGGTCCTCTTAAATATAATTGTGATTAGAAGATTTAGGATCCAATACAAATCAGATATAGGCATTTAATTAATAGATATGGTGTACATGTGGGATCATGTATAAGGCCAAAAAAGACAAATAAATACCTTAATTAGGCATGTCCATCATATTACAGAGTATGATCAACTAAACATTTAGATTGATCTCAACCACTCTTATCCACCCAAATTTAATTTAAGGACAATCAAATGTGATGGATGTTGTGTAAACTATGACCGACTAAAGTACCTAATGAGTTTTAGGAAATTTTTAGCCACCCAAAATTGAATTCTAGATCAGTTGGAATATCCCTAATTCATATTTTCTTAGAATTAAACAAGATCTTTAGATATTCAAATTTCAAATGGCTCAATATCTTTAATTCTTGAAACCACTAGTCATTAGGTGAATTAATATCTAGTTGGGCTTGCCTTACATATAAAATACCATATATTCAATTCAATAAGGGTTATATAATTGATTAGTTGATAGAATAGAGTAGTCATGTAGGAGATCAAATAGATTTACCTCTTTCCTTGTGTCCTTTTTTGATTTTTAGGTAGTTTGTTTTTTTGCATCAGCTGAGATTATTTGAAATTTAATTCTAAATTCACCTTGAGAGTAATATGGATTCGATATGTGCTTCATCAATATTTTTTTAACTAAATTTTATGTTCTTCAATATTATTGATATGCACATGTATATGGTGACCATGTTTCCCTTATCAATGTAGCTAATGATTATCCTTAAACTCTTACACCATCTATGTCTTTTGGTTTTGCTTCACTAGTCAAACAATGATTAGTATTGTCAAAAGATTTGTCTACTTAAGAAACGAATAACTATTTTTTATACAAAGAAGGATCATATTCCATTTTCACCATGCCCTCTCTTTATTTTTATGTTTTTATTATCCATTTTTATATTGGTTTTACAATTAGTCTAATTTTTAATCAACTGTTAAAGTTTTATCTCTATTTCATGATATTTATTTCATTTGTCATCATTGATGTATTGATGAATATATTTAAGGAATGGAAAGTGATATTCAATTTTGGGCTTCTTATAGAATTTGAATGAGATTACCTTTTTTATTCTAAGCTTACTTCATACAAGTTTTAACTAGCAAAGGACCCTTAATCAAAAATAGGCCACAATGGCCAACTGAGTGAGATCAATATGTTGAGACCCAATAGAGAAAGACATGGGGGAGGTTTCCTGATAGCCTCATTTGAAGAGAGGTTGGGTGAGTCTTCACCTAGATTTCATGTTGGAGTGTGCCATAATATATGTAAATATTAACACTCATTGATATAGGGGTCTTTAAGGTCAACTTGAAACTATGAGCCCACTAACCCATTTTTAGTAAGGTACAATGACTAAAATGTTGATGTTAGGCATTGAAGGTACATCCAACATTAGGATTTTAGGCATTGAAGCCCATCTAACCTCTCTTAAAAGGATTACCATAAGTTTTATCTCCCCAAGGTCATTGTATATTGGGTCATGGTGTACTAGTTTCACTCAATTGGTCAGCATGGACTATTCAGGTTAAGGGGCCTATTGGTGTGAATCCAAAATTTAGTTATAATGGTATGTGAGTGATTGAACATTTTAATGGGTAATATTTATTTTGTGCTCTATTATCATGGATTTTTTTAAATTTTTAAAGTGAAAATACATACATTTAGTATGCCCAAAATAAATTAGTTTGTTTAGGGTTTTTATTAATGATTTCATGACTAATTCCAATATTCATGCAATTGTGTTTAACATTTAATAATGCAAAAATATCAATGGACACAAATTATGTAGTCAAGATTGAAATTTAAGTGGATTACAAGTAGACATTTTCCTAAACTAAAATATTTATAAAAAATGATAAAAGAGAAGGGAGAGAAAATAAAAGCCTATAATAACTAAGGTAGATTATAGACTTTCGGTTAGAAGAACTCTATAAACTAGCCTCATGTGTGACCTATAAATGTACACTCACATTCAGAGATGATGCAAGCTTTTGAGGGTGAATAAGAAATGAAAGGTAAAACACAACTATCATATACATTCATAAATTTTTAACAAACCTCCAATGTTTGCTATCAATCCAAATACATCATTTTGACAATCCAAATTAAGTCCACCAAAATCAATCAATTACAAAATCCACCAACATAAAGGCAAAATAAGAGATGAGATAGAATTTAATCTATTAAATCAAGAAAACTTCATGGAAATGAAATAGATTGGCTCTATATATCTTTTGATATAATAAATGCCAACCCTTTTACAATGAAAATTAGGCATTATATAGAAACATGCATTTTTCCAAGTGAGTATTTTCCCTCTAAAATGGTCAAACACCCTCATTAATGCTCAAATACCACTTTTCCTTCCAATTTACTCCTTTTCATGCCATTTTTATTATTCACCACCTACACAAGGCCACAAAAAATTAATTTTTGTAACTGAGAACTTATGGATCCTTCAAGTGCACTTTACAACAAAAAAAATTGAACAAAGTTAGGATAATGGCTAAAAATTAGGATTGACACAACTTCCAACAAAACTAATTACACTAGAATTTCTATGTCAAAACAATATTTTCAATGTAATAAATGGTTTGAAAATTTGATAAGGGGATCAAAATTTATGGGTAAAAACTTGACCCCCTATATAGACTATTAAGATTTTAGGGTTGTAGTGTAGCCCTTAGATTTTGAGGACTATAGTGAAAGCCTTAGATTCTGAGGGTTACACTACTACCCTAAAACTTTGAGACATACACAAAAATTCCATAATATCCATAATCTAAAATGAGGTCAAAATTACACCTTGGGACAAGGTGTCAGACACAAAAATTCCTCATTCATACATGATCTTCATGATTTAGAGACAAAAAATAACATTTATATAATAATTATTACATGTTCTGATTAAAAAAAATTATCAAAAAATTTATACCCCATCTTCCATATTAAAACCAACTTTCCAATGCACTAAGTAGTTCAAAAATCCAAGCTTTAGGTCAACCATTATGGCTCTTCAATTATCCCCTTATCAAGATAATCAATATTTTAGGCCTAAAATGTAGGCCTCATGTTTTGAGGGCTTAAATTTAGTCCTCAGACTCTAAGGGCTACAACGCAGGGGTAAACTCCACCTTCAAAAACGGGGTTCGAAATGAAATTATCAAGTCAAGGTAAAAACACAAAAAAAATATTGCATGGACATATTATAAAATATGAATGGGTTTTCAAAGGCTAAAATATTAAAATTAATAATAACCCCCTAGGATGAATCAATAGAGCTAAGTAGGCCACATGTAGAGTAGGGGCCTAACTCCTACAATTATAAAAAAGGTCAAAACTATGTTTTGAGACCAAGCGTTATTTATGAAAATTGATCACACGAACTTGGTCTCCACAATGGATGGGTTTTGGGGGGTTAAATCCATATGTAAATCAATAAAATCCCTTAATATGACTTTAGAGGGATAAGCAAGTCATATTTTTAAATACAAATTAGAAGGTCAAGGCTCAATTTTCACGCTAAGTATCTTATATGATTTTTTATCCTATAGACATGGTCTATACAATGCCAATGGTTGTATGGCCTAGTTTGGCATGAAAATTGAGGCATTCCACCAAGGAAAATTTAGAGTGTTGATACCAATGAATCATGAGTGCAATTACAAGAAAAACAAAAAGCAAAAATAGGTTCCCTGATTCTAAGAGAATTAGGGCATGTTGATCAAGCAACAAAAAATAGAGACTCTACTATAAAATACTCCTAAGTATTTTGTAATGATAAAAAATGTGTCTACAAACCCAAAGTCTCTAGCTAATACTATGCATGGATCATGAATATATTTGAGATAGGCTAAGATGGGAGTAGATAAATGACCAAATAAAACATTCTCATTGATCCATAAATGATTTAATTACCACTTCCTATAACCTATAAGGACTAAATACTATGGATTAAATCATCGAGATAGTGAATCCTACCTTTAAAATGTTTGTCTAGACATTTCTCTATTTCCAACTAGGTATTCATAGTTGTGATAAAGTTACCTCTGATCCCACTCAAGGCCTTTCTCTAATGTCATCTAGGAATCTAAAACCCTAGTATAGGTTGCCTAAATCTCCCAGAATTGAGTTCTTAAGAAATTGATATTTATTTTATTTTCCTTACCTACCCTTTTCTTTTCTTTTCTTTTCTTAGCATCTCAATCTGGTTGGGAACCACAATGGAAAGTAAATGTTATAACTATAGATTTTTCACCCTATATTTTCACCACAATGTGTTCACTTAGGTAAACCCAAAAACCATTACGATACAATTTTGTGCTTGGTATTTGAGATAATGTCTTCATTGACCTAATATTTAACCCAAACTTAACCCACAATGAACAAATTTAGAATGCAAATTATACTCATACTTTTGAAATTAGTATGGAAATAGAATCTAAGGCTAAAAACCACTCAGAGTAATTATACACCATAATATCATTCATTCCATTTACTTATAGGCCTTCAAATATTCATTCTTTGACTGATAGGGAAACCTAAAAGGAAAAACAAATGGGAAAAGCTAAAAAGAGATAGGAAATAAGGTAAGATTGATAATAACAAGAATGAAAAGTAGGGAAAGTAAACTAGACTAATAAAATCGAGAAACAAAGCAAGAAATAAAAGTAGGAAAGGGAAAGAGAAATTATTTATAAAAATTTTTGGTTTAATTCAAGTCTAGAAGTAGTGTTTGAGTAACTAACCATTGATAGGCAATGGGACATCATCACTAGTTAGACACCTTAGTCACAAAGTGTTATTACTTAGGATTTTATAGATTTTATAGGGACCCAACCATAATAATAAAACTTTTCATGTTATCCCTTTTTCTCATGAGCCTTTGCCTAGAGGAGGACTAGATCAAAGATATAGAAGGATTTCTCTGTAAATAATTTTTCAAACCAACATTTGATAACTCTTTGGTGTTTGATAAAATACAAAAAGGTTACATCACATTTTTCCTCTACTTATATCTAGTTAAGTAGGTGAACTTCTATCTTATCATTAGGCTCCAAGTACTCTCTCAAAAATTCAACATAGGGATTCTCAAGTTTACTAGGAAGTTAGGGTCTTGGTCATAAAAAATATTGTACGGTGACATTCCTAGGTTTGATTTAACTCTGGTCCTATCAAACCACAAAATAAATTTTAGAACATTATGTCAATCCCTAATTTTCTTTTCCAAGTTTTTATTAATTACATATAACAAGTTCTTATTAGTTATTTTAGTTACTTTGTTACCTTATAGGTAATAATTGGATGATAAATTGAGGATCACCTAATTTTTATAATCCCATTTAGTAAATTAGAGAGAGGAGAAATTAGATCCATTATCACATACCAAAGTGGCAGGCATCCCAAACCTAGTGATGATATGCTCTCCTAGGAAGTTGATTGCCACATTCCTTAAATGTTTTAGATTCAATCCAATGGGTATAGTAGTCAATTTACATAAAATTAACTTGTTTCTTATATATTAATTAACATTTATCACTCCAATAAATTCCAATTACTATTTTGGAAATGGCCAGACCTCAATGACTGGTTGTAAGGACATAGCAGGGGTATGTTCTTTGTGCATGCTAACTTATTAGGTATACGACAAATCTAGATGTGGGCATGAGAATATTTAAAAGCATATGTCTAGTAATAAACTACCATAAGTATCTGACAGGATATAACACTCCTTAAACTATGACCATTTACATATTTCCCATGAAAAACATTGAGTACTTCAGTTTCTTCTTATTTATTTAGGTATATCATAAATATACCTTTGTGATTATTTTTATATAATAAACCTAACTTGATCATGAATTTGGTACTTTTAGGTGTAGTGACATTATTTGAATGGAGTTTAGGTGAATTGGGCATTCATTTTTGAGTAGATAGTATACCACATCTTAAAATAAGTCATCATTTGTCATATCTTGCACCGTATACTATTTGCAAACTATATTTGGGTCTACTTCAGTAATTACCTTACTGATTCCTTGACCATTCACAATTTTCATCAATTGGAACTAGGTCAAACCCTTGGATAATAGTTATCCACTTAACTCATCATTCACATACTCATTTTTTATTAGCAAAGCCTTCATAGTTGGGTCCAACACAACTATAAAAACCTTGTTGTGGAGAATGTAATGCCTAAAATTTTTGACTATTTTGATTAAGGAAAAATCCTATTTTTCTATCATTGAATACCTTAGTTAGTATTTTAGAGTTGAGATATCATGAATGAGACAACTTTCTCATCTCCATCTTCTTTACTCTATGTTATTATAGCAACACTTGAGTGTTCTAAAGTGAAAGAATAGATGTATAAGGAATGTGTATAGTTGGGACTGATAAGCACCAATGTATTTACAATTGATGTCTTAATTTTAGTAAAATTAATTTATGATTCAATCATCCATTATCTCTTTGCATATTTTTTTAGCATGTTGTTTAGTGGTCAGACTATCTCTACAAATCCCAAGATCAACTTCCTCATAAAGTTGATATTGTCAAAGAATGACTTCAACTCCTTTTTACTTCCAGGTAATGCAATTTTTATAATTTCCTCAAATCTCTTTATGTGTGTGTGTGTGGATGATATTTTATGATTATATATCACCTCGATCTTGTACACTTGGTAAACTTAGACCTTGGCTATTCTTCGTAGTTATTTACCATTATCACTTCCACAAGTTTTGCATTTGATTTATCTTTATGCCTCTTTGCCTATATTTCTTAGTCTAACTAGCCTTATGTTGATGACCTAGGTATTTTATCTCTCCCATATTGCTTAAAATTTACTTATCTTCCATCTCCACAAGTTTTAAACCTATGCCTACTTTCCTGCTCCTTGAACACTAACATTTAAGATAGAAAGTAGCATCAACATTATTATCCTATCCTAATGTAAGTGTCAAGTGCCTTAGATTCATCTAATTTTCAAATGAAACATATCCTACTAATTTTATTAAATGATTTAATGTGAGTTATTACTCCAAAGGGGTTTGATATAAATATAATATCAACCCTCATCCATTCCTCACCTAGGATAAACCTACAAGACCTAGGAAAAAGAACAAAGATCATGCAAAGACCATTAAATTGAATAAAGCTTCCCTATTTATTCCTATTTGCATACTAGTCATAGAGATTTCACATCTACATGTCTGGATTACTAAAAGAGTAACCCAATAACCTAATTTTATAAGTTACAAGTTAGGTTGCTATTGTACTTACTTTACACTTATTTTATGATTCACACACAAGCCAACACATAGGGGATAATTACATCAGTTTGAGGCCCTATTTAGAGTATTATCTATGTAGGTAGATCCTTATGATAGTAGGGTCTTTAGGGTTATTTCAAAACCATGCTCCCATTAACACATTTGTCCCCGAGGTCTTTATGAATATGTAAAGATAGGGTTTTGCCATTTTAAAAGTAGTGATAGTCCATGACCCAGATCTAAATGCACCAAATGAAGACAAAGTATAATCTAGAAGCATCCAAGTAGTCGTATCCTATTTTAGTAAATATTTTATACATTATACTAGCATCAAACCCATATAGTAGTATCAATGTAACTATCTCAAGTAACGTTACTTGTTAAAGACACATAAGCATTAGAGCTAGAATCTGATGATTATTTAAAAATATCAATATCACTTGTTTTATACTCATTCTAGCTCTAAAACTACATTAACATCAAAATAATCTAAGTACGTCACTTATTTGTCATTTTTATATCTAGCATAGTTGTACTTTCCATATTTAAACTATCTTAACATAATAAATTTAGTGTATCCTTATATCTTAGTTTAGCATCTAATTAGCCTAGTATAGATCTAATTATCACCCTTATGACATTTCATTTATATATACCTCTTTAACCCTAGATAACTCTAATCTAGATTATTAGGGTTAAACATTTAATTTCCTACTTTTACTATTTTACATGCAACCTAGGCATATTCCTAGATTGGGAGGTGTGCCTATTGAACATATTAAGCTTCCCCTCCAACCATATAATATGTCCCAAACAAATAAGGGATCTCATACTTTGGATCATGATTATATCCATGTTAACAATGGAAAAAATACTAACAAAATATTATGATAATGAAAATAATGAAACAAATGAAAATGAGCAAATAGACCATGATCAAGTGCATGTAATTGCATTTTTTTGTGAGTGCACTTGAAAAAACCTAAAGCTCTTGATGAAATCTTAAAAATTATACTCAAATTAAAAAAAATCAAAAACTATAGTGAAAACATCCTTCCCCTTAAACACATTACAACCAAATACATCTAGTGGGGGCATGAATTGTGTGTTTAAACCTTTGTTCCCTGGAACTACTATACAAAAATTTATCATGGAATTACCAGTTGTATCAACACAAAAAATACAAATTTAAATGTCTATTAATACTCAAAACATGTTTTCATCCCATTTATTGACTACTCAACTTGCTAATCTAGACCCCATTAGGTATACAATTCAATCATTCCTTCAAGTTATAGAGACCTGGAGGACAAGATTACAAACATTAAATAAAAAGCTTTAAAATCCCCTCATGCTATAGATTTGAAAAATGTATTGTAAAAACCTATTTCACTTTAAATATATTTTCACCCTTTTCCAATTTGATTTTTTACACCAAAGTTCACATTTTATGATGGCAAGGGTGATCCTAAACAACATCTTCAAACCTTTTATGTGACATGCATTGACTATGCTTCCAATGATAAACTTTTGGATAAATTATTTCCAAGAAGCCTCAAGGACTATGCTTTGAGGTGGTTATATTATTTACCTCTATAATATGTAAAGACATTCAAACCTCTTTCAAACTAGTTCTTAGCACAATTTTCCATTAATATTTCTAAAAAGGTTTCATATGTCCAAATTGTTAAAATTAAACAAGGAACTAATGAACCTATCACTGAATATGTCTTAAGATATAAGACAATGCTAACCAAAATGACCAATATTATAGTAGACAAATAGTTTTAATATATATTCAAGTGAATTTTACTTGTTCCTTTACATGATTCAATTATTTCCAAGAATTTCAAAATTTTAGATGAATTATGCCATGTTATACAAGACTATGAAATTAATCTTATGTCATTGAATAAAATCAAGTATGTAGAAAATACAATATTTACATCTACATCTAGTACCAAGTTTACAAATAAACTAATTTATAAGGTAAAACCTCTTGAGCCTAAAAAAGAAACAACCACCATGGTTAATATAGTTTCAAGTATCGTAGTTTTCTTCTTATCTAATGCACCAAGGAGATAATTCACATGTTTAACTAAGTCCCTAGCTTCATTACTCCTGTGGTTACTAAAATGCCCAATTATATTTCTCACTCATCCTATCATGGTTGATATGAATCGATATCTACCTAAAAGATATTATGTGAATGATTATTATGATTATCATCAAGGACTAGGATATTCTACATGCAGATGTTTTACCTTGAAGAAAAATATCTAAGATATTATCGATGACCAAAAGCTTACATTTAAGGATCTTTTATAGAATTAGGTTCACAACTTGGTGATTACCAAAAATATAAAATATTTAAAAATCCTATATAATTACATTCTAAGAAGGAAACAAACTTTTGTATGACATATAATGCACATCCTCCTCCCTCATATTATGGGCACACACTAGATGGTATTACTGGTACTTACACATGACATATACCTCCTATGGTTTAAAAACCTTATATTTACTTTTATGGCATTGAAATTGATGATGAATCTTATTTTAATTTTATATTGATTTGATCATACCTTGATAATCACCTGATACATAGTGTTATGATTGATAATGGTGCAAGCAAAAATGTTTGCACCATGACATTATTTACACACTTGGGTTATACTCAGCATGATTTGCACCCCTATACTAAATCAATTAGAGCATTTCATGCAACCTCACAAAATTTTATTGGTGAGATTAACTTACCTTTATAATTTGGTCATGCATATTTGGTTACAACCTTCTCAATTATCTCTTCCACAAGCCTATTTTATATGTTATTGGGAAGACATTAGATACACACTCTTCAAGCAACACCTTCTAAAGTGTATGGGTGTATTGAATACATTCATGCCAATTAGGTAATTATAGTTTCTATAATTTGATATTATAATCATCTTGAAAAAAATAAACTTATACTAAGATAAATATCTATCAATCCTATTAAGGTTAATTCACTATAAAATGGTAAGTAATATGAAATTCCCTTTACTAGGTAGATATTATTTGACAAGCCATTACATCAAAGATATACAATGGATTCCATGAAATACCAATCTTCTACTATACACCATGATCAAATATCTAGAGCATCTCTAAATTTACATATTCTTATTATTCCAAAGAAACCACATAACACTCAACAATGGGTTTTAATAACCCCTAATCATGCTACTCCTTTTACTTCATGACCACATAATCCTACTTTACATATGTAGATTTCCATTGATACCAAAGTGATAAATACACCTATAAATTATTCTCAACATCATAAATGGGGTATTATACCATATTCACCATTGGGAGACACATATGAGAATCCATAGGATGGAATCATAGGATTATCTTTCCTCTTTAAGAATACTAAAAAAAATAAAAAATGTCCAAAAATACAAAAACCATTTGGACACTTACATGTTTTATTGGCTCCTTGGTATATGTGTTTTTTATATATTGATGGATAACATACTCTATTACTCCTATATACACATATGTGTCACACTTCTACTTGACTGTGATACATGCATACACAAATACATGATACATTCTTATTTTGGATGTTGGGCTTTGCCTCTACTCATGTCATATAGATATTAGGGGCATCCTTTTCTTTTATCTTGATACACATAGGTTAGATGATTTAGTGATCACTCTAAATTATCATGTTTGAGATTACATAAATGCTTACACATGCCTATTATCCATTATTATATCTTACGCAGGGTACTTGATATGATATACACTTGACATGTTTTCCTGACACATTATATCCATGGGATACTATGACATTTTTATGTTGGTTTCTTATGATTTACTTTATACACTTCCTTGAGTATCTTGAATTACTATTATATTCCTTTTTTGAGCATTTAAATATGCTCCTTTACTTGAGGCCCTCATTCCTATGTATGCTTGCATTAACATTTGTATATGTCATTATTTATTGTATGGACATTTGAATGTGATTATTACTTCTATGTATGTTTATCTAAGTCATGTCCCTTCTATTGTGTGAAATTTTAACATGCCCCTTATTTTTGGTCTCCTTGGACCATTACCTTTTGACTTGATTTTGAGTGATCTTATGTGTGTGCTTGATTTTCTTATTGAGATTATACTATTACTATCTATACATTTCTATGATCTTTATCATGCATCTTAGGTCTACATGTGATCACATTGGTTTTATGCATTTTAATGCTACATTTACCTAGACATGTTCCTTATATATGCTACATGGTTACATTCACATATTATATATTTATCTTATCCTTTTGAGGTGAGGTAAATATTAGTTATTATCTTTCCCTCACCTAAAATAGATGGTATATTAGTCATATCATGTCATGGAGGCATGTTCTCCATAGTTGGCATAGTTTCCAAATTAA
Organism: Torreya grandis; assembly: GCA_037957365.1. Taxonomy (NCBI): domain Eukaryota; kingdom Viridiplantae; phylum Streptophyta; class Pinopsida; order Cupressales; family Taxaceae; genus Torreya; species Torreya grandis. The sequence continues at coordinate 1,362,372 of JARHVA010001365.1, forward strand.
GTGGGGGCATATTTTGGAAGCATGTTCTCTACACTCATTCAATATATGGTTCTTATATCAATTTATAGATTCAGTGGGGGCATGCTTTAGAATCATGTTCTCCACACTCATTTATTATTTGTACTTATATTAGTTTTCAGATTTAGTGGGGGAATGCCACATAGACATGTCTTCCACACAATCATAGTTCTCAAATTTAGTGGTAGCATGTCATATGGGCATGAATTCAACACATTCATAGTTATCAGATTTGGTGGAAGCATGTTTTAGAATCATGTTCTCCACACCTATTCAGTATTCAACATCTCCTTCACATTGTTACTTATATAAATATTCATATTTATTCATATATAGTGGGGGCATGCTTTGGAATCATGTCCTTCACACTTACACAACTATTCAAATTGTTCAAAAACACATAGCTATATGATTTAGATTCATAGTTATGGTAAAATTATATACATTGGTACTATTTATATACATAATTTTAGCATGAGACATATCTAAGGTACATATGTTATGCAACATGTGACTAATATTTAAAAATTCAAATCAATTTTAGGTTCTAAAACTCTTTTATGGATTTTTACCATATCATAGACTTTTTCATATTGATACCTCATGGGATTTTACTAAATTTTATTAAGCCAATATACTATAGTATTTGGTTCAATTTTGACATGGTTGAGTTGATAAAATCACTCAAATATTGATAATTTTTTAGGTTTGACTTGATCATCCATCCTCTCTAGGTTATAAGTAGCATTGGGTTACATAATTGAACTAATCTCAACTACTAGGTGGCAACTCACTTTTTCTCCAAAGTTGGGGGTATGTGCCTCTCTCTCTCTCTCTCTCTCTATATATATATATATATATATATATCCTTGGATATATGCACTTTAAATATTTTATCTTAATCTCAGATTTTGAGCCTTATAATGATACATCTTTTTCAAAATAACTTTTCAATAGGCAACGTGGTTACATCGGCACATAGGTATACTCCTAAACTTTTCTCTTTCAATTTCAATCTATTTTAAGTACTTTCAACCTAGATTGTATGCACTAATTTTATATTTTAATATGTTTTTAGTTGTGGGTCAGTCACCAGAAAAGCACTCAAGTTGGGTGCATGCAAAGCACACATAGGTATGCATTCCTTTCCTTTAATTTATCAATTTTATTACTAGATTAAAATGGAGAAATGTAGATTATATTTTATGATTATATGTCACCTCAATATTTTATACTTGGAAAACTTAGACCTTTGGTTGTTTCTCTCAGTTCTTTACCTTTCCTAATTCTACAAGTCTCACATTCACTCTATATTTTTTCCCCTTAAACTATATCTCTTAGTCTAACCAATCTTATGTTGATGACGTAAGTATTTTATCTTTCCAAAAATACTTAAAATGTACTTATCTTCCATATCTACAAGTTTTAAACATGTACTTTCTTTTTTTCTCCTTAGATATTAATGTCTTAAATAGATAGTAGTGTTGATGTTATTATCCTATCCCAACACAAGTTTTTGGTGCCCTAGAGTCATCTAATTATCAAATGAAACATATCCTAATGGTCAGTCTAAGTGTTTTAATATGATTTATTATTCCAAATAGATTTATATAAATACAATATCAACCCTTATTCATTCCTCAAGTAGGAAAAACCTAAAAGACATATAAAAAATACAAAAGAGCATTCAATTGAATAAACCTTCCATTTTATTCCTATTTCCATACTAGTCATAGGGACTACACATCTATAGGTTTAAATATTAAAGGAGGAACCCAAGATCCTAATTTTCCAAGTTAAAAATTATTATAATTTTTGAGGCCCTCACATAGGTTAGTCTGAGGTTTTACTTTCCATGTTTAGACTATCTAAGCATAATAAATTTAGTGTATGCTTATATCTAAGTGTAACATCTAATTACCTTGTTATAGATTTGATTATCACCCTTGTGCCATTTCATTTTTATATGCCCCTTTTACCTTAAATAACCCTATTCTATATTTTTAGGGTTAAATAATATACCTTATTTGAATATGATGTGATCTATAAATTTACCCTTTTTGACCCTAAATATACATTTCTCAAGGTTCAAGTATATTCCATGGTCTCTACACCTCTACAATGTTTCCCTCAAGTCTTTCATGTGGTCTTATCATTTTTTGGAAAAGATAGTTAGGTCATCCATGTATATGACTATGAATTTTATGATGAGGTCCTTAAATGCAATATCTATGGCATGCTAGAAGGTGCTATATACACAAAATTTTCAACCTTTATCAATTATTGATGCTTTAAATATTTCAAGAACCCATCAAATATTAATCTCTCTAAGTTCACACCCTAAGGAGTGCACTAGGAAATTGGTGGGAAGAAAATTGGTGCTTCATAGGATTGTTGTCCCTTTTTTCCACTTACACACTTATCTCCTAAAAACCATTCCCCTAAGCTTTGCCTCCTGTTTTGCACCCTCATCTAGTCATTTACTATCTTCATTAACCCTTTACTTAATCTAAACCACTTTTTCAAATTTTACATGACTAATTCAATGACATCTACCTTGTATTATTATTTATAAAGGTTACTAAGAAATAGGTTAGCCATGGTCAACATAGTTTATAACCTAGTTAGTTTTTGCCAATATTAGTACTAGGTTGATCGTGTCGACCTTGTCAGCATAAATTTTTGGAAAGGGTTTAGGGTTAGATATGCCTATATAAACACATTAATTTTTACATTTATAAGAGAAGAGAAGAATAAGTAAGATATATTATGCATCTACTTATCCACCATTCTACTTGAGGATCAGGCTTAGGGTTTCATAATTTTTTTAGAGATATTGATCTTGTCTTATGGAGAAGTCTTTTGGATGAATTGATAGGTTATATATCCTAAACATTATTTATCCTTGTCATCCATACTTATCATAATAACCTCTTTAAAATAACCTTGGCCAAGAGAGAGATTGAGGATTGACAAGTTCATTTTCAAAGGTAAGTATTCCTAACTTTTGTTTCCTCTATGTAAGAGTAGATAGATATGCATTTGTACTTATCTTACATGCATTATGATTGTTTATACATTGAAATGAGGATATTTATTCTATGCATGTTTAATTTAAGTGTTTATTACCCCCCCCCCCCACTTTGTGCCACAAGCTTTGGTGAGCACCAGATTAGATTTTTCTTTACTTGTTATTAGTTTAGTGAATATGAAAACATAGGACCTAGTTACGGTTATTATATAGTTTTGCTTGATTGAAGGCTTTGGAACCCTCCCTAGTGATATTATTATGGTAATATATGCCTTGATTAGGTCTATAAAATCCATATTGGTTATGACCCTGATTATCAATGTATCCCCAATTAGAAGTGTAAGAATGATTTATCTTCTTTGAGTTAGGATTGATGTGAAGATCTGTTGTATTTACCATGACATAAATTCTTGTGAACCTGACATAAATATAACCTTTGAAGGTTTTATTTTATACTTTTATTTTTATACTTTTATTATTTTTCTTTATTTGTGATACTATGTTGATCCATCTAGTATAGGTCTAAATTTTGTGCACAGGTTTAACACTATCATATCAAAATGATTTTATTCTTTATATATAGGTCTTCATCATATACAAGTTACTAGATTGGATAGGTTGACATAGTAATCTTCTTTATTTCCAAATAAAAAACTAAGTCAAATAGGTAAACTTAGTCTCCTGGTTAGTATCCAAAGTAATAAACTATGTCAAACAGGTTGACTTAGTCTTTCTATCAGCATGTAGATCAAAAACTAAGTCAAATAGGTCAACTTAGTCTTGTATTCATCATCTAAATCAATAAAATAAATTTAACATGTCAACTTAGTTATCCTATCTTGATTTAACACACAAGTTTTTATGGAACTAGGTCAAACTAATTGACTTAGTTTGCAAAATTTGAAAGCAACATTCAAGGCACTTTAGTAGAAAATTTATAATTTTAATCATCCTCCAACCCACCAAGCTTCCTCTCTTTCTCTCTCTATCAATTCAGTACTTCATTATAATTCTATTTTATGCAAGTTTGTAGTCTTTAAAACTATAATCCTAAAGTAAACTAAGTTGACCTGGTCAACTTAGTTCTATAGTCTATCTTCTATATAAAAGTCTAAGTCGACCTGGTTGATTTTGTTCTTAAAGACTCTTGCTTCCACAAAATAGTAGTGACCAAGTTAAATCTATTATGTAATGTTTTCATATAGTGTCATCTAAACCAGCTCTATACCATTCTTATTTTGGGAATTCATAACTATTTGTTAATAATTAATTCACACTTTCATTTTTAGTTATTTGCATGATTAGAGTAGCTCACATAGTCTAATTAGGTGGTTTTTCAAATTTCCATTTAGTTACACTTTTTTCTCTTTTTTCCCACACTACCAAATCACATAATATTCAAAACACATTTAACATTTTTCTTCCCAAGGCCTACCTACTTGGATTTCATCACCAAGGGGGAAGCCAACTTAGTTTTTAATCCAAGTATAAACACATGGTTAATGGTATATATTGTAAAATCACCACACACCCTTATCACTATGGGATTGTGAAGTGAGGAGGTAGGCCCCAATACTAAGTTAGTGATATTTCAAATACAAATCCCTTTCAGACTAAACATCTTAAAACCATCCATAGATTGCTTTCTACTTACCTATTTTTAGCCAACTTCCATACCACACTTAAAATAACACTATAATCATTTAAAAATACTTAGGATGACCACTTAGTTTTTAGATGACTTTTTTCTCTCTAATAATTATGTGTTGTATTATAAAAAATGCATAAGCCAGTGTTGGTGCAAGGTTTTGTGTTGTGTGCCCCAATTGGATAATTCTCATTGATCCAATTATTTGTGTTTGTTTCCCTTTCTTGCTTCAATTAAATTGTAATTTTTGTGTTTCTTTTATCATTGTGTTGTTTTGTTCAACATAATCTCTTATAGAATGTCTTTTCCCATGTCTGTAGTACTAATTCAACCTGGTTGACCCTATGATTTTTTCTACCAATCTAGTTATAATACTAATCTAACCTGGTTGACCTTGTATCTTTTTTCACTCAGTTTTCTACCCTTTCTACAATTCAAATTTGACCTAGTTGACCTTGTTCTTTTTTTTGCCAATTAGGTTATAATACTAAGTCAACTTGGTCAACCACATATCCTTATCAGGATTAGTTTCATACCCTATTTATAGTACTAAGTTAATTTTGTCAAACATATTCTCTCATTTTCCTCTTGGATTGCAATGCTAAGTTGACCTAGTTGACCCTATACTCTTATCTATCCATTGGATTATATAACATAGTCAACCTAAGTCAAGTATGTATCCTTCATGTTTCTTTGCTTTTACATCATATTCATATTCCTTAATCTTTCTCCTCATCATGAACTTCCTATTTAAAGACAACACTGATTTGAAAATAACATATATGATGATCTTTACCAACCCTAATAGGTTCTCCCATAAGCATTTTATGGCTCCTATCCTAGATAAAATTAATGTTTTGTAGCCACTCACACTATAAACTATGGGACCCCTCCTCATTCCTCCTTAGTTCACAATCCTCTCTTCTCATTTAAAGATCAAACTAAATTAGAGTATACCCCATAAATTTTCTTCTTCATCAATGAGTTTTCTCAACATTGAGGAAAATATCCTTCTACTATTTACCATCTCATGATAAGTGGCCAAGTCAAATATCCCCATTCACCTTCTCCCACAATCTCACATGGATTTGGGGACACTAGCTTCTTTTCTTCTCAACCTATTCCCTCTATTTTGAACCCTTCTCATAACATGACATCTTCCTCTTTAATTTCTTTCACGTCCATGCCTAGCATATCTACTAACTTGGTAGGTTCTACATCTAATGGGCCTCTTTCAAGACTTGCTCTTCTCAATTCTTCTATTAGTGTATCATTTACTACCCATGGTAATCATGATTCTAGTTACACTTATTTTCATCCCTTTTCTAGTACATATTTTTCCACATAATCAAATCATGCTACTAGTACCTCACTTACCAATAATTCTTCTCAAGCTAATAATAACACCCATAGTGGTACCCAAGCTACTAACACCAATTCCAATGCTTCACATAATGTCCATAATACCACTCAAAACCATAAAATTCTATTATAAACTCTTAATAAAATTAATAATTTCCAAGATAACAATGTTAATCAAATTATGAAAATACAAAATCATCTTATCCATCTTCAAAATCACCCTCAACAAGTTCTATGGGGAACGCATAACAAAAATTCTCCCCCACCTCCTCTTCGAGATTCTCATGGTAATCTCATCCATCAACATCCTCTTGTTAAAAAAATAATAAATCACCTTCAAAATTATCCTCTTACACCTCAAATTGATAATATCGATATAGGAGGCATCACCCCCTACATTACTTATAATGGGTCAATTGATCCTACTCTCCACTTAAAAACATTTGGAAATCTATATAAATAATGGGTCAAGTTAATAATTTTGCTGCTAGCAAGCTATTAGCAAAAAATCTCATGGGTGATGTTTAATATTGGTACAACCAACTCAAATCTCATTTCATCACTGGTTTGGAAGATTTATTCAATGTTCTAGTTCAAGAGTTTCAAACTAGTGATCTTGAAAATACCTTGGCCCATTTTATCAATTATAAGCAAGTTGAGACTGAAAACACACAAAATTTCATCAAATAGTGGAATACCTTATCTAAAAAATGTGAACATAATATGGTGGATGACAACCTATTTCATTTATTTACCAATGATCTTTCTTCCAAGTTGAAATATCAAGTCCAAACTCTCTCACCATGAACTTTGGAAGAAGCCATTAACCAAGCAAAGTGTCAAGATTTCCTCATTCATTAATTTTAGCCATCCAAACCATCTATGGGTACTCACATGTTAATAAAAATAAGAATCATTAGGTTAAAAATGATGGTGTCACTAATTCCTATGATACCATTCATATTATTCAAGCTATTATTCCCAACTAGGCTCTGAATCCCAACCACATCACCAATCCTCATTTATCTTTAAAAAATAACATTAATTTTCATAAAAAATTATCCTTATTGAAATTATAAAAATGTTTACCAAGGCCTCTTCCAAAATAAATTGATCCCACTCATCTCATGAAATTTTAATACGATCCTAATAAATTTTGTTGGTTTCATCCTTGATGGGGTCATTCTCATGAGAATTTTAGGAAACTTCATAATTTGGCTATGGATTTACTTCTCTATCCCAATTTTGGCCATAATTATACCATTTTTAAACATAAAAAATCCTATGACATTGCCTTCAAATCCCATGAAATACAAACTAAATCTCAATCTTTAAACCATGATAATGCTTAGTTGGCCATGTATAAATATCATCTTCCATATCACCAAGATAACCAATATAAGCCTACCCCTTCTACTAATAATATTGATAGTCTTCTTGACCCAAATATTGAAGAGAATGTGATCAATATAAATAATATGAGAAGGGTGTTTGCCTTCATTAATCCTCATCCCATCCACACTCTTCAATTATCTTGCATTTTTAGTGTTACCCAAGACTCTTCTTCAACTCACTTAATAAATTTGGGGAAAGAAGACCCTATATCTTTTGATGAACCAATTCGAACACCTCCTTTGGATAACACTTATCATACTATTTATACCACTCCTCCAACCTCTTTACCCATCACCAATGATATTCAAACTTATATCAACACTTCTTCCAATCTATCTCAAACCAGACCTACATCAACTACCCCATCTTCTCAAGACAATCCATGAACTTATTCTCAAATTAAACCTTCCTCATATTATCAACATAAATTCATATTCACTTTAGCTCCTCTTTCTAGGACCTCTTTCAACACTATGCACCTCTTTTTAACAATCCTCTTATGGGTTATAATGAGTGGGATCCTGTTATGGAGCTCACTAATCTCCCATCTCAAATCCCATTTCTCTAACTTATATGGACCTATTCATGTCATCATAATCATATTATGCATCTATTTTTTGAAATGAACATCCCTCATCCTCCCATTATAGGATGCAAACCTACCTTATCCAGATTAGAAGATAGCATCTAACAATAGTGCAAAGAGATGTCCATACACATTGATGAAACCATGGACACTTCTATTTCCCTCAAATTCTCCATTGCTGCTATGATCCTATATGAGATTTTGCTTCATGAGGATGATCTTCCTCTTTTTATCAGTGTCTGAATTGGTTATATCCAAATCAAACATGCCTTGATTAATGATGGTTTAGGAACTTGTGCTGCCTCTCTCTATTTTATCAAAACCCTTGGATTTTATAAATGTAATCTTAATTCCATGCATAGCACATGTCAAGGCTATGATAGAAGTAAAATTCCTCCCATAGGTTATGTGTGGCTCCCTATCATTGTACCACCTATCAAAATTCACATAAAAGTGATGATATTAAACTTTACTCTATCCTATAACATTTTTCTTGGTAGGCCATGGACTCATTGCATGAGAGAAATTACCTCTTCTGCTTGCCAATGTGTCAAATTTTCTCATAATGGATAAATCTATAAGATTCAAAGTGAAACTAACCCTTAGAATTTTTAATAATTCCAAGACTATGGCATTTTTAATATTCCCACCCTTGAACCCTTGCCAAGTGTTCCATTTCATGAATCTCAATGATTTAACTTTCTTGTCAACTCCACTTGAGGTTATAATGGTCACCCCAATATCATTGGGAATATACCCCTAACCTCATAGAAATTGATGATGATGAGCTTGAAAAGATAAATCTCAAGATTAAAACCTCATATATCTCACCTTATCTCATTTCTCAACTTCCCTCTTCTTTAGAACCTCATTTCCATCAAACAACTAATGATGACATACGCATTATCTTAACTAAGACTCAGCATTCCATTCATCACACTACATCAGATGACAAGTTCATCCCTACCTATGACATTGATCTTCATACACCTAACTATGATGATGGATATAGCTTAGATGATCCATTCTTAGGAGGTCTTGTTCAATCTTGAGATGCTAAAATCATTTGTTATCATTCCTTTTTTACTACAATCTTTCTGTGTTTCTTCTAGCATTCCATCCTATGTCATTCCTAAATTTTATCATTTTTCATATTGATCATAGGGTAGAGATGGTACTCACACTTCTAGTTTCTGAAGATCCTCATAGGAGTATGCTTATGGATCATGATATGACTATTCCCTATCATGTTTCTCAATACCAAGACCCCTTTAGCTGACTTATTCCAAAAATTATTACAACTATCCTTTAGCCTTCTGTGCATCCTTCCCCTCCCTTAATAGAGCCTAGTTTAGATCATATTCCCACTCCCTCTCTAGTTGAGACTCTTCTAGTTTTATATCTTATTTATCCTTCAGTTAAGCCTTGCCTATTCTCTCCACCATTCCCACCTTCCTTTGGTGATGGTTTACTCCCTTTATCACAGCTTTCTCCTTTACCTACCAAATGGGTCGATCAACCATATTTTGATATTAATAAATTTTTTAGTCATTGGACTAGAGATTGTTCATTACATCATCCTTCCTTAGCTTTAATTTCCATTCCTTATGTTAGTATACTTGCAACTTCTACTAATAATCATATCTACTACTTCCAAAACATAGATAATCATTCATCCACACATTGTCATAAGCTATGGTAATATATTAACACCTTGTATCCCACCACTCCTTAGCGCACACATAAATATATACCTCCCTCCAAAGTATTACCTAAATATCTTCCCAAATATTTAGAGGTCTATTATCTTTGGAACCAATGTGGTACTCATCACACTGATCATTGTTGCATCCTTCAAAAACATCTCAAGGATCATTTCATGACCATTCTTATGCCTCCTACCCTTCCTCCTATAGGTATCCCTCACAATAAGGCTCCCCCTTCTTCCCCCATGGCTCTACCACCTATGGTCCCTTATCCACCTACCATTTCTCCACCTATAATTCCTTCACCTATGGGCCATTATCCATCGATGACCCCTTCCTCTCCCATATAATCCACTCCCATATCTTTCCGTAATCATCCCCTACATGATATCCATCATTAGTATGATCATTTAAGCATTCTTAAATTTTCCATTGAGGAGATTTGACATGAAGTATTTTCTTAACTTTCCTTGAATATCAATGAGAATTTGGTTGTAGTTTGAGTTTAGCTTCATAGAGTTTTATCAGATGTTATGGATAATGTATGTAGATAAATATATTAGTATATATGAACACAATCATAGTGTTATTTCATTTCTTTCTTCATTTTGATTGGATGTGTGATCTAAATTTACATTTATCTAGTTTAAATCATTTGACATTGTGTCAAATTCTTATCTATCTTACATGATGACCTTTGTTTTGCACTAAATGTTGTTTATGATGTAATTATTTTCCTTATGTTCTCTTATGGGTTATTTTCCTTATGTCCTTAGTGTGCCTCATATCTCCTAAGGTCTTCTAATAAGATTATTATGTTATTATTATTATTACATTCCCTTTTTCACTCCCTAGAACCCTAATATTTTCCCTTGAGAAATATTATTTTATTCACTAATCACTCTCTTAGGGGTTCCATTTATGAGTTATAGTGTAAGACTTTGGAAAGTACCAAGCCTTCCTCATAAATTACCAAATTTTCACATTAATAATTTTAAACATACCCTTTTACCATATTTTAAATTTTTTTCCACCTCATTGGTGTTTCCTTTATGAGTTTCAGTGTAAGACCATGGATAAGACCTGGCTTTCCTCACAAAATTTTCCAATACCCAAGTCACAAAGAAATTAAATGTGTCAAATATGAGATAAAATGTGATTGAGTCTAAGTTACATGTCATTGACATGCTTTCCATCTTGATTTAGTATGTTTTATGACTAATTAATATTTTACTTTTATATTTTTATTTTCCAATTGCATGTAAGAATCCAACCATTTTTCTTAAGTTTCTCATACTTCCCAACATGAATTAGTGTGATTAATTTAAAACCATTTTGCTAATTTTGTTTCAATTTTATACTTTTCAACATGATTTAGTATTATTTATTGAATTAATTTATTTGTTCTTATACCATTGGTATTTCATGTGCTTTTCATTTTTTACTTTATTTTCATACTTCCCAACATGATATAGTGTGATTTTATTTGTTTTAATTTGGTGACAATATTTTTCATAGTTTAAAAACATTTTTTCCCTCTTTTTCACCACTTTTTGGTTTATTATACTTATTCATATGTTTTTATTACACATTCCCATCATGAAATAGTGTGTAGTGCATTTTTTTTATTAATTATACTTTTCCAAATCTTTTTTGCATGTTTCTTTTTAACTATGCATGTGTACTACATAATGCTAGAAAAGAAAACACCCCACATATATTTCCTATAGAATATATAACAAAATTAACATACATGTGATATAAATAAATATATACATGCATCAATGATCCGGGCAACAATTCAGATGACAATTCGAGTGATGGTTCCACCCCAATTGATGGCGGAACATCCAGGAGCCATAACTTTTGCACCGTAGCTCCAATTGACTCACCGTTTGAACCGTTGGAAAGATAATAATGAGGGAACATAGTGAGATGGAATTGAGCTTTGATAAATGAATTTTTAACCCCAAAAATCCAATGGAAGTGCCCCAAATTTCAATTTTAGTAGTGCAGTCTAAAAATAGTAAGTTTCTAAAAAAAGTAAATCCTCAAATTATGTATTATTGTAAATTATGGAAGTCAAACCACTTAATATCCCTTGATATTTGTGACCTTCCACATCCTCCTAAAACCTTAAAAACATGTATAAATTAATATATAACCTGAAATGGAAATTAGATATCTCTTCTCAGAGATAGGCATATGTTTGGGTCTACAATTTTGATCAATAAAACATCTCTTTTCAGAGATAGCATTATTTGAATTGTGTTGTTCTTATTTCTGAATTATATTTCAACCAAAGCTTTCAAGTTTTGGATTAATCAACAACCACAACCAAAATATAACTCACGAGGTTAAAATCAAACTGTCAAAATAATATATCTCTATATATCATGTGTTTTTATATAAAATATAAAAATACATCACTCCAGCTCTATGGTTGGGCTCCATCATGCCTATCTCAGTTCCTAGACACACTACCCATAGATGCCTCAGATTTTTCTCTCTACTAAGTAATATTTAATGATGTGGTTCAAGATCTCAACCCTACTACCTATCCCTATAGGTTGGCCACTTGGGTTTGTACATATCCCAATTGGATCATGGTAGCCATGTGTGTGGCCCTCTCATGAGCCAAGGCTTGCCAATCCTATTCCTCTCCTAATCCCACCCATAATAGTGGATGAAATCCATATAAATGTTTCTATATCTATCTTGTATCCTCCCCCACCATTCTAAACCATCTTACCTAAGTTGGGGTAGATGGTACCATAGGATCATCTAGCATGATGGGGTCATATGGTGCTAACACTTTGTCCAAAATGTCATGGTGCAATTCCATAACTAAGGACCCCCATATGGTCTCATTTATCATAAGGTTTGAATAAATCAAAACCTAGATAGATATCAAATCACATACATATCTCAAAATATATCTATCTACAATCATATACAACTAGTATTCTATCTCAAAAACTAACAAATCCAACATTTCTTACCTATCCCAGTATCACCAACCACCATCTCCCTATCTACTCATCTACCAAGAAACGCCTCTCCATTAGCTCATACCTTAAGCACTTCATCCATGGGTTTCACCCCAATCAAACTAAATCTTGGAGTCACCACTCATGCACACCATAAGCCTCTCCTCAGTGGTACCTCTATCAACTAGCTCTGTCCTGGGCTGACTATTAGGTCATCTTACATGATCACTCTCCTCTATCTTCAATCCCACAAATGTAATATCCATCATTGTTATGCCTAAGGTGAATTCCACTCCTTTTTATGAGGTGTCTGATATGAGACCTATTGCACCTATATATCTACATCCATGCTTTCTCCTCTTTTGGATACTATCTATCATGCTCAACCAGTCTATGGTCTCACACGCTATGGTCTGATCTCTAGTCTCTTGATTTTTGCTCCTCATCCTCTTATCCCCCTCATATATATTACATTTCATGCCCAAAACATAGGATCTACTAGGTGTGAGAGTCTAAACTATCTAATAAAGCATGCCATTAGTTGTGACTCTACCCATTAGGTATAGTGGCCTATGATCTACTCTCAATCCATCCATGGAACCATGGTCACCCAACTTGACCAAATAATAGTAATATGTGTATAGGTATGTCACACTATCTCTCCTTATGTGATCATCTACAACATTATAACATGGTACATGGCCCATGCTACCTAGTCCTATCTCCATCTAACAACTTGAGGTAACCTATCATCAACCACATGGGGTAACCCAGTTGGATGATACATCAATAACCTCTTATATATCCATCCTGGCTCTCTGGGTCTCTCACTTGGTCTATTAGAGCTAATTTTGTTTCAAAAGAGTAAATAATACCAAATTAATTCTTTTACATCTTATTTATATTTATTATTCCAAAATTATTTACCTTTAAAAAATTTATCATCAAATTTCTTATTTTATTCATATATTTATCTCTACTAACTCTTTTTCCAAATAATAAAATGTTATAGAATCTTTATGTTGTAAAGAATCTTTCCAACTATTATATGTACATGTTGTAAAAATTTCATTTTTTTGCTAATCTCTACAGGTTTGCCTAATGTTCCTCACATTGGACACCTTCACATTTCTCACACATCCTTATTTATATATAACACTAAGGTAAGTAAAGGTATGTGTTATTCAATTATGTCCTTTTTATTTATCTATTTTTTTCCTTCACTTTATTTAGCTTCAACATTATATGTCACTATGTTCTTTTCTCAAACCACCATCCCATGTTGTACTTATGTGACATGTGATGAGCTTCAAGTGGGGCATATATTTACCTAATATTTTCAACCTTTATCAATTATTTATGCTTTATATCTTGAAGGAACCCATCAAGTCTTAATACCTCTAAATGCACACCCTAAGGGGTGCACTGGGAAAGGGGTGGGTAGACTATTAGTCCTTTGCAATATTGTTGTCCCTTTTTGCATTTTTATATCTACACACATGTCTCGTAAAAACCATTCCCCTAAGCTTTGCCTCCTATTTTTCACCCTCCTATAGTCATTGACCATATTCATTATCCCTTTCCCTAACCTAAACCCCTTTTTGGTAGTTTACATGACTAAGTCGGCCACATCAACCTTGTATTGTTATTTACAAAGATTACTAGGAATTAGGTTAGTCATAACCAACATAGTTCATAACCTAGTTAGTTTTTACCAATTTTAGTACTAGGTTGACCAATTGACCTTGTTGGTCTAAATTTTTGGAAAGGTTTAGGGTTAGATCCACCTATATAAACACATTCATTTTTCCATTTCTAATAGAAGAGAAGAATAAGTAAGATTTATTGTGCATATGATTATCCACCATTCTACTTGAGGAGAAGGTTTAAGGTTCCATACTTTATTTATAGATACAAATCATATCTTATGGATAAGTCTTTTGGATGCATTGATAGGTTGTGTAGCCTAGATCTGATTTATCCTTATCATCCTTACATACTACAATAACCTCTTGCAAAACACCTTGGCTAAAGGAGAGATTGAGGCTTAATAGGTTCATCTTCAAAGGTAAGTATTCCTAACTTTATTCTTCCTTTTTAAGAGTAGATAAATATGCATTTTCACTTATCTTCCATGAATTAAGATTATGTATAAATTGACATGAGTATATGTCTCCTATCCATGTTTAATTTTAGTGTTTATTACATCCCCCCCACTTTGTGCCACAAACTTCGGTGAACCCTAGATTAGATTTTTCTTTAAATGTTATTAGTTTAGTGAATATGAAAACATAAGATCTAGTTAGGTTAATTGCATAGTTTTGCTTGACTAGAGGCTTTGGAACCCTCCCTAGTGATGTTATTTTGGTAAGAGATCCATTGATTAGGTATAATGGATCCATATTGGTTATGACCTGATTATTTGATGTATCACCAATAAGAAGTGTAAGTAGGATATATCTTCTCTGAGCCAAGATTGATTTGAAGATCTATTATATTTCCCACTGCATATAGGTGTCACCCATGTTGATTATGTTAAACTAAATCATTTTATATGTGAATTTACCTCACTTTTTGGTGAATGTTATCTTTATTTGGTCCTCAAAGTTGACCATTACATAATTGTAGCCTGAGTACCCATATATAAATGACATCATTTGGGAGTCATTCACTATTTTAAAAGTTCATCTAGTGATGAGAATGGGTAATTATCCTTTTTTGAGGCTTTATTTAGGTTGTATAAGTCCACACAAAGTTATATATCTCCATTATTATTTCAAAATGACACCAAATTATCTACCCATGTAGAGTACCTAGTAGGAAACATTATCCTTACTGAGAGTAATTTATAAACTTCCTTGAATATGAATGGTTCCAACAACAGATTGACTAGCCTTTCCCTCTAATAGAATAGTTTGACTCCTAACATGAGAAGGATAATATGTGTGAGAATCGAAGTGTTGAGCACTTTTAAGTCCTTGTAGATCCATTCTATAGCATCCTTGAAGTCTTCTAGGGTTTGAATAATTCTTATTTTTATTTGTCTATACAAGTTGTGCTTATTAGCACATTTTTTAAATCATTAGCATTGCCTAAATTATAATGTTGATGTAGAATGCCTTTAGCAGGGGTTATTTTCTCCTTTTCACCTTGGTAGTTTATGTTGAACAACCATTTAAGTGAGACATGCCCATTGGTCTATTATTGGTTTTCAAATTTATCGCCCATTCTTTATCTAGTTCAAATTCTTCTTTATCATCATCATCAATAATCTAATTTTCAAACACATCCATGTTTTTGATGAGCTTGATGATATTTTGATCATAATTGAACACCCATAAGTTCCTAAAATTATTGGGAATGGAAGGAATGGAGACTAAATCAACTAATAACCTTCTCAACTTGGATTCAACTATAGGTTCCATAGTACTAGTAGTTGTGGCTAATCCATCTATTGTATAGTTTCTCCTATGTAAAAATGTTTGAATTTTAAATGTATTATAATATTATATTAAGTTCCATACATGAGTATGATATCTAAATAGGTTTTTATCATTACAAATTTACTAGATTATTACCTACTTAATCACTAGTTCTAAGTCACCAAGCACTTTAAGATTATTGATTTTCTTCCTTAGAAAAAATTGGAGACCATAAACTTGTGCCTCATATTGATATATGTTATTTGTGAAATAAAATTACAAGTGAAATGTAGATAGATATAACTTCCCTCATGGGTTGATGAGCTTAACACTGACACCACATCCTCTCTTAGATTTAGAGTGATCAAAATTCAAAATACATAAGTGATGTTTGATTATGTGCATCAAATTCTAATGAGTATGTTCCATTGCAATATTGACCCTTCATTAGTTTTGTCAACACCTCATGGGCATACACTTTATTTCTTAATTGATAATGACCTTCTGGTCATGTCTTCAATGGCTGTAGTAGGTATAGGGTTATCTTTAATGGTAATTTTCTCATCCAAAGAGTTTGTAAATCCTTTATCCTTACTTAGATCAACTTGTTTCACATTATCATATGCCATGGAAACATTATAGAATTAAGTTATCTAAGGTGAACAAAGGAAATCATCATCATCATCTAGGTGAATTCAAACTTTTCTTGCATCGAAAACATGTTAATAGATATTTTTTAATAATTGTATGCCTCTTTCTCAAGTATGTAGACCTAGAGTTTAGACTTTTTGTATAATAATTCATTTGTTTTATTGTCTTCTGTGATCATGTGAGTCATTTTCACCTCACACTTAATTATAATTTGACTGCGTATACCTTACATAGAAGCCACATGTGAGATAAATTAGTTTCCATGTATTTGTTCAAAATTCTCAACAAATATCTACTTAGAATCATGCCATAAGCATCAATATATCCACTCCCTAAATATTAACAAATTAGTTCACTCTAGGATTAGAGGCCAACTACATATAAATGTGACTCAACTCATCGATAACCTTAACTTATGATTTATCCAACTAGACAACTTTTTTATTTGGTTTTGTAGGAGTCAAACCCAACTACTGGAAAATTGCATAAGGTATCACACTTTTGTAAGCCTATGAATCCACCAAAAACTTGTGCAAGTTTTTATCAAAAATATGTATTGTTAGGAGGAAAGGATGGATTTCAATTTTTTATTTGTAAATTGAAATGTGATCATTAGTTTTCTTATTTAATTTTTTATCTTTAGGAGTAGATAATTCTTTTAATAATAGGTATTTTTGGTTATAAATCTAGAGTAAATGAAACATTGTTATATTGGCCTTATTTTTCTATAGGTCATATACAATGATATATCCATGTTTGGATTATTTCACTAGTTTCTTTAGTTTTCAAGGATGTAGTGTTATTCTTGGGATGATAATATGTGTTAGGTCCCTTGGGTAGAAATGGTTTTTTATTGAGTTATCATTAGGTGGAACCTGAGCATTATTCAGAGGAGTGTAATTAGTTAAAGGAATTTGAAAGTTAATCTTCATATGGTAGTTATTTCCCCTTTGGAATTGTTTGAATACATAGACCTCATCTAAGTTATCCTCATCTCATTGTCACTCTCAAATGGGAACTCATAAGTAAATAAGACTAGAGTTATACCAAGGATTACTTCACCTATGTTTGAGTTGTTATCAAGCATGAGGACTATATTTATTAGGTGTAAGGACTACCTCAAGTTTATCCATTTCTTTATGAAAGATGTTTGAGTCTAGGATGAACTTAGCATAATCAATTTTATCATGATCTACCATGTTGTGAAACCTACACTAGGTGGGAATGCTAAATCATCTAAGATCACTAAGCTTGAAGCATTATTATTTCTCTAATATGCATTGTAAAGTAGACTAGGAACTCCTCCATTAGTGGGCCTCATATTCCTTTGCTTAATGGTTATTTATAGTTTGAACTTTATATTCAGTGTGGGGTTATTCACATTTTAGTTATTGTTTTAAGGTAATTATCTATGAAAATTAACCATATCATTCATCAATATATAAACCATTTATTATAGGTTTGGCACTTTAGGTTTAATGCTAGAATTTTATTGATTTATCATTTGGGGTTAACCATAGTCTATAACATTTATAAATGTAAGGGAAATAGGGTTTGTTTGGTTATGGGTGTTGTTGATAGGTGTCTGATTATTTTAGAATAATGGGACACCCTATTGGTTTCTAGTAGAGATGACATAACCAATCATGGTATGCATTGTAGCATTGTTTTTATATGCAATGGGAACTAACTTTTGATTATTTTTCTATGGTAAAACTTGATTTGGAAGCATATAAGGTTGATATTTATGCATATAGTTTATAGTTATATATTAGATTAGGGATTGAATATATGACGCCTGGGATTGGATTCATCAATGGAGTGCTATTTATGAGATCTTGGTTGATCATTAGAATTATATTAGAAGCATCAAGCTAGCCTAATAAAGGTGAAAGACTAACTCCTTAGACTTATGGCACCATTTGTTGCTCAATGTTGATAACTTCATTGTAGGCCAAATACAATGATATAAGAGCTATTAGATTTATTCTAAGAAACATGGATATCAAATAGTCTAAGTCCCTCAGATAGGTCTATATGGTATCCACCTCCATTTTCATGTATGGTTATTTCAACCTATGGTATATCTTTTGGAAATATGCATTAAAAACACTCATTAGGTCATTTGGTTCCTTACGACCAGCAAAAAAGTGATGGTACATGATATCTAGATAAATAAGTGGCCTAAATTGATTGGCAAACATGGTTTATAGGTCATTCCAAGAGGTAATATATCTATTTATAAACATAAGGTACCAAATTTAGGTAACATCTAGGGAATAAGGGAACAAATGACAAACCAAATTCTCATTTTAAATTTGAGTTCAGATCAAGGCATATTTAAATACATGAATGTGCCCTTCAATTTTTTGAATCCTATTAGGTATGTATTTTAGGTATAACTTATCAAGATCCTTTGTTAATTCACGGGCAGGCCCTAGAGGAATTACTACCATTGGTGGGTTTTAACGGCCATGAAATAGGTTGATGAAAGAAACTATAGTCATAGGAGAGCTATTAGCTAATTAGATTTGTCTAGTTTTCTATTTTCCTTTATTCTATCTTAATTTTTGATGTTCAATAAACTCTAATAGCTAAAATTCTACCCCAATAGACTTTAATCTAGTGGGTATTTTTCTACTTTATAGTTTAGCTATTTAAATACCTGAGCATGGGCAATGCTCCTAAATGTTCAAGTTTTGATGCTAAAATTTTAGTTTTAGTTCTATTAGTGACCTTCATTCTAGTGCCAAAACTATGGGCATGTAATTTGGTAGGACTCACCAATTTTAGGATTTTGGGATTGTAAAGCCCATCTAACCTCTCCTAAAAGTATTCCCCTAATGTGGATCTCCCTGAAATCTTTGTATGTTGGGTCATGGCATATTCATTTCTCTCAGTTGGTCATCATGGACTATTCTAGTCAATGGGCATGCTGGTGTGAATCCAAAACTTAGTTTAAATGGTATGTAGGTGCTTAAATAGTTTAGTGGGTAATATTTTTTTTGTACTTTATTATCATGTGTTTTGTGTATATGTCAAAAGTGATAAGACATTCATTCACTATGCCCAACATAAATCAATTTTTTAATATTTTTCATAGTGATTTCATGACTGATTCCAATGTTCAATCCATTGTTTTAACATTTAATAATGTAAAAATAATGGACACAAATCATGCAATCAATATTGAAATTTAAGTAGATTTCAAGCAGATGTTTTCCTAAATTAAATGATTTAAGAAAATGTATAAAAGAGAAAAGAAAGAGAATAAAATCCTACTATAATGAACATATATTCAAGCCTTTTGATTATAATAACTCCATAAACCAACCTCACATGTCACCAATGCATGTAAAATCACATTCAAAGTTTATGTAAGATTTTAACGGTGAACAAATAATGAAAAGGACAAAAAAACCACCATATACATGCATAGATTATGAATAAACTTCTAATCTTTGATCTTAGTCTAAATACATCATTTTGAAAATCCAAATTGATTCCACCAAGATCAATTAGTTATAAATACACCTATTTATGCACCTAAATGTATCGACGGGTTCATATAGTGTTAAATAAACACTTCCTATTTCTAGATTCAAAGAATCCATTATATGAGTTGTTGGTTATGATCTTCCTGAGATTTGTGATGGAGTAATGACCAAGTTAATGATTGTTTCACAAAATAAACATGTAAATGGTTTTTGGGAGTAACTATAGTCCTAAATATTTATGAATATGAAAGTGATTTAAACTAAGTGTTGAGTACAACATGCCCCCATTTCTAAAAAATAGGGACCTATGTGTTGAATTATGAAAATTTATACCTTAAAATTGAAAATATACTTGATTAGTGTCATTAGCATTATTGTAAATTATTTTTATTTTAATATCATTCACACCATGGTTTTTCTAACTTATTTTTTCACGGTTCTACTTTAATCTTATCCAAAGTGTTGACATTGGATATTTGTGTTTCAGGTTATAGGTTTAATGGAGCCCATTTGGGAATGAACATGCTTAGAGTTTTTGGGATTCAATTTTTAATTGATATTTTACTATCCTTGATCTATAATTGATTAATATTTTTAAACCCTAGCCTAATTTTATACCTAGACCTTTCAATTCAAATTCAAATTTAGTGGGAGATTTTTATTTCAATTTAAATGGGAACAATTTAAATGCCATGGATTTTGTTTAATATTTTGTCCTAAGGCTTGGTCATGTTTTTCAACACAACCAAACCTTAGTTTAACATCCATTCTTATTCCATTTTTATGTCCCAACTCCCCATTTTGGTCCTTTTATTATTCACAAGGTATTTTTGTTATATGTTTCTACCTTTCAAATATATCTTTTTGGGCTTTTCCTTTGGAACTTTATCCTGAGCAAATTTATTTTGGGGTTTATGTTTTGAATCCTTTGTCTAATTACTTTCAAGATTTTGGTCAATAATTATTTTTAGACTTATGAAATTGGTCTATTCCTTTAGACTTATCTATGTTGGGATAATTTTTTTGAACATTTTATTCAAAACAATTTCCTCGTGAACCTATTATATTGGGCAGTTTGTTTGATGAAATTACCCTTCAACCTCTTTGCTCTTTCCCTTTGACATATTTATTTTAGACTTATTATTTTTTGAAGTGACCCTTTAGTAATTTATTTTTGGACATTTTTTTTATGAAAAAAACTTGAAACATCTTTCCCATAGTAAATTTCCCATCAACTCTTTTGAAAATGACCTTTGCCTTAATAAAATTATCTTTTAGGATTTTTGTGAAGGGCACATACCCTTCAAGTTCTATGAAATTATCTTTTATATTTTTGAATATGTCCTTTAGGATTTTTGTAAGGGTAACATTATCTTTAGACTTTCCCTTCGATCTTTTTTAAATGGTCATTTTCCTTCCTTAATTATCCTTTGAATTCTTGAAAATACCCTTTGCGCTTTATGTAAAGTACCCTTCAAAAGTTTTGAAATAGAAATTTTCCATATGATATTACCCTTCAAGATTTTTGAAATGGTCCTTTGCCCTACTAATTTCCTTTTGGCCTTTTAAAAGTTCCCTTTCCCACATGAGAAGTTCCCTTTGGGACTTTTGTTCAGGGCAAATGCACTACCAAGTGTTTGTCCATGGTCATTTTAATGTGTTAGACTAAGACTTTGGATTAAATCCTTATTTTTTCAAAGCAAAGTGAGAAAATTAATATGAATATTTAGCTTAATTTATTATTATTCTTATACCATAATTTCAATATTTTATATTATCTATAGGAACTGATATCGCTTAGATTAATGGACATGTTTTGGATGATTATGGCTTCACCCCCTTCCAATGTTGCTAAAACTTGTTGATTTTGGTGCAAGATCAATGAAATATCATTTGAGAATAATCATGTTTAATGTTTAAGATGATATTTATTTTATATTAGTTTAAGATTAATTGGATCCATGTTTAAGTCATGCCTAATGTTTTAGCCTAGGTCCCCTTTTGAATTGAATTCAAACTTTCACGGGGATAATTATAATACCATGGACTTATTTTAATTTTTATCTTAAGGCTTGGTCATGTTTTTCAACATAACCAAACATTAAGCTAAAAATCCTAGTTTTGTCTAAATAATTACATGTTCCCTTTTTTATAAATCTTAACCTAAATTCATATCCTAAGGTTTATCATATTTATCAATACAATGAAAACCTTAGCCTATGCCTTTAGGCTACATCCTTTTATTTTTATGGGGTCCTTTTTATTATGTTCCTAACCCTAGTCCAAAGTATTTATATTGAGTCCGTTTAAATTCATGGGGTCTCGTATATTATGTTCAAATCTTAGCTTAATTTTTATCTTAAGTTTTGAGCTTAACTTTCATTCTTTTATGCAAGATCAATGGCTTGCATTTAAGTAGAGGATCTTGATTGAACATAATTTATACAGTCAAAGTTTTAATAAAGCCTATGAGACAATGAGAAGGTGATAAGTATCATAGTTACAACCAAAGAATAATTAATAGCCAATGGAAGTATATTCCATAAATCATGATAAAATTACTCACATTTAATCAGATAGAATAGATCTAACAGAGTGAGTTTAATGTTGAAAAGTCAAGCAGTGATCCCTAGCTTAAATTCTAAGTAAGTTTAGATGATCGATGGTATGCATTATAATGTACACATATGATTGAATATAGTGATATAAATTAAGAATTTTCAAATGAAACTCTGAGTTAACATGAGACTACCATATGGTGAAATCATGTGAGCTAACAGAACTAATAGATGTAGAGCTTAAAAACCCTATAGGATTACTAAGTGGTACAACCTTAGGGCTTAGTGCACATTAAATCTTGATCACATTTTGAATATCAATGACTAGTATCGATTCATGAAAATAAATTAGATGGTGTGAGATGAGGGGATGATTTTAGAAGGCAACAGTCATTATTTAAACCTTAATGAGCAATTTTAATATGAAAATTCCATGTAGGTGTCAAGATGACATCCCATAAGTAGAAAGCAACAGAACTTAAATATCAGTAGACTTGATAAAAGTAGATACCATTTCAAGATATAAATAATAATGCACACTTAATCCTAAATGTTGTCACCATTTAAGCACTATGAAATCTTTAGGTAAGCCCCAGTGTGACCCTATATTCACTATAATTGAACTAGAAAGCTGAATAGTCATTTGTGTAAAAATAATTTGATCCAAAATGGATTTATAGTCCACTAGTGATAAAATTAATAAACTCACATCCATGGTAACCTGAGAAGGTATTTCAAGGGAAAATATAGAGCTTTGTGTGATTTTAGAAGAAATTTAAGAACAAGAAGTGACAAAGACCTTAAAGGCTGGACATTCTGAGAGGATGAAAGTTTTAAGAATTTATGTCTAATTTGAAACTAATAGATGAGTAGTATCAAAGGGTAAAAGAGCCAAGTATAAATGATAGCTAGACACATCAATAGCAAAAGAGACATCAAGGTCAAGCTAATTAAAATAGGAATATCCCTTTTATAAATAGCATTGTATAATATCTTGAATTAGGATATTATTTTGTATAAACATGTGAAATTTATAAGATAAATTATCTATAGGTTAGTTCATTAGAAAAAATCATTTGTTATATAATGTAACATAAAGGACACCTATCCTATGCACATATTCAAATGCAACTTGATATCAATGATTGACATGCTTCCTTGCATCTTATAAAAGGAACATTATCATTTACAAGAAAGGAGATGGAGGTATTAGAACCAAATTACTTTGTAAACTTTGAGTAGTTAATATAAGCAAGGAATTATGCAAATATTGTCCAGTATTTGATTATGTGAAGTGTTATATGGTTTCTCTCTCAGTTGTCTAGTTTCACTTTAAAATGTGAATGGTTTTTATGAATTATTGGTGTGTATATTTTATTATAGATTTGTTAACTTGTGTTAATGATAGGTTAATTTAAGGTTCCTTATTTTGATTTATTTTATTTGCTCTACATTTATAGATGTGCATTAGCTATCTGCTTAAAGGAGTAAATCTTTAAAGTAAGCTTGGTTCTGATTTGCATTATTTCTCATAGTCCTTAGAAGTCTTCCTAGTGCATGATATGATTTGGGATTAAGTTATTTCATGTTACACATTGGTTAAGTACATATCTAGATGAAATATAAACTTTGTCATAATGTCTGAAAAAAGACAAGCAACATCATTTATTTCTACCCTACCCTTCCTTTTTTTTCTTTTTCTAATATAATCACCTTAGTTTAATGGTCATTATGAATATCCATCTTAGATCAGTATTGTATCAGTTATTGATCATAATTCACTATTCTTAGCATAGTATACTATATATTTTACATAAATCTACTATTTAGCCATGGTGGCTCCTAACCACCACTTAATATAAATATTGTGAAATAATCACTTGTTCTACCTCTATTCCACCAATAGATAATATTGTAACCCACAACTCATGCATTTAATTCCTAGAATTATAAAATGAGAAGTGTTTCTAAACACTCTAGGCACCTGTGGTACATATTTAGGCATTAACAAGAGGGGCTTTGCTAGCATTTTAAGGAGGACCTTTATTTAGATCTTTGTGATTTTGTAGAATCTTTGATCATTTTGGTGAATTATGTCTAAACATTAATGTATTCTTTACATATTTGAGTGATCCTTTGCTCAATTGTTTAAATATCATTGATGTTTATGGTTTTGGACTAGTCTTTGGGCTTCATTTAGCCAAAGATTTACATTATTTGAAGATCCATAGATGTTCATGTAAAGGTAGTTCATGCTTTGTGTATTTCCCATAGTTAAGGTTAGTAATAACATTCTTTTTACAAAGATTGACTGATTCTTAGAAAATTTGAGTTTAATCAAGTTTAGATATATAAATATACCTTTCATTCATCATTCTAGATGTATCTTTGAGCTTACTTAGTTAAATATAGTCATGTTTTACATATATTTGTGCAAAATTGGCTTAAAATGCAATCTTAATCATTGTACTTTGCAAAGATTGGTTTGATGCATCATATTTTAAATAGGTTTCAAGGTTAAAGTTTAGAATTACCCAAGGTGAGGCTTAGGTGAGAAATTCCCAAAGTTTCAAACACTTCACCAGTTCAAGGTACTCATGTGTTCAAGGTATGGCTTGGCTGGGTGGTTCTTTAATCAATGTGTCAGCTATAGTACATGATCTTCCTTAGAATCTTGAAATATATTTGCTTTCTTTCAATCCTAATGATGTTGTCACTACTAAATATCATACTAAGTCATTCAAGGTTGCTTTAAGATTTCTAAATGTAGTCCATGAAGATATATCATATAGATTTTTCCCATTTACTTTTAAATATGTTACATATGAATGCTTTCTTTACCTTCCAAAAGACTAGATTACCTTTTGGGATGACTTTAACAAGGTTTTCATTGATAAATTTGGAAAAACTATTAGTCCCCATGTCCAGTATTAGTAGTTCACCATAATTAAAAGGGATGTTAATGAAACTATTAGAGCTTTTAACGCTCGATTCTAAAAAATGTTCACTAGAACCATAGCCCCTTATAGACCCAATGAGGCTTTAGATTTATAAATTTATAAGGATGTTATATATTCCATGACATCCATGTTCTTAAAAAGGTCTCTCCTAGTCATAAACACATTAAATTGGGCCTACTCTAAAGCCATGATTATTAATGACCAAATGCATCCCCAAGATCAAATGGCATACTCCATGTCTAATGTCAATTTAAATTGGACCATCTAGAATGTTATTCTTAGTATACCTACTTTAACACCAATTTTGAACCATTTTATTTTAAGTCATACATATCCTTGCCAAAACCTAGAGTTCTTGAATAGCATTGCTAGTGGATTTCATACACAAAATCATGAAACTCTAATGCCTAAATCTAGTTGTATTGTTCCAATTCGTGAGACTAAGACACCAAAAAATTCAAGTCTCTTGATATTAGAAATGGTTTAAAAATTGATCAATGACTTTCTTTAGTTTTAAAAACAAGTAAGAAATATAAATGAAGGCTCTGATAGAAACTATGCTTCTCAAAGATTCAACAAGTCTCCAAATGATTTTCATGATAGCAGCAATAATGTATCATCTAAAAACATGTAAATGAGTGTCTGTGATATTGATTTGGCTGATCATTGCAATATTTTTAAAACCTCTAAAATTATGCCTAATCAAGACTTTGTTGTAGGGACATCTAGATTTGTACGAACATCTCAAGGTTTTGTGTAGGCCTTTGATTTCCCATTTGAAAATGAAGATGAGGATAAATATGAGATAATTATATAAATTACATCTGAGATGACTTGTACTCCTAAATATGTAGGAGATATTGCAACTAAAGATCAATAAGACAACATCATTAGGACATATATAGATGAAGAAGATGATTTTATAGAAATGGATATAGATCAAGTACAAGATGATATTTATTTAGAGGGTATCTAGAAAGATAGCCCACGTAGATTTATTTATGAAATAGAGAATACCCCTAAAGAAGATGATCACTGGCAAAGGTCATACCATGATTTCTTACATGGGATCAAAGAGCTGGGGATGGTAGATGATGGGATAGAACAACACATGGATGCTTCATCTGAGTATTTCACCAATGATTTGGAGTTCCCAAAGGATGATGTTAATTTAGAGGTCCTAAACCAAGATGAGCTAGAGCCTGATGAAATGGAAGAATTTCCTTTCTTCACTAGAAATGAAGATAATATAATAGATCAAGAACCTTCATATGACTCTATCAAAGGGTCATAAGTATGGGTTCAACATGTTTCTGATGATGAGATTTTAGATGAACATCATTTAATTGATCAAGATGAAGAATATTTTTGGGATGACTTGAAATATTTGTGTACAAGGATTTGGTAGTCCATGTCCACCTCAGAAAGAACCTAATGAAAACATCAGTCTAAGGATATTATCTAAGTTACCATCATTGAGTGAAGATCATATAAGCTAATATCTATCTATGGATAAAGTAGAACTAGCATTCCTACTACAAAGTACAAGAATTTGAAAATAATATGATTGAGTCTTAGATTCATATCTTCAATCCATTCATCTAAGAATGTTGATAAAATACCAAGCTACATAACCTATAAGACACAAGCATACAAGTGCTCCTATCCACAAGGAGAGGCTATGGAATGGAAGTAATCATACTTCAAGGTTTTGTAGTAGATTAAATAATTTTCCATTTGATCTTGAAGGTAAGTACTTTATGTAGTTATTATAGGGATTAGTTTAGTTTCTTTCATGTTCTTGTGTCTTGTTTTTTATTTCATGTCCCTTATTTATATATAGTGCTTATTTATATTTATTTGTTTTCTATTACTTTTTTCCTTTCTTTTAAATAGGTCCTTTCGGATAAATCTCAACTCAAGTTTTACCTAACTACCCAAGAACTTCACAGTTTAGAAATGTAGGTATGACTTCTCAACATTAGTTTATCATGGATTATTGAAATATGAGTTTGATGTTGTAGTTTAGAGAAAATGGCAAAGAGTGATGGATAACTTAATTATTCCTTGAGATTTTAAACCTTGTTCTGACCTAAGCTTGGTTTTAAGAAGGATTACACATATAAGATGAAATCTTAAATCATTAAATCATAGTCATGCTTTCACTTTAAAAATATCAATTACCTAGGACAAAGTTTATAGCTAAGGATGATTTTCTAAAAATCAAACACTTGACCAAATCCCTAAACTTGGCTAACCTGGTTCTTAACCTTTACTAGAAATCCAAAATGACTTGAAAAATACAAAAATAAAAAATTATATAAAAACCAAAATCTTCCCAAGAAAAGGTGATTTTGGCAATCTCTATTAGGGCTATGGATGCCTAGCTAGAAGTGGAGTAAGGCCTTAAGTGGAGCCAAAGGCATCTTTATCAAGGCTATGGATACTTGGTTGGTAACAAAGTAATTCCTAAGATTTCCTTGAGTTAATAATGGTCCTTAATGAATATGCAAACATGTTAAAATTCAATGTGAATGATCAAAGCCATGAGACTAGAAATTTTTATCTAAATCCTCAACTATTTAATAAGTGGAATCAAAGCACACACACAACATGGTTGAGTTTTGATGTTTGATCATAATTTTGTGTATGTAATATTTTTTCTAACCATGAACTAATATTAATAATGGTTCTTGATCAAATGCAATAAGTAGCTTAATTATTAGTCTTAACTAGAGTCTCTTAATTCTAACATATTTCTATGTTTCCCTTAGGAGTCACCATTTATTGAGGTTAACATACCCCTATTTATGAAAAATAGGGACCCATGTGTCAAATTATGAAAATTTGTATCCTAAAATTGAAAATCTACTTAATCAAAGTGTCATTAGCATGATTTAACATTGTTTTAATTTGAATATCATCCACACCATGGTCTAGATGACTTATTTGTTCATGGTTTTGCTTTAATCTTATCTAAAGGTGCTAACATTGGATATATCTTTTTCAGGTTGTAGGTTTAATGGAGCCCATTTGGGAATGAACATGCTTATGGTTTTTTTACTTCAATGTTTAATTTATCTTTTAATATACATGGTTTATAATTGATTAGTATTTTGAAACTCTAGCCTAATGTTCTACCTGGACCTTTCAATTCAAATTTAAATTTAGTGAGAGCTTTTTATTTAAAATTAAACAAGAACAATTTAAATGCCATGAACTTTGTTTAATATTTTTTCTTAAGGCTTGGTCATGTTTTTCAACATGATCAAACCTTAGTTTAACATCCATTATTAGTCCCTTTTTATGTCCTAAGTCCCCCTTTTGGTATTTCTATTATTCACAAGGTCCTTTTACTATATGTTTCTACCTTTTAGACATATATTTTTTGGCTTTTCCTTTGAAACTTTGTCCCAAAAAAAATTCTTTCTAGGTTTATGTTTTGGATCCTTTGTCCAAGTACTTTTAGGATTTGGTCAATAATTATTTTGAGACTTATGCAATTGGTATATTCCTTCAGATTTGTTTCAAACATTTTTTCCAAAATAATTTTCCCATGAACTTATTCTATCATAAATTTTGTCTAACAAAATTGCCCTTCGACCTCTTTACACTTTCCCTTCAAGATTTTTGTTTTGGACATTTTGTCTGATAAAAAAATCCTAAAACATCTTTCCCATAATAAATTTCCCACCAAGTCTTTTTAAAGTGACCTTTGCGTTAATAAAATTATCCTTCAAGTTTTTTTGTGAAGGGCACATACCCTTCGAGTTATATGAAAATATCTTTCAGCTTTTTGAATATATCCTTTAGGATTTTTTTAAGGGGCACCTTATCTTCAAAATTTCCCTTTTAGATTTTTGAAATGGTCCTTTTCCTTCCTCAATTATCCTTTAGATTCTTGAAAGTTCCCTTCAGGCTTTGTGTAAAGTACCCTTCAGAAGTTTTGAAATGGACATTTACCCTCTGATATTACCCTTCAATATTTTTGAAATGGTCCTTTGCCATACCTAATTACCTTTTAGCCTTTTTAAAGTTCCCTTTCCCATATGATAATTTACCTTTAGGACTTTTTTCCTAGGTAAATTCCCTACCAAGTGTTTGTGCCATGGTCATTTTAATGTGTTAGCCTAAGACTTTGGATTAAATCCTAATTTCTTTCAAAGTGAAGTGAGAACATTAATCTGAGGCTTTAACTTAATTTTTTATTATTTCCAAGCTCTAACTTCAAATTTTCCTATCATCTATAGGAACTGATTTTTCTTGGATTATGTTGATGTCGAATATTGCACCCTTGGCAGGAGGCTGAACTCCTACCTTCTCCTCGCAACTATGGAAACTCCCCTCTTGCCTGTGGGACTAGCGAAGCTGGAGGGGAGAGTCTATAGATAAGGGCTAGCTCCCTTTGATGCATCATATTCATTCCATTAAGTGTGAACACACACACACACACACACACACACACACACACACACACACACACACACACACACACACACACACACACACACACACACACACACACACACACACACACACACACACACACACACACACACACACACACACACACACACACACATATAATAAGGGGGGGATGAAAAGGGAGAGAGATCCAGGAAAAAAAACTAATCTAAAGAGGTGATGCACCAAAATAAGTCAACCTTCTCACATCCACACTTGAAACTAGGCAAATACATACATACACTTTAGGCTTGGCAGAAGGACCAGGCTACAAGAAACTGGCATAGAGGCTTTCATGAAAACACAAACAATAGAGATTTCACCAAGGTGTTATGGAATGCACACTGTAAGTAGTCTCCTCTATTATGCACTTCTCAAATACTAATCTCCTCTTGTCAATTACAGAAATGGCACCTTGTAAACAATAGGTACACTAGTGTTGGGCCTGTGAAAGCATCAAGAAAAAATGACTGAACACAAACAAACACTCAAGACATACACAGAAAATCTATCCAAGATGGAGGTAAAACTACGTTTATTGATTAAGGTGGAAATTTTGCCAGGGCTACGCCTTACAAAAGTGAAAAGATGATTTTTATTAAAATTGACAAGTCTTCAATATATAGGAGAAGCAAGGAGGCCCATTTAGCACTCCTTTTTTACAAGTGGCCCATTTGCATCCCCTCATTGGGAAAAGGAAAATACTGTTGTCAATGTCATCTTTCTAGAAGAGGCCTGCTAGAACCGTGATGTATGATCGCTAAATTTGACTTTGGCATTTGAGAATTAATATGGAAACATAGGCTGCCCCTCTTTTTTGCAAATAGATTGAGATTTTTCCCCTTTTAAATGCACAGGCCATGCCATTCACATCTTCTAGTGGTCAATTACAGCCACTATTTCATTTGCTAGACTCACTTCTCAAATTGGCACTTCCACTTGGACTGCTATGTCTCTTTTTGCACCTTGTCATTCTTCTACTTTGTCACCTGGGATTTTATCCTTTTTTCTATCTTGTCTCTTCTGGCTCCTTCAGCCCTCGGGGGTGAACATTCTAGTGGGTCATTACATTCTGGGCCCTTGGTTAGCACTCTCTTAGTTTGAAAGCAAATGACCATTTCATTTTGCTAACTTTGATCTTCATATGGTCGTCATTGGTTTTAAAACCAATGGCTAATCTACTTTATTGAACTTGACGACTTTCAGAATGTCTTCAGGTCCTTCCCTGGCTTTTCTGTAGCTTGCTTTCCTTGACCCTCTCTATGGGCACTCTTTGCCTTTGTTAATTTTGAGAACCTTCCTGAAAGTGTCCTTTGTCTTTAGCCCTTAAAAGTGTCCCTTGTCTTTGGCTGAGAGTCCCCCACAAGGGCACCTGCCCTTTGGGGTCCTTCGGTGGGTCATTTATTCCATTGGATTGTTCTTGGGCTCTTGTAAGCTTTGTCTCCTGGGTTCCAATGGAATTTTTGTCTGCAAACAATTTCCCCATAGACTTTTTGTCCATGGATGTTTTCTTGTAGACATTTTGTCTGTGAATGATTTCCCATAGACATTTTGTCCATGGATGATTTCACCTGGGCCTTTTGACTTTTGATTTGAGCCATGCCCAAATTCCTTTAGAATTTTTATCTGAAGGAATTCCTTCGAGCAAAAAGTCTGAAGGAATTTAGGACTTAACCGAATTTGAATTGAAATGAATTTTGAACCTACCTAGTTTTCCTTTGTGTGCCTGCCCTCTGCTAGGGCATTTTTAAATTAGGCTGAT
This sequence comes from Torreya grandis, assembly GCA_037957365.1. Taxonomy (NCBI): domain Eukaryota; kingdom Viridiplantae; phylum Streptophyta; class Pinopsida; order Cupressales; family Taxaceae; genus Torreya; species Torreya grandis. The sequence continues at coordinate 1,394,422 of JARHVA010001365.1, forward strand.
GAACCAAGGCTGATGAACCAAGCTGGAACAAGGTCGTTCAAACTTGAAGATAGATAAACCAAGTGCCGATGAACCAAGACATGAACTTGTGCAACCTAAAAAAAGATTGGCATTGAAAAGCAAGGGAAGAAGGTGACTGAAATTTTGCCTGTTGGGCAAAATTGGTCAACAAATTGGTGACTCATAGGGGAAGCATGCCTGATATGCTTAGAGGCCAGTTGCCTTAAAATCCATTGGGCACAGAGTCAAATTATAGCTATGAAAGAATTATAAACAACCCTAAAATATCTGAGAATCAAACATGAAGCTTTACCCCACATGCAAAGGGAAACACACAAGGCTAAAAAACACTACCTGTACAAACTGCACTTAGGGAAAGTAGGAAAAGAAACTGAAAACAAACTACTATATACAGCTAACTAGGTATTCTTTCCTCCTTCCTAGATTGAACAGAAAAATTCTTAAGTCCCCTTCTTGGCAAAAGGACTTATGGTGCTAGGCAAGTAGCTGAATGAAAAAGAGAGTTATGACTTGCTCCTCTTGCCTGCCACCTGTGTTGACTCATATCTGAGTGGATCAAAATTGAACATGCTTTCAACATATATGTACTATGCTTGTCCTTGGAAGCCTTTTGAATGCTGGTCCTTCATATTGGTACTCCTCACCAAGAAATCAATCGCTGCTGGCTCATCACCATAACCCTTTTGATCTGCACACTCCCTCTACAATGTATCATGGTCTGATTTATTTCCTTCTGCCTCGCTGAAGACTCTGTCATAATCATCCTATGCTTCCTTTTAGCCTTTTTGAAGAAGGGTAACTTTGGTGATGTCTAGAATAGACTCACAAAATGATTGCTCGTCCCACAGAACATCACCTCTATGTTTAAAGCTCTCTTCTTCAAGGCATTCCTCAAAGAAGATAGACCTCTCCTTTTCCTCTTTGTTGATCAGGACCTCTAGATGTTTAAAGGTATCCTCCTGATCCTCCTCTAACTCAAGCTCCTTAGTGTAGTCATCCTCTTCATCAAAATAGCAAGGAAGTTCATCAAATAGAGGGGAAGAGAGCTCACCATGCGTTTGTTCCTCCTCGTATTGCTAGAACATCTGCATATATGCAAGACTTGCATCTTCTCCATTGTTGATAAGGTCGTCATAAGGAGCATTGATGATGATTTCTTCTTCATTGTCACTCATGACAGCCTCTTAAAGAATTACAGATTAGATCTTCTGCTCCTCACTTGTCTCTTGCAGAACAGGTTCTTCCTTGAGAAGGGGTGAAGTGGAGAAAACATGTGGAAGAGGAGGCAGTCCTTGAGCTAGAATCAAATGATTCTCCTCATTCCACTTGGTTAGTACTTCATCAATATCAGGGATGACCTAATATCTTTCTTGGAAATGTGTAGGTGGGGTGTGTTCAGACATAGAATGTGAAAATTTGGTCTGAACCATCCATCATGCATTGGCTGAGGAATTTATCTCTAGATTCTAACTCTACAATTCTCTTGGCTAGATCTTCTTGGAAATGCCTTTCCTAGAGGTCACCAGCATCATTATGAGTAGGGGCAGCCTCAGCTTCTTCAAGGTTTTGATAAAAACCTTGCTTTTCCTCCTTAATGCCCCATGATTCTATTATTTTTTCCCAATTCAAGATTTCAAAATTGGAATTTTGCTCCTGTGAATAGGTAGCAACTTTGTTTTCTCCAAGGTCTTAGGGCTCCTCCACAAGGTCTAAAAGTTTTAACTCTCTTTCAAGAATTAGTCTCATCCTAGCCTCTAAATCTTCAATTTGTTTGGCTAGGTTGTCCTGAAAGAGTCTTTCTTAGAGGTCACTAGTGTGATTATCTTCAAAGCTCTGGGCTGGTTCCTAGCAATCCTTCCTCCAACTCAGAATCTGCACATCATGCTGAAAAACTTGGGAAGGCTGAGGAATGTAAGGAAGAGACTATTAATGTGCTAGAGGAGTCTCTAGAAGAGGGACATGTTGGGTGGTGGCATTCCCCTCAATGGAAAATTCATAGTATAAGGAATTGAGAAGATTTATCTCCATGGGAGGTTGTTCTGATGTCTTCTAGTGTTGGAAAGCCAGGCACACAGGATTGAGAGTGGATACATTTGATGAGTTGGAGTGAGCAAGTGCTATCTAATAGAAAGGAATTTATGCAAAAGAAGGGGTTTTCTTTAGGATAAGAGGGGGTGCGCAAGGTTGACTACCTTGAATAAATGGATTTCTCCATTTTGCTACCTTCTCTTCCATGGATTGCAAGGCCTGTGCTTACCCAAACAAGCACTCCTCTTTATACATTAGCTCCTGATCATATCTATACTGCTCTTCCAGTCTGTTAATCTCCAATTCCAATGCCATTTCCCTTATCATTGTAGGGAAACTAGGAGAGCTGCTTGAGGGGATTGCATAAATATTTTGAGCCTGATCATAATCATACGAAGGAAAAAAAGACCCAAGATTTTGTGCAAAGGAAATATACATACAAAAAAATGATTTTGATGGCACCAGGTTACTTAACCAGTAGATTTAACTTAGAATCACTAGATGCTAAAAATATTCAATTTGTTGTAACAGGATTAGCATCAATCCTGAGAACTTACTGAGTTGTCAAACTATGTCCCACCGAGCATGCCAAAACTGTTGATGTCAAAGATTGCACCCTTGGTAGGAGGCTAAAATCTTGCCTTCTCCTCACAACTATGGAAATTCCCTCTTACCTATTGGACTAGCGAAGCTAGAGGGGAGAGTCTCTAGATAAGGGCTAGCTCCCTTTGATGCATCATGTTCATTCCATCAAGCATGAACACACACAAACACACACAAACACACACACACACACAGATATATATATATATATATATATATAGATATAGATATAGATATATTAAGGGGGGGATGAAAAGGGAGAGAGATGTAGGGAAACAAACTAATCTAAAGAGGTGATGCACCAAAATAAGTTGACCTTCTCACATCCACACTTGAAACTAGATAAATACATACATACACTTCAGGCTTGGTAGAAAGACTAGGCTGCAAGAAATTGGCAGAGAGGATTTCATGAAAACACAAAAAATAGAGATTTCACCAAGGTGCTATGGAATGCACACTGTAAGTAGTGTCCTCTATTCTGGACTTCTCAAATACTACTCTCCTCCTATTAGTTTTAGAAATCACACCTTGTAGACAACAGGTATGCTGGTGTTGGGCCTATGAAATCATCAATAAACAATGACTAAACACAAAAAAACACTCAAGACATACACAAAAAATCTATCCAAGATGGAGGTAAAACTACGTTTATTGATTAAGGTGGAAATTTTGCCAGGGCTACAACTTACAAAAGTGAAAAGATGATTTTTCTTAAAATTGACAAGTCTTCAATATATAGGAGAAGTAAGGAGGCCCATTTGGCGCTCCTTTTTTACAATTGGCCCATTTTCATCCCCTCATTGGAAAGAGGACAACACTGTTTCCGATGTCATCTTTCTAGGAGAGGCCTGCTAGAACCATGCTGTATAATCACCGAATTTGACTTTGGCATTCAAGCATTAATGTGGAAACATAGACTACCCCTCTTTTCTACAAATAGATTGAGATTTGTCCCCTTTTAAATGCATGGGCCATGCCATTCACATCTTTTAGTGGTCAATTCAGCCACTATTTCACCTGTTGGATCACTTCTCAAATTGGCACTGCCACTTAGACTACTCTATCTCTTTCTACACCTTGTCATTCTCCTGCTTTGTCACCTAGGATTTTGTCCTTTTTCCTATCTTGTCTCTCCTGGCTCCTTCGGCCCTCAGGGGTGAACATTCTAGCTGGTCACTGCATTCTGGGCCCTTGGTTAGCGCTCTCTCAGTTTAAAAACAAACAGCCATTTTGTTTTGCTAACTTTGACATTCATATGGCCGTCATTGGTTTGAAAACCAATGGCTAATCTACTTTGTTGAACTTGATGTCTTTTGGAATGTCTTCAGGTCCTTTGTTGGATTTTCTGTGACTTGCTTTCCTCGGCCCTCTCTACGGGTACTCTTTTGCCTTTGGTAATTTTGAGCACCTTCCTGAAAGTGTCCTTTTTCTCTGGCCCTTGAAAGTGTCCCTTGTCTCTGGCCAAGAGTCCCCCATAAGGGCACCTGTGCTTCAGGGTCCTTCAGTGGGTCATCTATTCTGTTGGATTATTCCTGGGCTCTCACGGGATCTATCTCGTGGGTTCTTGTAGACAATTTCCCCACAGACTTTTTATCTATGGATGTTTTTCCATGGACATTTTGTCCACGAATGATTTCTCAGGGACATTTTGTCTACGGATGATTTCACTCAAGCCTTTTGACTTTTGATTTGAGCCACACCTAAATTCCTTCAGACTTTTTGTCTAAAGGAATTCCTTCAGGCAAAAATTCTAAAGGAATTCAGGACTTAACCAAATTTTAATTTAAACAAATTTTGAACCTACCCAATTTTTCCTTTATGTGCCTACCCTCCACTAGGGCATTTTTAAACTAGGCCGATGAACTAAGGCCAATGAACCAAGATGGAACAAGGCCATTTGAACTTGAAGATAGATAAACCAAGTGCCGATGAACCAAGACATGAACTTGTGCAACCTGAAAAAAGACTGGCATTGAAAAGCAAGGGAAGAAGGTGACCGAAATTTTGCCTATTGGGCTAAATTGGTCAATAGATTAATGGACATGTTTTGGATGATTATGACTTCACCCCCTTCCAATGTCACTATAACTTGTTTCTTATGGTGCGAGGCAAAATTGGTCAATAGATTAATGGAATATCATTTAGGAATAAGCATGTTTAATGTTTAATATGATCTTTATTTATCATTGGTTCAAGATTAATTAGATCCTTGTTAAATCCATTTGTAATGTTTTAACCTAGGTCCCCTTTTGAATTAAATTCAAACTTGCATGTGGAAAATTATCATACCATGGACTTAGTTTAATTATTATCTTAAGGCTTGGTCATGTTTTTCAAAACAACCAAACTTTAAGCTAAAAATCCTAGTTTGGTGTAAATAGTTGCATGGTTCCTTATTATAAATCTTAGCCTAAAGCGTTATCCTAAGGTTTATCATATTTATCAATATGATGAAAACCTTAGTTTATGCCTTTAGGCTACATCATTTATTGTTGTAGGGTCCTTTTTATTACGTTCTTAAACATAGTCCAAAGTCTTTATGTTGAGTCCTTTTAAATTCACAAGGTCTTATATATTATGTTCAAATCTTATCTTAATTTTTATCCTAATTTTAGAACTTAACTTTCATTCTTGTATGTAGGATCAATAACCCACATTTAAGTGGAGGATCTTGATCAAATGTAACATATATAGTCAAAGTTTAAACAAAGCTCTTGAGATAGTGAGAAGGTGACAAGTGTCATGGTTGTAACCAAAGAATAATGAGCAGCCAATGGTGGTCTATTCCATAGATCATGATCATATGACTCACATTCACTTAGATGGAATAGATCTGATGGAGTGATTTCAATGTTGAAAAATTCAAGTATTAGTCCCCAAATTAAATCCAAAGCAAGTTAAAATGATCAATGGTACATGTTATAATTTGCATAGCTAATTGAATCGATCAAGATTAATGAAGATTTTTCAAATGAAGCTCTAAGTTAATTCAAGACTTCCATGTGGTGAAATTGTGTGAGCTAACAAAATTGATAGATGTAGAGCTCAAAAATCCCATGAGACTACTAAGTGGCATAACCTTAGGGCTTAGTACACATTAAATCTTGAGCACCTTTTGAATATCAATGAGTGGTATCAATCTATGTAAATAAATTAGATGGTGTAAGATGAAGGGAAGATTTTAAAAGGCAATGATCATTATTTGAACTTTGATGAGTAGTTTTGCCATAAAAATGCCATGTAGGTGCCTAGATAATGCCCCATAAGTAGAAAGAAATGAAAACTAAAGATTTAGTAGACCCATGAAAAACAAATAACATTACAAGATCTAAGGCATAATGCTCACTTAAGCCCAAATGCTACTACCATTTGAGCATTATGAAATCTATAGGTAATCCTTAGTGTGACCTTGTATTCACTATAATCTAGCTAGAAAGCTAAATAGTCCTTTGTGTAAAAATAATTCAATTTAGATTGGAATTACAGTCCACTAATGACAAACTTAATAAACTCATGGCCATGGCAGCCCGAGAGGTATTTCCAGGGAAAATACAGAGCTCTATGTGATTTTAATAGGAAGTTAAGTGACAAAGATCTTAGAGGATGGACATTCTGAGAGGATGAAGGTTTTAAATAACTTATGTCTAACCTCAAACTAATAGATGAGTAGTATTAGAGGGCAAAAAAGCCAAGTATAGATGACATCCAGACACTTCAATAGCAAAAGAGACCTCAAGGTGAAGCTAATCGAAATAGGAATATCCCTTTTATAACTAGCATTATATAATATCTTGAATTAGGATATTATTTTGTGTAAACACATGCAATTTGGAAGAGTGCATTGTTTATAAGTTAATTCATTGGAAAATATAATTTGTTCTAGAATGTAATAGAAAGAAAAGTTGTCCTATAGACATGTTCAAATGTAACTTGATATCACTCATTGACATGCTTCCTTTCATCTTATAAAAGGAGAATTGTCATTTGTAAGAAAGGTGAGGGAGTTCTTAGAACCAAAGTACTTTGTATACTTTGAGCAGTTAATATAAGCAAGGAAATATGCAAATATTGTCTAGTATTTGATTATGTGAAGTGTTATATGGTTTCTCTCTCAGTTATCTAGTTTCACTTTAAGATTTGAATGGTTTTTATGAATTATTGGTGTGTATATTTTATTGTAGATTTGTTAATTTGTGTTAATGCTAGGTTAATTTAAGGTTCCTTAGTTTGATTTATTTTATTTTCTCTACATTTGTAGATGTGCATTATCTATCTTCTTGTAGGAGTAAATATTTAAATTAAGCTTGGTTATGATTTGCATTATTTCTCATAGTCCTTATAAGTTTTCTTGATGCATGATGTGATTTTGGCTTAATTTGTTTCATGTTACACATTGGTTAAGTACATATCTAGATGAAATATAAACTTTTTCATAATGTTTGAAATAAGACTAACAACATCATTTATTTCTACCTTACCCTTCTTTTTCTTATTGTTTAACATGATCACGCTAGTTTAATGGTCATTATGAATTTCCATCTTAGATTAGTTCTTGAGCATAATTCATTTTTCTTAGCATAATATACTACATATTTTACATAGATCTACTATTTGGCCAAGGTGGCTCCTAACCGCCACTTAATATAAATATTGTGAAATACTTAATTATTCTACCTCTATTCTAGAAAAAAATAACTAGATTATTATAACCTATAACTCATGCATTGAATTCCTAGAATTCTAAAATGAGAAGTGTTTCTAAACACTCTAGGAACCTATGGTACACATTTAGGCATCAACACTAAGTCCAATGAATAATGTCTAAAACCTAAATTTTAAACCCTAAAATAACATAGATATTTAAAATGACAAGCTAAACTAAAGTGATTTGATCAAAAAGGAGCAAAAGGGAGGTTAGGGAAAAAAGGAGTTTCTAATCTTCAATCCAAATATTATGATAGAGCTTAAAATTCATCAAGACATGCATTAGACCAATATATAGCATGAAATTGCATAGGCATAGATCCTATTGTATATTAGGAAAATGCCTAAGGAAAGGTAATGAAAATAAGAAATCAAATTTACTTTAAAGGTTTAATTCCATACGAAAATAGATTCTACACATCTTCAAGAAAATTAAAAGAGAATGAAATAAACCTAAGATATTTCAATCAACCTAGCATAAACACAAATTGACAACTCTGCATTAACATGTGCACATATAAGATCAACAAAAACAATTTAAATCTAAATATAAAACTAGATAATTGAGAAAACAACCATGATAATAAAAACATAGACAAATATTAGACAAACTTTGCAGAATTCCTTACTTGTACTTGTTGGTCCAAGTTTACAAAGTAATTTTAGCTCTAAGAATCCCCCGCCCCCCCCCGCATTTTTACAATGACAAAACCTCATTTTGTAGGTTATAAGAGAAACCTATGAGATGGTTTAATTTATCCATTCTCAAATAGCACTCAAACATGTGTTAAAGATAAGTATCCCTTTATCAATGTTTTAGAAGCAATAACATTATTTAAATGTGACTAATAGGCCACATGCTTTATAAGTTGCACATGCCTTTACAAAATAATATTCCTTTTCAAAATATTAAACAATCTTAGTTACCAAATGAATATTCCTTATCTAACTTAACTTCAAAACCCTAAGGCTAATGAAATTCCCTATGTCTATTGAGTCCTACTCATTTATTTAAAAAATGATCTTTTGGTGCTTTTAGACATGTGTCATTATTTCTTGCAATCTTGAACCTAGATTAAATATGCACCACCGATCTCTTTTTATGTGATTGAATGTGAGAATTCCACATAGCAACTTTGTAGGTTCTCTGAGTTCTTTTCATTTTTGGGGTGTCATCACACCACTTAGAAGCTTCTTTCTTAATTTGAGCTCTATTGAAAAAGTCCAACTTTATTCATGATGTTGATCTTTAGATGTACAATCGATGGTGAACTATTGATCTTTTCTTTTATATATAATCTTGAGTATGAGCCATCAATCTGCTAGATTATTAACTGAGATCATGACACTTTTTAATCTCATATTTATTCTCGATAGCTTTAACATGTTGACTCATGCCCTCTATTGGATCTTCGGTCTACCCATCAAGATGGTAACACTTGTTACCCTCATGTTGATCTTAGAACCATTTAACATGTCAAACCTTTGCTCTTTGTTAGATATTTGGTGATTGATTTAACTCACATCATAGATCAAATGCCTGACTTATTGACATTAAATCCTTACCCATAGGTCATTTATCTCTTTTGAATCCCCCATGATCTCGCCACCTATTGCCTTTAGGTTTGTCCATTTCTACAGGCATAAAATAAAATATAGAAGCATTTCAAAGACTATAAATAACATAGAATAAAGTTTAGCATGATGTTTTTTAGTTGTATTAATAAAAACAATTAGGACTTAAGATAAAACATTAGTTTAAGTCTAAAAGATAATAAAGAGATCCTCATTAATTAGTCCCATGAACCATTGAACATAAATGACTTAACATAAATATTTTAGCCTAAGTTCTAAGTTGTATTAATAAATATGACTTGGACTTGGGGTAGAGGTCTAAACTAAGTCTATAATATAATAAAGTGCATCCCACATAAAAGGTTCCTAGTGTAGGCTAAATCTAAACCCTTAGAGATATATTTATAGGTTCCCTCCAATTGAGTTACATAATGGGAATAACCCCAGGTTGTGGGTCACCTATAATGGGGTTGGACCTCTAGAGAAGAATGACTTCCTCTTGATTCTCACCCAAACTAATGTAAATTTCTAAGAAAAGGGTTTAAGGTCTCTTAATAAGGATGAAAGGTGATGAACCAAAGCTAAATGGACAATCATATAGGTTTGAACCCATAGTGGATTAACATAAGACAACTACAGCTCACACAACCTCAAAATCTCACTAATTTCATAAATATTTCATAGAAGAGGCTCCAAGTAGAACACTAATCTAGACCTGCAAGTTAGCTTGAAAAAACCTTCAAAGAGGTAAGTAGTAGGATATTAAACTAATAAGAATCTCTTTCACAAATTCACCATACACAAGCATACTAAGCACTAATTCAAGATAAGAGATAGGCAAAGAGTTCATCTTATTAATTTAAAAGGGAGTTATTATAATATTTTGATAGGGCTTAACCATATCAAATGAGCACACTTATGTAAGAGTATCAATGAATATCCTTGTCATAGAAAAGATTGAAATTTTTTTAAGAGATGAGAACCCCCATAATGGTAAATAAACTAGGATATATATGAGAAGGGAGAAAGAGGAGTAAAGTGGGAGCATGTCAGCAAAGAGAGAACATGCCATATCAGATCACTAATTGAGCTTGAGTTTCCACCTTTTTCTCCAATGAATGATCTGCCACCCTTTTTAATTAATTAAGACACTAATTTTGGCATACCAAGTTAAAAAGTTTCTTTAAGGCTCCAAGAATGCATTAAGTTCTCCTAAATGCAACTCCCAACACTATACCTTTTCTTTTATCCTCCATGCCATCTCTCACTTGAATACAACATTCATGCCCATGGATCTGATAGAATCATGGCTTCGTTCATTTTAGGTGGCTATTTTTCAAAAATGTGGCCATGCTAAAGGATGAGGATCTTCTTCATGATCATGGATATCTACCCTTGATCAAATCTGACCCAGATCTTTTCTATAGATGGAAAACTAATCTCTTTTATTGGTTTTCCTTTAGCCTCTTATATCAATGTAAACCTATAAACTACATAGCCTCTCTTGATCTTCATTAGGTCTAAAATACCTATTTTTCCTTTAAGCATCCATTGAAACTAAGATATCATTATATATAGGAATCCTTCTTTAAATCATAGTAAACATAGTTGTAGAATGAACCATATGTGACACAAACCTTCAAACCAGAGTCTATATTTAGCTTCAATGGTGCCCCTTTATCATTAATCATCTTGATTATATTAACATGTCCTTTTAATGTAATTTGGTTGAGTTCTAATGGTAGAATTATGATTCTTTCAAGACCTAATTTCCCTGGTCCAACCCTGGTCATGTGCTTAACCTCCTTCAAAGGTCCCTTATTATTTCAAATTTAAACCTCACTCATTGATTTGATTTATATGAGACGCACATGTACAATTCATTTTCCTAAGAACCTAATGCACTTATACCACTTGAAAACCTCTTGCCTATCCTTGAGATATGCTAACTCTTTTGGCCTTGCTTGTATTGTTGGATCAATATGTATAAATGAATGCAAGACCTTGATCTAGATCCACTAAGTTTTTGACTTTAACTCACACTATTAGATCATAATATATGAAGCAATGTGAGCCTTTGATCTTATTGGGCCCACTTTATTGTTAGTAGATCTTGCACCATTATATCATTAGTATAATTGAACATTGATTAATGATTTTGCTTGGATTTGAAAACAAATGGCTATTTACCATGGTCTAAATTTGATGTCTATGAAACCATTATTTAACATTTGCAAGACCATCATTGACATCTATATGACTATCAAATTTAAGACCCTAATGATTTTTTCCATAGATTATATTTGACATCTACACAAATGTCTCCCATTTTTTGACCAACTTTAAAGGCTTGGATCTAGAAGTGAAAAGGTCATGATGGCACTAAATTTGTAGGAGATGTTCTTGATATTGAAAAGATTGTACCCACTTGATCCATTAGTTAAAGGTGATTTCTAAGTGTGTTTACAAAATGTTGAAATGATCAAGGCTATGTTTTTCTCATGATGTCTACATGCCTATCACTAATCATTTAAATATAAATAGCTATTTGTTAAGGATTGAATTTGACAATCATGTGAATGTCTTGATTTGCATGGCCAACATTAAACACTTAGATCTTGAGATAGAAAGCTCACATGGGCATGAAACTTGTAGATCATGTTCCAATCATGAATAAATTTTATCACACATGCTCCTTTAGTCATTCAAGGGTTTTTGAGCATATTTATAAATCACATAATCAGGTTATCTAGTCTAGTTATTCATGATGTCTTGATGATGGTCTAGCTTTACAAAGCTTATTCTTGGACTTTTGAAGCTTTGAATGATTTTTTGAGGCCTATATAAACTTTTTTCTAATATTGAATTAAATTGATCACCATGAAGACCTAATTGAGACCCTTTTCTTTGCTTTCAAAACTTGTCCCTAGGAAATTGACAAACTACACTTTAATTGAACTTAAAGTGTTTCAAAAAATTTATAAGCTGCATGATCTCTTTATTCCACTCATTCGATATAGCACTCTATTTAACCTCTTATTCAACACCAAGAGCCTTGGAATATTTATTTTAATGTCAAGATCTATATGTAAGCTAAAATTAGCCAACATTTCTAGTAACATCCTAAGGTTGCATACTTGTTATGCAAGACTACTGGCCTTAAACTGATCCATTGGGCATATGGAGTCCCAAGTCTTCTCTCAATTGGTCATGAAGATAGTCCAAATATATCCATATCTATAATCTCTATTGAAGCAAAAAGAAAAAAAAATAGAACAACAAAGTGCCCAAGGCAAATCTTGAAAATGAAACATACAACCAAAAAAATGTTCACAAGGCACTTAGAGGAAAGCATAAAAATCTACTCTAGTATGTAAAATATGTTACATTGGATGCAATACTTATAATAACAAATTTTAAAATAGATTCCATTAATTGGGATGGGTAATACCTCTCCATTTAGTTAGACAATCTAAAAATCATTACATTATTTACATTCATGGATCAAATAAGGACCACTCCACCATCTATCAAACTTAGTATGGTTGCCTAGTTTGGCATTATTTGAGTCCCACTTGAGGACTAGGTCCCCTTATTTAAAGCTCCTTGTTGTAGTTCTCTTGTCAAAGGATTTTTGACCTGATCTTGATGTGATTCAAAAAACTTCATAGTAAGGTCTCTAGTTTCTTCTAGCTCCATAAGCTCTATCATCCTCACATTCATGGGCTCATCCTCTATCAACTCAGGTTGATGGGCTAAATATAATGTAGGAAGCTCAAGAGAGATAGGTAATTTGGCTTCCCTTCCATACATAAGAACATATTGAGAATTATTAATGGTAGCTTTATGAGTTACTCTATCAACCCATAAGGTTATCCTTATCTTGGTGTGCCATATTCTTTGATTCTCTTCCATGGTCCTCTTGATGTCCTTAGCAAATTCTTGTTTGTGGACTCTGCCAATCCATTTCCTTGAGGATAGTAGTTAGAAGAGGTGTTTATGTAGATTCCTAGTTTAAGATCCCATTCACTTGTATTCATACCAATGAATGATAATGCATTATCTAAAATTATGGTGATTGGGACACCAAACCTAGTCACAATGATGTCATAAAAATCTATAACTTCACTCTCAATAGCCTCCTTCAAAGCAATGGCTTCCACCCACCTAGTGAAGGAGTCAATTATAGTGAACACATATTTATGCCTTGCACTTGATGGTAGATTGATCATCCATATAAATTCTAACCCCGATTGCATGAAGGGTTGTTCTACCTAAATTGAATTGAGTGGAAGGGCTACTAATTTCTACCTTCCTACAAAGATATCACACTTTTGGCATTTTATAACCCATGCATAAGTATCCCTAAAAATATTGGGATATTAATAACTATCCCTCATTACTTTTATATATGTGGTTCTAGGTATAAAAGGGCCTCCTACAAGTCCATCATGATACTTCACCAAGAGTTTGGTCACCTCATCATCATCTATGCACCTAAGGAGGACTCCATTGAGGTCCCTTCTAAATATAACTCCATTAGACAATGCATAAGGTATGGATTAAATCTTGAAATACATTTTTTTAGCTTTGTCCAAACCTTGGGGGAATTATCCTATTATCAAGAAGTGAGTCATGTCTTGAAGTTAGCTATTTTGAAGTGGAGGTGAACCTACCTGTGAGTTATTTTGGGTCACCAAAATAGCTTCTTTGACCTCTCAAAGATCACTTACCATATGATCACACAAGCCCTTACCTCTAACCAACTTGGTGAACTTGATCTCTACATCATATTCTATGACCTTGGTGATCCATCCTACTCTCTTCTCATTCAAATCGTTATTAAGGAGCAAGTCCCTAACCCAAGGATGAGACACCAGAAGATGAATCCTATTATTGGAGAGTATGGGTTTGAAATTATTAAGACTCTTTAAGGCCACAAGAACTTATTTTTCAATAAAATTATACCTCAACTCATATCCTTCTAGCCCTTGACTGAAAAGGACAAGTGGTTGCTCCATTCCTTTACCATTCCTTTACATCAACATAGCTGATAAGTTGTCAACATTGGCAAAGGTGTACAATATGAAGTCCTTAGATAAGTTAGGATTCAAGTATGAGGGTGCTTGCATAATATCATGCTTGATGGCCTCAAAGGTTACCTTACCTTAATTTGACCAAGAAAACACTTGATTCTTCTTCGAAATGGTGGTCATGGGTTTAACCAAGTTTACAAAACCAGGTATGAACCTTCTCACAAATATAATCTTCCCAAGGAAGCTCTTAATCCACTTGTTTTTCATTGGTAAGGATAAGTTTAAAATAACACTTACTTTATCAGGGTTAATGGATAGTCCTTCTTTTGAAATAATGTAACCCAATAGCTTACCCTTATGTATCAAAAACACACATTTCTTAGGATTTAAAGAGATCACATACTCTCTACATCTCTATAATATCAACCTTAGATGGTCCATGTGCTCACTAGCTTTATTGGAGAATATTATGATGTCATCCAAGTAAACTAGTACCATTTGATTTAGAAATCCTTGGAAGGCTGTGTCTATTGCTTTTTGAAAGGTTACCTTAGTATTGGACAATCCAAAAGGCATCTTCTGGTAAGTAAATGTGCCCCACTTGGTGGTAAAGGTAGTCTTGTAATGGTCTTCCTCTCTTACTATCACTTGGTTATAACCTGAATACCCATCCAAGAGAGAGAACAACCCTCACCTTGTCTCTCACCTTGTCGAGATTGAGGATCTAATGGAGTGAACACAATGATGAAAATTCAAAAGCCTAGAAAGCCCCATTGAGTCATCATGTGGTACTCCCACATTCAAAGCTTGATAAAAAAGGGTCCAACATATTAATGGAACTAATGGCATGTAATTACTTAGATCATGATTTGATATCTCTTGCCTCATCATGGATCTTGATCTGATGGAGTGAATTGAATCCAAGATCTATGGAATGTAGGAACTTCATGAGCTTAAATTTGACATTCTCATGAATGTCATTTTACGTATGAAAGGTCATCATTGACATCCCTGAGATCTTCAAATTCAAGATCATTAAATATTTTGTCTAGGCAAATGGATGTGTTTTTATCATTCAAGGGGTCATTTGATATCATGTTTCAAAATGTAGCATAAAATACTTTAACCTACATCTATGGCATGTTTTTTAACATGAAATAAACTTAGCTTAAAATATTTTAACCTAAGTTCATTTTTATAATCATGTACTAATTAAATATCATGCATCTTGAAGGATTAATGGCCCATGCTTCATTGAGATCAAATGATCCATCGACATAAAATTATCAACAACTATTTAGCAGAGCTCTAAGATCCCAAGGACTTGACATGTGGTAAACATGTGTTCAATATGTGACTGGTGTAGAATATAGAGATCAAAAATCTCATGAAGGCACTAAGTGGCACAACCATAGGGCTCAATGCAAATATGGATAATAACATACAAGATCTTAGATTCTAATCGATGACCTACGTTGATTTATAGGAAATGATCTAATGACATGAAACAAAAGGGAATTTTAAAAAAAAAAATAATGGCTAGTGCTTTGAAGGTAATTATGAAAAATGTCATGAAATTTCTAGATAAATGCCAAATAAGCATCGTGCAAGCACATAATGGAAAAAATGAATATCTTATGTTTTAAAAAATTCAAATGTATAGAGGTAAAAGTCAAGACCAGTCTGGCGCAGATAATAATAAGATATTAGACATGATCCTCAATGCAAGAGAAATGATAACTGAGGCCAAAAGCATTAAGGAAGATATGGATAGTAATGATAGGGAGTTGAATTATCTAGCTGACAAGGAATAAGAGTGTTTATTAAGGACAAATATAGATTTAGGACTTGTTAAATAGAAGCATAAAAAGGCTATGAACATCCTTCAATAGTAACAAGCAAGTTCCTAGGTATAGAGTCCACCAGCCAGTTAGTTAATATTCCACTTTTGTGAAGCATTGTAACATGTTGAAAATGGAATATTATTTTGTAAAGTCATATGCTAGTTTGTTAGCATATTTATCTCTAGGTTAGTTTATCTTATAAAATCAAGTGTATTCTATAAATTTGTAGAAAAAGGATAACTATCCTTACTTCTTATACGTTTATATCTTGCAACTAACCGGTATACTTCTTTATCCTTCTTTAAAATGCAATACTACCATTTTATAAAGGGGGGAGTTCTTAGAGCCAAAATTACTTTGTAAACTTGGAGCAAGCAATACAAGTAATAAATTATGAAATTATTGTCCAATATTTGTATGTGTGTATTCTATAATGGCTTATCTCTCATTTTTTTATTTTGATTTCCATATTTGAATGGTTCTTATGGATTCTTGGTGTGCACCTTTAAACTAAAAGTTATTAATTTATGTTGATGCTAGGTTGACTAAAAGTCTTTAGTTTAATATCATTTCCTTTACTCTTCTTACATTTGGGCCAATGTTGTTTACTTGTAGGGGTAGAATCTATAAAGTGAACCTAATTCTTATTTGCATTATTTATACCTTCCTTAGGAGTTTACCTGATGTATGGTAAGATTTAGGCTCAAGTTATTTCATATCATACATTGGTTTTAAGTTCCTTCCTAGATGAGACTTGAACTTTTTCATGATTTCTAGAATGAAGATCAACAACATTTCTTTTTGCCCTACCTATCCTTTTTTTAACCTGGATCACCTTAGTTTTGCTTGTCATTGTAAATATCCATCCTAAATTAATTATTAATTTAGTGATTTATCATAATTCAAATTTCTTTACATAATTATTGCATACTTTGCATATATTTGTTGTTTGGCCATGGTGGTTCCCATCCACCAACTAATATAAATATTGTGAAACAGTCACTAGTTCTGCCTCTATTCCACCAATAGGTAACAAGATTACCACAACCTACAAATCATGCATTGGATTCTTAGGAATTCAAAAATGATAAGTGTTCACTAAACACTTTGGGCACCTATGGTACACATTTAAGCATCAACAAGAGGAGCTTCATTGGTACTAGAAGGAGGGCCCTCAACAAATCTTTTTGAATTTATAGGATCTTTACTAGTTTTGGTTTATTTTGATCAAATATCACTCTATTCTTTAAATATTTGTGTTTATTTTAGCATAATTATAAAGGGTGGTGATCTTCATGGTTTTAGATCGATCTTTGGGCTTATTTAGACAAATATTGACATTCTTTGAATACATATGATTAGTTGTGATAAAGATAGCTTTATATATATGAATCCAAATTGCTTAAGGTTAGTAATATCTATTTTGATCAAAAATTCATAAACACTTTGAAAATTTGATATTATTTGGACTTGAACATGTAAAGATCATTCTTACTAGTTTATTTGGACACCTCTTTGAGCTAACTTAGCTAAAGAGTGTTATCCTTTATTGTTATTTATATGAATCTTTGCAAAATTTGTTTAATGTACAAATGTAATCAATATTATTTATAAATATTGATTTTACACATCATATTTCAAATAGGTTTCAAAGTCAAAAGTTGGAATTACCCAAGGCAAGGCTTAGGTGAGTGAAATTCCCAAAGTCTCAGACACTTCACCAATTCAAGGTACTCATGTGTTCAAGGTATGGCTTAGCTAGGTGGTTTTTCAATCAACATGTTAGGTATAGTATATGATCTTCCTTAGAATCTTGAAAGATACTTGCCTTTGTATAGTCCTAATAATGTTGTCACAGCTAAAGAGCATGTTATAAATTTCAAAGATTCTCTAAGATTCTTGAATGTGACTCATGAAGACATAACCTGTAGGTTATTTCCATTTACTTTTAAAGATGTTTCCGATGAATGGTTTCTTAACCTTTTAGAGGATTGAATTACTATTTGGAATGACTTCAACAATATCTTCATTGATCAATTTAGAAAAATTATTATCTTTTGTGTCTTGTATCAGTAGTTTACCACAATTGAAAGTGATGTTAATAAAACCATTAGAGCCTTTAACGCTCAGTTCCAAAAAATGTTTAGTAAAACTATAGTCCCTTATAGACCTAGTGAGGCTTTAGCCTTAGATATTTATAAGGATGTTATAGATCCCTTAACCTCTATGTTTCTAAAAAGGTCTCTTCCAATCATAAACACATTGACCTAGGCCTACTCTGGACTTGTGATCATTAATGACCAAATGTAGTATCAGGGTTAGATGGCATATTCTATGCCTAATGTCAATTCAAATTGGCCCATCCAGAATGTCATTCCTAGTATGCCTACTTTAAAACTAGTTCAGAACCATTTTCCCTTAAGTCATACATATCCTAGCCAAGACCTAGAGTTCTTGAATAACACTTCTAGTGGGTTTCAACCAAAAAATCATAGAAATATAGTGCCCATTACTAGTAATAATGATCCAATTCTTGAGCCTAAGACACCAAAAAGTTCAAATGACTTAATATTATAAAATATCCAAAAATTAAACACTGACTTTCTTCAATTACAAAAATAAGTATGAAATATAAGGGAAGGCTAGGATAGAATCTATGTTTCCCAAATGTTTGATAGGCCTCAAAATGGGTTTCATGATATCATGAATAACATATCATATGAGGATAAACACGAGTTTTTATGATATTGTTGTGGCTAATTATTGCAATATGTATGAAACCTCTAAAGTTGTGCCTAATCAAGACTTTATTATAAGGACATCTAGCTTTGTAAGAGCACCTCAAGGTTTTGTGCAAACCATTTATTTCTCATTTGAATATGAAGATGAAGATAAAGATGATCCAATTGAAGAAATTACATCTGAGGGAACTTATATTCTTGGAGATGTAAAAGAGATTACAATTGAAGATCAATAAGATGTCATCATTAGTAGAACTATAGATGGAGAGGAAGAGTTGTTGGAAGTAGATATGGATCAAATACAATATGATATTTCTTCATAAGGTAGCTAGAAAGACATCCCACACATGTTTATTTCTAAAATAGAGATACCCCTAAATAATATGATCACTAGTAGAGGTTATTCCATGATTTCTTAAATAGAATCAAAGAGCTAGAGATGGTAGATGATGGAGTAAGACAACACATGGATGATTCATCTAAGAATTTCACCAATGATTTGGAGTTCCCAAAAGATGATATTATTTTGGAGGCCCAAAAGCAAGATAAGCTAGAGCCTAATTGGATAGAGGATATCCCTTTCTTCACTCAAAATGAAGATGGACTGAGTGAATTAGATCAAGAATTATCATATGACTTCATATAGAGGTTAGGAATATGGTACCAACATGTCTCTGATGATGAGATTTGAGATGAGCATTATATAGTTGATAAAGATGAAGAATCCTTTTGGGATGAATTGGAATTTTTTAGTACAAAGATTGGTAGTCCATATCCACCTTAGAAATAACATAATGAAGACATCAGTTAAAAGATACTAGTTGAGCTACCATTATTGGGTAAAGATGATATAAACCACTATCTATCTATGGATGAAATATAAATAACACTCCTAATACAAAGTAGGATAATTTGGGAGGAATATGATTGGATTTTAGACTCATTTATTTGATCCATGTACTTGAGAATGTATATGGGAGCCCAAGTCACACCATCTAGAAGACCTAGGCATCTAAATGCCCTTATCTACAGAAAGATGCCATCAAAAAACACTAAATTTTCAAGGTTATATAGGAGACTAAGTAATTTTCCATTTGACCCTGGAGGTAAGTATCTTATGAATTTAGTATAGGGATTAGATTAATCTTTTTCTTGTTCTTTCTTTCTTATTTTTCCCTTCTTATCCCTTGTTTGTATATAACACATGTACATATTTGTTTTCCTTTTTTGCTTTGTTCCTTACTTATAAATAAGTCATTTTGATGTCCCTCTACTCAAGGATCACTTAATTTGATTGAAATTCTTGAAGTTCATAAATTTAGGTATGTACCTCATGCACATGTTGACCATGGATTTGAAATATGAGCTTGATGTTCTAATTTAGAAGAATTAGAAAGGAATAATGAATAGGTTAACTATTTTATGACAACTTGAACATTATTTTGATCTAAAATGTGTTTTAAGAGGTGGTACATATGTGGAATGAAAGCTTGAACTATTAGGGCACAGTCATGCTTTCACTTAGCAAACATCCTTGCTTGAGACAAAGGTCATAGCCATAGGTGATTACTTGAAGATCAAACACTTGACCAAATTCTTCAACCTAGATACCCTAGTTCCAAACCTTGATAAAAGCATCAAATATCTAAAAATTATAAAAAACAAGAATTTGTTACAAAATCAAAAGCCTTTTTAAGCAAAGGTGATTCTGGTAACCTCCATTGGGGCTATAGGCACCTAGTTGGTGTGGAGCAAGGTCATGAGTGTAACCAAAGACATCTTTGTCAAGGCCATAGATGTTTGGTTGGTAGTAGATCAATGCCCACACCTTCCCTAAACTAGAAACATAGTCCTTAATGGATATCCATAAATGATCTAAGTCAATATTAATGATTAAAGGCATAGAACTTAGAAGTTATCCCTTGAATCCCATGGAAAATAGTAAGTGGAATCAAAGAACACACACATCATGGCTATGTATTAATGTTTGACCCTAATTTTACATGTGCAAAGCTTGTTTCAACCATTAACTAATTTTTGTGATGATATAGATCAAGTAAAATAGGTAACCTAGTCACTTATCCAAACTAGAGCCTCTAAGTTTTAAAATATTTATTTGTTTCCCCTAGAAGTCACAATTTTTTGAGGCCAACATACCCCATTTTTTGAAAATTGGGACCCTTGAGATATTTTTAAACTTAAAACAAAAATCATGGCTCATTTTGAACATTATTAGAATTTGAAGATATCCACTAACAGTTTCCCTTCAGGTGATAAGTTACAAGTTTCATGGAGCCTTTATAAATAGATCATGCTTAGATCCCCACTATTTATTTTCATCATGATTTTACTAGACTTTGATCTAAATAATCTTTTTATTAGATTCATGCAATGAAACCCTCCTTTTAGTAAACCCTAACTTGAACCCTTGGTTCAAATTTAAATATTAGTAGAAACACTTTTGGGTAGAATACTTTAAATTTGTTTTGGACTTAAGCCCTAATTTTCATGTTAAGGCTTGGTCATGTTTCTTTACATGACCAAACCTTATCCTAAACATTATGCTTATTCCCCTCTATTTTCCCACTTTGTTCCTTATATTTCTAATGTAGTCTAATGTCATGCTAGTAGGAGCATGGTCCCCTTTGTTAAAAATTTAGCCTAAAGATTTAACCCTAAGTCCCCATTCATATTTATTAACATAAATGAGACCTTAGTTTTAATTCTTTAGCCTAAGTTATTATGTCATCCCAAGTCCTCACTTAAATACCTTGCTTGTTTGCAAATCTAATGGTTTGCACTTCATCGTGACTCTTGATCCAATGGAGTGAAGAAAGCTTGATGAACATGAGCATTTAATCCTTAAAAACAATCATTTTTGAGCATCTGAATCATGATCAATGGCTCTCACCTCATCAGGACTGAGGATCTAACAGAGTGAATGCAACAATGAAAAGTCAAAAGCCTAAGAAGTGCCACAGAGTCACCATGTGGCACTCTCATATTCAAAGCTTAATAACAAAGGGTCCCACATATTAAATAGAACCAATAGCATGAAATTAATTGGATCATAATTGATGGCTCTCACTTCATCACTACTCTTGATCTGATGGATCCAACTGAATCCAAGATCTATGGACTATAGAAACTTTACTAGCTTAAATTTGATGTTATCATGAACATCATTTGACATCCATGAGGCCATCATTGACATCCCTGAGACTGTCAAATTCAATCTCATCTAATATTTTGTCTATGCAAATAGATGTGTTTTTATCATTCAAGGGATCATTTGATTTCATGTTGCAAAACTTAGCATAGAATACTTTAACCTAAGTCTATGGTATGGTTTTTAACATGAAATAAACTTAGCTTAAAATAGTTTAACCTAAGTTAATTTTAATGATCATGTAATAATTAAAGCTCATGAATATTTTAGGATCAACAACCGATGATTTATTAGGATCAAATGATCCAATGTTGTGAAATCATCGATGACTATTCATAAAGCTCCAAGAGCCCACAGGTTTGATGCATGGAAAACATGCATTCAATATGTGACTAATGTAGAATATAGAGCTCAAAAATCCTACAAAATTTCTAAGTGAGACAACCACAAGGATCAATGAAAAGATGGATAATAACAGGTGAGATCTCATATCACAATTTATGGCCCACATTGATTTGTAGGAAATGATCTGACAACATGAAAAAAGGGCAAATTTCAAAAAATAATGGCTAGTTCTTTGAAGGCATATATAAAAAATGCCATGAAAGTACCAAATAGATGTTAATTAAGTACCACACAAGCATAAAGTGAAAAAAATGAATATCTTGTGTGCTCAAAAATATAAACATATAAAGGCAAGAATCAAGGCCAGTCTGGGGTAGATAATATTAGGATCTTGGGCATGATCCTCAATGTAGGAGAAAGGATAATTAAGGCCAAAATCTTTAAGGAGTATATGGCTAGGAATGATAAGGAGTTAAATAATCTAACTGATAAAAAAGAAGAGTGTTTCTTAAGGCCAGTTATGGATTTGGGAGTTCTTAGAGCCAAAATTACTTTCAAATAGTTCAAATGACTTAATATTATAAATGATTCAAAAATTGACCATTGACTTTCATCAATTACAAAAAAAATTAGTAAATATAAGGGAAGGATATGATATAACCTATGCTTATCAAAGGTTTGATAGTCTTCTAAATGGGTTTCATGGCAACATCAATAATGTATCATCTAAGGATATACACATGAGTTTTTATGATATTATTGTCACTGATTATTGAAATATTTTTGAAACCTCTAAAATTGTGCTTAATCAAGAGTTTACTATAGGGACATCTAGCTTTGTAGGATCATCTCAAGGTTTCATGCAAGCCTTTTATTTCTCATTTTAATATAAAGAAGAAGATGAAGATGAGCTAATTGAAGAAATTACATCTGAGGGAATTTATATTCCTGAAGATGTAAAAGAGATTGCAATTGAAGATCGACAAGACATCATCATTGGTACACCTATAAATGGAGAGGAAGAGTTGTTGGAAGTAAATATGGATCAAATACAAAATGATATTTCTTTATAAGGTATCTAGAAAGTCATCCCATGCACATTTATTTTTGAAATAGAGAATACCCCTAAAGATGATGATCACTAGTAGAGGTCATTCCATGGTTTCTTAAATGGAATCAAAGAGATGGAGTTGGTAGATGATGGAGTAGGATAGCACATGGATGCTTCATTTGAGGATTTCACCAATGATCTAGAATTCCCAAAAGATGATATTATTTTGGAGGCCCAAAACTAAGATAAGCTAGAGCTTGAATGGATATAGAAGATACCTCCTTTCATTAAAAATGCAGATGGAGTGAGTGAATTAGATCAATAATTATCATATGACTTCATCAAGAGATTAGGAATAGGGGACCAACATGTCTCTGATGATGGGATTCAAGATGAGAATCATATAGTTGATTAGGATGAAGAATCCTTTTGGGATGATATGGAATATTTTTTTAAAAAGATCGGTAGTCCATGTCCACCTTAGAAAAAATATAATGAAGACATCAGTCTAAAGATACTAGTTGAGTTGCCATTATTGGGTGAAGATGATATAATCCACTATCTATCTATGGATGAAATAAAACAATAAATCATGTTGTAAAGTAGGAGAATTTAGGAGGAAGATGATTGGATTGTCCCAAAGTTTTAACCCTAAGGACCCATTCATATTTATTAACACAAACGAGACCTTAGTTTTAATGCTTTAGCCTAAGTTCTTATGTCATCCTGAGTCCTCACATAGATACCTTGATTCTTTTCATATTTGATAGTTTATGTTTCATTGTGACTCTTGATCTAATAGAGTGAAGAAATCCTGATGAACTTGAGAATTTAGTTCTTCAAACCAATCATGTGCAAGCATCTAGATCATGATTAATGGATCTCACCTTATTGAGTTTGAGGATATAATAGAGAAAATTAAATGACAAAAAGTCAAAAGCCTAATAATTTATACAGAGTCACCATGTGGTGCTTCCACATTTGAAGCTTGATAAAAAAGGGTCCCACATATTAAATGGAACTAATGGCATCTAATTTTTCATATCACGATCAATGGCTCTCACCTCATTGTGAATACTGATCTAATGAGACAAATTGAATGTAATATCTATGAACTATGAGAACTTCATGAGATTAAATTTAAAATTCTCATGAATGTCATTTGACATATACAAGGTCATCATTGACATCTCTGAGACCATCAAATTCAAGCTCATCTGATATTTTATCTGAATGGATGTGTTTTTATCATTCAAGGGGTCATTTGATATCATGTTTCAAAACTTAGCATAAAATAATTTAGCATAGGTCTTGTTGATGTAGAAGATTGCACCCTTGGTACGAGATCGAGCTCCTACCTTCTTCATGCAATGATGGAAACTCTCCTCTCACCTGTGGGACTGGTGAAGCTGGAGGGGAGAGTTTCTAGATAAGGGCTAGCTCCCTCAGATGTATCATTTAGGCCCTTGTTTCTCCTACTACTAAAAAAAATGTAAAAAAGGGGGGGATGAAAAGGGAGAGAGAGATTCTAAAAACAAAGCCTAAGCCTAAAAAAGAAAAGGTGATACACTAGAAAATGTGATCCACTCAGGCTCAAACATACACTTTTCACCAAAAGAAGTGCCTATAAACTTCATCCATCATGAGAGAACCTTCTACCTCAGTGGGTCAGGGGTCCATGGAGATACAGGGTGGAAATAACTACTTGAGGCATTCTAAGACACACTACAGCAGCCTATCCACTTCACCTATACTCCTCTAGGGATACTTCTGATAGACCCGTAAAAGGAAAACTCAAAAATGCACCAGACGTGTTGAAATCATTCTACACAAGCATTAAGAAAATGACTTAACATAGAATCAAGGCATAGACACATACTAAAGATGCAAAAAACTCAGAATGGAGGTAAAAATGTTGTGTTTTGATTTAAGGTAAATTTATTGTAGAGCTCTACCTTACAAGCTCGAGAGATTTTTTGGCAGAGTTTTGCCTTAAGGCTGAGAGCAGATTTTTTTATCAAATGAGATGTTTAAAATTTATATAAAGAGGAAGAGCACTTGGAGCTTCTTAGAAATATTTTTTGGCACTCATTTCTACAAGTGGCCCATGTGCATTCTGAATCTTGGGAAGAGGAAATCACTGTTACCAATGTCATTTTTCAAAAAAGGCGTGCTGAAACCATGTTGTAAAATCACCAAAATTGACTTTGGAATTTAAACATTAATGTAAGGACATGGCCACACCTCTTTCCTATAAATAGACTATAGTTTTTCCCCTCATAAATACCAACTAGAGAAAAATAGGTCACGCCATTCATCTGCAATAACTCACCTTCCCTTCACCACTTGAATGCTTTGTCTTTTCTATGTTTGTCTCCTTCGTACTCTTTCAACCCTCGGGGGCAATCTCTTGGTGGGTCACTACATTCCTTGGGCTCCTTTCATGCTTGGCACTCAAACAGTTCAAAAACAATGGATATTTCACTGATTTAAATTTGACATTCATGCAGACATCACCCAATGGCTAGTTTGTCTGCTTAAATTTGATGACTTTTGGGACGTCACCGTCCTCAGCAAAAGTCCTCAGGTCTTTTGTTTCAGGCTTTTTCCCCACAGGTTTTTTGTTTCGAGCTTTTTCCCATAGACAAAAAGTGTGTGGGAATTCATCACTTTGAATTTTTTGTGGGCTCTTTGACCTTTTCTGCACCTTTAGGCTCTTTGAAAATCCTTTCGCCAAATTCCTTCAGGCCTTTTGAAGCTCTCTCTGCCCTCTACAAGGGCTTCTAGAATTTAAACTACACTCCACAAGGGCTTTTAGACCTGAACTACCCTCCACAAGGGCATTTAAACCTTTGGCCTACCCTCCAGCTATAGGGCACACCCTTAAACCAAGTCGTTGAAACAACTTGTTGAACCAAAATTGGTTCAACAGTTCAATCAGTTCAACGGTTCAACCACTATGCACCGAGGCCATTGAAACGACCCATTAAACCAACCTATTGAACCAACCCATTGAACCATCTCATTGAACCAAATGCTGATGAAGTTTACATTGAGCTTGAAGCAATGAACCAGGCTTTGAAATGGAGTGATTGAACCATCGATTGAACCAAGGCTCGAACCAAGGCTGATTAAACTACCAACTAAACTGGAACTGATTGAATTGAGTGTTAAACTAAATCATTGAACCAATTTATTGGTTCAAAGATGCCAACTTTTCTTGTGATTTTCTTTAGACTAGAGCCTGAAGAAGCCTTGTAAAACCTATAACTCTTTGAACTGATCCTTCATGCGCCAAAGGACTAACCTGCAGAGTCCGTAGAAATCCAAAACTTGTAGAGTCCATAGATTTAGACCTATAGAGTTCATAGAATTAGACCTACAAAGTTAGTAGAAATTCTACAGAGTCTATAGAGATGAATAGATTCATGCAAAATTGAAAAATGAAATGGCCTAGAATAGTAGGAATAGAAGGTGACCGATTTTTGGCCTGGTGGGCAAAAAATGGTCAACAAATTGGTGAATCCTAGGGGAAGCATGCCTGCTATGCTTAAAGACTAGTTGCCTTGTAGTCCATTGGGTGTGGAGTCAGATGTAGTTTGAACAAAGATTATAAATAGCCCTAAAGATCCAAAAATCAAACATGAAGCTTTTTACCCCAAATAAAAGGGAAACAAATAAGGCTAAAAACACTACATGTGTAACTGCACTCAGGGAAAATAGGAAGGAAACTAAAAGCAAACTACTATATATAGCTAACTAGGAATGTTCACCTCCCTCCTAGATCAAAAGTAAAACTTCTTAAGTCCCCTTCCTGGAAAGAAGACTTATGGTGGCAGGAAAGTAGCTGAAAGAAAAGGAGATTTGGTGACTTGCTCTTCTTGCCTGTCACCTTGCTTGGCTTGTATCCGAGTGGATCAGAATTGAACATGCTTCTGACATATATGTACTCTACTTGTCTTTGAAAGCTTGTTGAATCCTAGTCCCTTGTACTAGAGCTCTTCACTAAGAAATTAGTGGCTATTGGCTTATCACCATAAGCCCTTTGACATGTATTGCTACCTTGCAGTGCATTATGGTCTGACTTCTTTCCTTCTGCCTCATTGAAGACTCTATCAGACTCATCCTCTACTTCCTCTTGGACTTCTTGAAGAAGGGTTATTGTCGTGATGTCTAATATGGACTCACAAAATGATTGTTCATCCCATAGAACTTTGCCTCTTTGTTCAAAGCTTTCTTCTTCAAGGCCTTCCTCCAGGAAGACTGACCTCTCCTTTTCCTCCTCAAAGATTAGGACCTCTAGTTGTTTAAAGGTATCCTCCTAATCCTCCTCTAACTCAAGCTCTCTAGCATAGTCATCCTCCTCATCAAAACAATAGTGAAGTTCATCGAATAAAGGGGAAGAGAGCTCACCATGCTTTTGTTCCTCCTCATATTGCTGGAACATCTGCATGTATGCATGACATGAGTCTTCTCCATTGCTGATGATTCCTTCACAAAAAGACTCAATGATGATTTCTTCTTCATTGTCTCTCATAATAGCCCCTTGAAAAACTATAGATTGGATCTTTTTCTCCTCACTCACCTCCTATAGAATAGGTTCCTCCTTGAGAAGGGGTGAAGTGGGAACACCATGTGGAAGAGGAGGTAGTCCTTGAGCTAGAATAAAATGATTCTCATCCTTCCACTTGGCTAGCACTTCATCAATATCAGGTTTGGCCTGATATCTCACTTGGAAATGTGTAGGTGGGGTGTGTTTAGACATAGAATGTGCCATTGGATCTAAACTGTCCATCACACTCTGGCTGAGGAATCTCTCTTTGGATTCCAACTCTACAATTCTCTCGACAAGATCCTCTTGGAAGAACCTTTCCTGGAGGTCACCAGCATCATCATGAGTAGGAGTAGCCTCAACTTCTTCAAGGTTTTGAGAAAAAACTTTGCTTCTCCTCCTTCTTGCCCCATGATTCTACTATTTTCCCCCAGTTCAAGATCTCAAAATTGGAATTTTGCTCCTATGAACAGTCATCAACTTTTTTTCTCCAAGGTCCTAGAGCTCCTCCATGAGGTCTAGAAATTCTATCTCTCTTTCATGGAGTAGACTCATCTTAGCCTCTAAATATTCAATTTTCTTGGCTAGATTATCTTGAAAGAGTCTTTCTTGGAGGTCACCAACATAATCCCCTTTAAGGCTCTGGGCTAGTTCTTGGCATTCCTTCCTCCAACTTGGGATCTGCACATCACATTGAAAGACTTGGGGAGGTTGAGGAATGTTAGGAAGAAAATGTTAATGCACTAGAAGAGGGACGTGTTGCCTCATGGTATTCCCCCCAATGGAAGATTCATAATATAAGGAATTGAGAAGATTTATCTCCATGGGGGGTTACTTTAATGCCCTTTGATGTTGGAAATCTAGGCACATAAGATTGAGATCAGATGCATCAGATGAGTTGGAGTGGGTGAGTGGTATCTGATAGAAAGGATTTGGTGTAAAAGAGGGGGCTTTCTTTAGAATAGGAGGGGGCACATAATGCTGGCTACCTTGAATAAATGGATTTCTCCATTTTGCTTCCTCCTCCTTCATGGATTGCAAGGCCCGTGCTTGCCTAAACAAACACTCCTCTTTATACATCAGCTCTTGTTGATATTTGTACTACTCCTCCAATTTGTTAATCTCCATTGTCTGCTTCTCAAACTCTAGGGCCATTTCCCTTATCATTGCAGGGTGACTAGGAGAACTGCTTGAGGTGATTCTCTAAAAATCTTGAGTCTGATCATAGTCATATGAAGGAAAACAAGACCCATAATTTTGTGCAAAGGAATTATACATACAAAAGTGATTTATCATCGCACCAGGCTACTTAACCAGTTGATTCAACTCAGAGTTGCCATTAGTGTTGATGCAAAAGCCTCCAAAGGCTGGTCGATTGAAGAACACACCAAAAATCTTCAACACTTTAGACACTTGTCCTATTTGGTCCCACCGGGCATGCCAAAAACTATTGATGTAGAATATTTCACCCTTGGTAGGAGGTTGAGCTCCTGCCTTCTTCATGGAATAATGGAAACTCCCCTATTGCCTGTGGGACCGATGAAGATGGAGGGGAGAGTCTCTAGATAAGGGATAACTCCCTCTGATGTATCATTTAGGCCCTTATTTCTCCTACTGCTAAAAAAATGTAAAAAAGGGGGGGATGAAAAGGGAGAGAGAGATGCTGAAAACAAAGCCTAAGCCTAAAAAATAAAACGTGATACACCAAAAAATGTGACCCACTTAGGCCCGAACATACACTTTTCACCAAAAGAAGCACCTATACACTTCATCCATCATGAGAGAACCTTCTACCTCGATGGGTCAGGGGTCCGTGGAGATACAGAGAGGAAATAACTACTAGAGGCATTTTGAGACATGTTATAATAGCCTATCCACTTCACCTATACTCCTCTAGGGACACTTCTGACAAACCCATAAAAAGAAAACTCAAAAATGCACCAGACGTGCTGAAATCATTCTACAAAAGCATTAAGAAAATGACTTGACACATAATAAAGGCATAGACATATACTAAAGATGTAAAAAACTTAGAATGGAGGTAAAAATGTTGTGTTTTGATTCAAGGTAAATTTCTGGCAGAGCTCTGCCTTACAAGCCCGAGAGATTTTTGGGTAGAGTTTTGCCTTAAGGCTGAGAGCAAATTTTTTTCTCGAATGAGAAGTTTACAATTTATAGAAAGAGGAAGAGCCCTTGGTGCTTCTTGGAAAGATTTTTTGGCACTCATTTTTGCAAGTGGCCCATGTGCATTCTAAATCTTGGGAAGAGGAAACCACTGTTACTGATGTCATTTTTTAGAAAAGGCCTGCTAAAACCATGTTGTATAATTACCAAAATTGACTTTGGCATTTAAGCATTAATGTAAGGACATGGCCATGCCTCTTTCCTATAAATAGACTATAGTTTGTCCCCTCATAAATGCCAACTTGAAAGCTTTGTATTTTCTGCATTTGTCTTCTTCCTACTCTTTCAGCCCTTAGGGGTGATCTCTTGGTGGGTCACTATGTTCCTTGGGCTCCTTTCATGATTGGTGCTCAAACAGTTCAAAAACAATAGATATTTCACTACTTTAAATTTGATGTTCACGCAGACGTCACCCAATGGTTAGTTCATCTGCTTAAATTTGATGGCTTTTGGGACGTCACCGTCCTAGGCAAAAGTCCTTGGGTCTTTTGTTTCAGGCTTTTTGCCCACAAGTTTTTTATTTTGGGATTTTTTCTATGGATAAAAAGTCCATGGGAATTGGCTGCTTTGACTTTTCTATAGGCTCTTTGACCTTTTTTGCACCTTCAAGCCCTTTGAAAATCCTTTCCCTAAATTCCTTCGGGCCTTCTAAATCTCTCTCTACCATCCACAAGGGGTTCTAGACTTTGAACTACCCTCTGCAAGGGCTTCTATACTTGAACTACCCTCTGCAAGGGCATTTGAACCTTTGGCCTACCCTCTAGCTATAGGGCACACCCTTGAACCAAGTTGTTGAACCAACCCATTGAACCAAAATTGGTTCAACAGTTCAATCAGTTCAATGGTTCAACCACTGCACACCAAGCCCGTTAAACCAATTCATTGAACCAACTCGTTGAACGAAATCATTGAACCAAATGCTGATGAAATTTGCACTAAGCTTGAATTAATGAACCAGGCTTTGAAATGGAGCGATTGAATTGCCAATTGAACCAAGGCTTAAGCCAAGGCCAATTGAACTATCAATTGAATTGGAGCCAATTAAACTGAGCGTTGAACTAAAGGATTGCGCTGATTCAATGGTTCAAAGATGCCAACTTTTCTTGTGATTTTCTTCAGACTAGAGCCTAAAGAAGCCTTGTAAAACCTAGAACTCTCTAAACTGATCCTTCATGCGCCAAAGGACTAACCTGCAAAGTCTATAGAAATCCAAAACCTACAAAGTCCATAGATTTAGAACTATAGAGTTCATAGATTTAGACCTATAGAATTCATATAAATTTTGCAGAGTCCATAGAAATGAACAGATTCATGCAAAATTGAAAAATGAAATGGCCTAGAATAGCAGGGAGAGAAGGTGACCGATTTTTGGCTTGTTGGGCAAAAAATGGTCAACAAGTCTATGGATTTTTTTACATGAAATAAACTTAACTTAAAATATTTTAGCATAAGTTCTTTTTTATAATCATGTACTGATTAAATCTCATGCATCTTTCAGGATCAATAACCCATGCTCCAATGAGACTAGATGATCCAGTGACATGAAATCATTGATGACTATTCAACAGAGCTTTGAGAGCCCATGGGATAGACACATGGTAAATTAACATTTAATATGGCCAATAATAGGAAATATCCTTTATTCTGATTGATGACCCATATTGATTCATAGGAAATGATCTAACAATGCAAAACAAAAGGGAAAATTTCTAAAAACAATGGCTAGTGCTTTGAATGCATTTATGAAAAATGTTGTGAAAGTTCTAGATATATGCTAAATAAGCTCAACACAAGCACATAGTGAAAAAAATGAATATCTTGTGTGCTCAAAAATGCAAAAATATAGAGGCAAGAGTCAAGGCTAGTCTAGGGCAGATAATAGTAGGATCCTAGACATGATCCTTAATGTAGGAGAAAGGATAACTGAGGCCAAAAGCATTAACAAAGTTATGGCTAGGAATGGTAGGGAGTTGAATGATCTAGTTGATAAAGAATAAGAGTGTCTCTTAAGGCTAGCTATGGATTTGGGAATCATTAATGAGGAGTATCAAAAGGCTATGAGCACCCTTTAGTAACAATAAGCAAGATCCTATGCATAGGGCCCACCATCCAGTTAGTTAATATTTCACTTTTGTGAAGCATTGTAACATGTTGAAAATGGAATATTATTTTGTAAAGGTATATTTTATTTTGTTATCATATTTTCATCTAGGTTAGTCTATTTTAGAAAAGCAAATGTATTTTATAACTTTGTAGAAAAAGGACAATTATCCTTACTTCTTGTACATTTACATATTACAACTAATCGGTATACTACTTTATCATGATATAAAATTTAGTACTACCATTTTATAAAGGGGATAAGTTCTTAGAGCCATAATTACTTTGTAAACTTGGAGAAAGCAATACAAACAAGAAATTCTACAAAGATTGTCCAATATTTTTATGTGTGTTTGATATCATGGCTTCTTTCTCATTTGCTTGTTCTAATTTTTAGATTTGAATGGTTCTTATGTATTCTTGGTGTGCACCTTTAAATGTAGAGTTTTTAACTTATGTCAATGCTAGTTTAACTAAAATTATTTAGTTTCATTTCATTTCTTTTATTCTTCTTACATTTAGACCAATGTTGTTTGATTATAAGGGTAGAATCTTTAAAGTGAACCTAATTCTTATTTGCATTATTTTCATCTTATTTAGGAGTTTCCATGATGTATGGTAAGATTTGGGATCAAGATATTTATTATCATACATTAGTTTTAAGTGCCTACCAAGATGAGACTTAAACTTTGTCATGATGTTTGGAATTAAGATCAGCAACATTTCTTTCTACCCTACCTTTCCTTTTGCTTCTTTTTAAATCTAAATCACCTTATTTTAGCTTGCCATTGTAAATATCCATCCTAAATTAATTATTAATTTAGTTTTTTTAATCATAATTCACCATTATTTTCATAATTACTGCATACTTTTCATATATCTTTTATTTGGCCATGATGGCTCCCAACCACCAATTAATATTAATATTGTGAAATAGTCACTTATTCTACCTCTATTTCACCAACATGTAATAGTATTATCATAACCTATAACTTATGCATTGGATTCTTAGGAGTTAAAAAAAAAAATCACTAAACACTTTGGTCACTTTTAGTACACATTTAGGAATTAATAGGAGGAGCTTCGCTAGTGCTAGAAGGAGGGACCTCAACAAATCTTTGTGAATTTGTAGGATCTTTACTAGTTTTGGTGTATTTTGATCAAATATCACTCTATTCTTTACATATTTGTGTTTTTTTTAGCATAATTGTAAAGTTTGGTAATCTTCATGGTTTCAAACTAATCATTGGGCTTATTTAGACAAAGATTGACATTCTTTGAATACATATTCTTATTTGTGGTAAAAATAGCTTTAGTTCTATGAATCCAACTAGTTTGAGGTTAGTAATAGTTATTTTGATAAAATATTCATAAACACTTTGTAAATTTGAGTTTACTTAGACTTGAATGTGTAAAAATCATTCATACTAGGGTATTTGGACACCTCTTTGAGCTAACTTACTTAAAGAGTGTTGTCCTTTATTATTCTATATATGAATCTTTGAAAAATTGGCTTAATGTAAAAATCTAACTAGTATTATTTGTAAAGATTTATTTGACACATCATATTTCAAACAAGTTTCAAGGTCACAAGCTAGAATTACTCAAGGTAAGTCTTAGGTGAGAAAAGTTCCCAAAGTCTTAAACACTTCACCAATTCAAGGTACTTATGTGTTTAAGGTATGGCTTGGCTAGGTGGTTCTTCAATCAACATGCCATGTATAGTACATGATCTTTCTCAGAATCTTGAAAGATATTTTCCTTTTTATAGTCCTAATAATTTTTTCATAATTAAATAGCATGTTAGAAGTTCCAAAGCTACTCTGAGATTTCTAAATGTGACTCATGAAGATGTAGCTTATAGGTTATTTTCATTTAATTTTAAAGATGTTGCCTATGAATGGTTTCTTAACCTTATAGAGTATTTCATTACTAGTTGAAATGACTTCAACAATATCTTCATTAATTAACTTGGCAAAATTATTAGTCCCTATGTCTTGTATCAGTAGTTTACCATAATTAATAGGGATGTTAATAAAACCATTAGAGCCTTTAATACTTAGTTTCAAAAAATGTTCAGTAAAACTACAGCCCCTTATAGACCTAATGAGGCTTTAGCCTTAGATATTTATAAGGATGTTATAGATCCCTTAACCTATATGTTCTTGAAAAGGTCTCTTCTAGTCATAAACACATTAACTTGGGCCTAATCTAAATTTGTGATCATTAATGACCAAATGTAGACTCAAGGTCAGATGAAATATTCCATGCCTAATGTTGATTCAAATTAGCCCATCTAGAATGTCATTCCTAGTATGCCTACTTTAACACCAGTTTAGAACCATTTTCCCTTAAGTCATACATATACTATCTAAGTCCTAGAGTTCTTGAATATCACTGCTAGTGGATTTCATCCACAAAATCATATAACTCTAGTGCCCAAAACTAGTAGTAATGATCTAATTTGTGATCCTAAAACACCAAAAAGTTCAAAAGACTTAATATTAGAAAAGATCTAAAAATTGAGCACTGACTTTCTTTAGTTGCGAAAAGAAGTAGGAAATACAAGGGAAGGCTATGACAGAACCTATAATTCCCAAAGGTTTGATAGGGCTCCAAATGGGTTTCATTATAGAAGTAATAACATACCATTTGAGGACATACACATGAGTTTTTTTATATTGTTGTGGTTGATTATTGTAATATTTTTGAAACCTCTTAAATTATACCTAATTATGAATTTACTACAGGGACATCTAGATTTATAGGAACATCTCAAGGTTTCATGCAGGCCTTTGATTTCTTATTTGAATATGAAGATGAAGATGAATATGAGCCAATTGAATAAATTTCATTTGAGGGAACTTATATTCCTAAAGATGTAAAGAGATTGCAATTGAAGATCAATAAAATGTCATCATTGGTACACCTATAGATGGAGAGGAAGAGTTGTTGGAAGTAGATATGGATCAAATACAAGATGATAATTATTCAAAAGGTATCCATAAATATATCCCACACACATTTATTTATCAAATAGAGAATACACATGAAGAAGGTGATCACTGGTAGAGGTCATTCCATGATTTCTTAAGTTGGATCAAAGAGTTAGAGATGGTAGATGATGGAGTAACACAACACATAGATGTTTCATCTAAGGATTTCACCAATGATATAGAGTTCCCAAAAGATTGTATTATTTGGAGGCGTAAAATCAAGATAAGCTAGAGCCTGATTAGATAGATGAGCTGCTTCATTTCTTTGAAAATGAAGATCGAGTGAGTGAATCAAATCAAGAATTTTCATATAGCTTCATCAAGAGGTTAGGATTAGGTTATCAACACGTATTTGATGATGGTATTTTAAATGAGCATCATATAGTTGATCAAGATGAATAAGCCTTTTTGGATGACTTGGAATATTTTTGTACAAAGATTGGTAGTCCATGTCCACCTCAGAAAGAACATAATGAAGACATCAGTCTAAAGATACTAGTTGAGATATCATTATTGGGTTAAGATGATATAATCCACTATCCATCTATGGATGAAATAGAAATAACACTCCTATTGCAAATTAGGAGAATTTAGGAGTAAGATGATTGGATTTTAAACTCATTTATTTGATCCATGTACTTGAGAATGGATATGGGAGCCCAAGTCACACCATCTAGAAGACCTGGGAATCCAAAATCCCCTATCTGTAAGAAGATTCCATTAGAAAACACTCAGGTTTAAAGTTTTTGTAGTAGAATAAGTAATTTTCCATTTGACATTATAAGTAAGTATTTTATGAAGTTATTATAGGGCTTAGATTAGTTTCTTTCATATTCTTTCTTTCTAGTTTTTTCCTTCTCGACCCTTGTTTGTATATAATGCATGTACATATTTATTTTCCCTTTGTGCTTTATTCCTTGCTTCTAAATAAGTCATTTTAATATCCCTATATTAAAAGATCAATTAGTTTATTTGAAAATCCTAAAGTTTTGAAATATAGGTATGCACCTCATGCACATGTTGACCATGGATTTGATATATGAGCTTGATGTTTTAATTTAGAAAAATTAGAAAGGACTGATGAATAGGTTAACTATTTTATGAGAACATGAACATTGTTTTGATCTAAACTTGGTTTTAAGAGGAGTTTCACATGTGGCATGGAATCTCAAGCTATTAGGGCACATTCATTCTCACACTTAACAAACATCCTTTCCTGGGATAAAGGTCATAGCCATAGGTGACTACTTGAAGATCAAACACTTGGCCAAATACTTCAACCTCATTACCCTAGTTCTCAACCTTGTTAAAAGCATAAAAGATCTAAAAAATAAAAAAAATAATAATTTATTGTAATTTCAAAATCCTTTTTAGGCAAAGGTGATTTTGTTAACCTCCACCAGGGCTATAGATGCATGGCTAGTAGTAGAGAAAGGCTGTGAGTTGAACCAATGGCATCTATATCATAGTTATAGATGTTTGGCTAGTAGTAGAGAAATTCCCAAGCCTTCCCTAAACTAGAAGCATAGTCCTTAATGGATATCCAAATATGATCTAAGTTAATGTTAATGATTAAAACCTTAAAACTTGGAAGTTGTCCCCTAAAGGCCATGAAAAACAATAATTAGAATCAAAGCACACATAAAACATGGCTATGTCTTAATATTTGACCCTACTTTTACATTTTTAAATCTTGTTTCAACTATGAACTAATCTTGATGATGACATCGATCATGTAAAATAGGTAACCTAGTCACTTGTCTAAACTAGATCTTCTGAGTTCTAACATATTACTATGTTTCTCCTAGAAGTTACCATTTTTAAGGTCAACATACCCCATTTTTTGAAAATTAGGACCCTTAAGATATTTTTTAACTTAACATTGAAATCATGGCTCATTTTGAAAATTATTATAATTTGAAGATCATCCACTTTGATAAATTTGGTCTATTAGTTTGTGGTTTTCCTTTAAGGTTACCTAATGTTGCTAATAGTTGCCCTTCATTTGATAAGTTGTAATTTTCATGGATCCTTTGTAATTATATCATGTTTAGATCCCTACTTTTTATCTTCATCAAGATTTTACTAGCTTTTGATCTGAAGAATCTCATTTTTGGATTCATGCAATAAAACCCTCCATTTAGTAAACCCTAACTTGAACCCCTAGTTTAAATTCAATATTAGTAGGAACAGTTTTGGTAGGAATACTTCAAATTTATTTTGGACTTAAGCCCTAATTTTCATGTTAAGGCTTGGTCATGTTTCTTAAAATGACCAAACCTTAGCCTAAACATTATGCTTAGTCCCCTCTAAATTCCCCCTTTGTTTCTTATATTTCTAATGCGGTCTAATGTTATGCTAGTATGATCCTTTTATTTTAGCATGGTCCCCTTTGTTAAAAAATTAGCCTAAATTTTTAACTCTAAGGCCCCATTAGTATTTATTAACCTTGGTTTTAACACTTTAGCCTAAGTTTTTATGTCATCTCGAGTCCTCACTTAAATACCTTGCTTCTTATAGATCTGATGGTCTGTACTTCATCATGACTCTTGAGTTCTTATATATAAGGTAGTACTACAATTTTGTAAAGGGGGGTGGATATTTTAGGGCCAAAATTACTTTGTAAACTTGGATCAAGAAATACAAGCAAGGAATTCTACAAAGATTATCCAATATTTGTTTGTGTGTTTTCTATCATGGCTTCTCTCTCATTTTCTTGTTCTTTTTTCCATATTTGAATGGTTATTAAGGATTCTTGGTGTGCACCTTTAAATTCAAAGTTTTTAACTTTTTTTTATGCTAGGTTGAGTATAATTCTTTAGTTTCATTTCATTTCCTTTAATCTTCTTACATTTAGGCCAAAGTTGTTTGCTTGTAGGGTTAAAATCTTTAAAGTGAACTTAATTCTTATTTGCATTATTTATACCTTCCTTAGTAGTTTTCTTGATGTATGTTAAGATTTGGGATTAAGTTATTTTGTATCATACATTGGTTTTAAGTGCCTACTTGGATGAGACTTGAACTTTGTCATGATGTATGGAATGAAGATAAACAACATTTATTTCTATGCTACCTTTCCTTTTAGTTCTTTTTTAACCTAGATCACCTTAGTTTATCTTGGCATTGGAAACATCCGTATTAATTTAATTCTTGATCATAATTCACTATTATTTGCATAATTAATTCATACTTTGCATATATTTTTTGTTTGTCCATGGTGGCTCCCAAACACTAACTAATATAAATATTGTGAAATATTCACTTGTTCTGCCTCTATTCCACCAATAGGTAATATGATTATCACAACTTATAACTCATGCATTGGATTATTAGGAATTCAAAAATTAGAAGTGTTCACTAAACTCTCTAGGCACTTGTGGTACACATTTAGGCATAAACACCTCCTACTTCAAGTTGAGCTTCATTGATTCATATCTTATAATCTTACAATGGAATTTTCTATTTTGGTCTCTTATTATCCCCTTGTATCAATTAAATGTATTAAATTTCTTGTATTTGTATCATAATTTATATTTAAGAGGAGGTTCAAAACCCTTGCTCAATTTATTCCGTTTACACTCACTCAACATGAAATGGAGGTCCAACTCCAGTATGTGGGATACGTAGTTTTCAACAACACTATCAATTTCCAAACTCCATAACCCACTATTTATTTTGAGTACCAAGTTATATCAAAAAATAGGAATCATAAATTCATCACATTATGCTTGATAAATCAATAAAGTGTAGGTATATGAAGATTAGAAAATAAGAGGTGAACCAATGATAAAAATAGGTTATGAAACCCTACATAGGTCAGATTTGGTAGAATAAGATATACCTAAGTGTAAATAAATTTATAGTGTGGATTTGTTCCAATCAAACCCATACAAGGTGATAAATTTTCCAAGAGGATAAAAATCTCAAATCATAGTTCACAACAATACATAGTCATCTTTCATGATTCATACTTATGTAATACCAAAGTAGAAATAAGGTATGATCATTCATTATCCATTTGTGCTTACTTTGCATAGCCTATTTGATTATTACTTTTCCTTATTATTGTTACTTATCCAATTAGGTAGATATTTATATTTTTAATTTCATAGACATATTATCAGATCTATTTATTACAATAGTTTATTCACTATTTTATGTGAAACTAAAATTTAGGTGAACATAAATGGTGAACCTTGATAATTTTTAACATTCAACCTAGGGGTTTTGAAACCCTTATTCCTCCTAGGATTTTTTTATATTTAAAGTCTAAATGTTAGATATGAATCTTGTTTAGGCTTTAGTCCTTTCCAAAATCTGATTTTAAAATTTATGTCTTACATTTATTATCCATGGTTAATACTCATGATGATAATCCTTGTATGGTAAGTGTACATACAAGTGCCCAACCATTTTTTAATAATGTGCCCATAATTACAACCAATAATAGTGATGATGAAACCTATAAATACCCTAACCATCATGAATATGTTGATCTACATAGGATGGTAACCTTATAAAAATTAAAAATGCAAATTCAATAAAATCTTAGATGTGTGGAATAATTATTATAATAATTGAAAATTTGATAAAAAGAGCATAGAAATGAGAAAAATTTTAATGAAAAACCTCTATTAAATGGTTCCAATATTTCTATATTATGTGGTGAATATAATTATCCTGATAAAAATATTCCACTAAGTACCACACCACCTTTGGTTGATACTACTTTTCATGATGCCTCTTAAATTCCTCCTAGATATCCAAAAAAAAAAATGCCTTCAACAAATTCATATATTCATTATCTTGACCTTAGGCATGTTAATTCCAATGGTAATATTAAATATATTGGAGCATCTAATGATTTAATTATGTAACAATAACTCCGTGATAGGAAGATATAAATTTTTAAATAATCTAAAACTTTTAGCAAACCTAGTCGTGTTCTTTCATTTTTGGACATATTACAAAATCTGTTGGCCCAAAAGAGCTTGTTCATCCCTTTGCACCATCAATTTTTTAATCCAATTTTACAAAAATTAATATAAATTAGGATCCCTATCAACCCATAAAGGCCTTCTTTGCATCTTGTAGTGGGTATCATCATGAGGAACTTCTCATGACCAAAACTTTTCCATGAAGCCTCATAATATATGCTTTAGATTGGTTCTATTCTTTACCTAGAGGATTTGTGCATATATTTCATGATCTACTTGACCTCTTCTTAGTGAATTTTTTGATAAACATTAGTCAAAACATTAATTTTTCATAAATTTCCTAAATCAATAAATGAACTAATAACCACATATAGAACATGTGCTTAAATTCAAAATCATGCTTACCAAGATGTCACATATGCTTCCTAATAGTAAGCTTCAAATCATATTCTAAAATATTTTTGTCAATGCTCTTAAATAAAAGGTTATATTTAATGTATATGATTCATTTAAAGACCTATGTCATGCATTGCACAACATTGAGATTAAGCTTATTGATGCAGATATGTTAAAGTGTATATCAATTTATTCAACATCTAATGCTCCAAACATCAATGAAAATAAACATTCAAACCCAAGACTAATGATTCACCTAGTTTTCAATCAAATAATGAGTTCAATACTATTAATATGGTTTTAAAAAAAAAGTGACAGGATTACAATTTTGAATTCTAAATAAGGAATATAATTTACACCTTTACTATATCTACTCATCAAACTTAAAGAGACCACTTGAATGTAATATCATAATTTTTTTTGAGCCATTTTAGCAAGAAGTAACTCAATCAATACCTAAAATAAATAATATAAATTACTTTTTTTAGTATCATCATGCCTCATGACACCCAAACAAGAGATGGTTCAAATTATGTCATAAGATTCAATACCTAATCGATAGTAACCTCATTTTGATAGATGGATATAACTCTAAAATCAATGAATCAATTGCAATACCTAATTAACACTACCAAAGCTTTAACCCATTACCAAATCATCACACTCCAAATTAAAAGCATATACATATGGAAACATTTATACATCATTATACCATGCAACCTGAACATATTGATAAAATAATTCCCATGGTGTCGAGTTATAAATGGAAAGCTCCTTCTATTAAATTTTATGACCATGATATATCTAATGATGAATAGAATAATAGTATAATATATATACAACAATTTATTAACTACCATTTTTTTATCACATATAGAATTATTATTGATAGTGTATTTTTAAATAATATTATTTTTATGTCATTTTTATCTAGTTTAGGCTATACTCACAGAAATGTATATGTGGTATAACCACAACATTACATATTTATGAT
Source organism: Torreya grandis (assembly GCA_037957365.1). Classification (NCBI taxonomy): domain Eukaryota; kingdom Viridiplantae; phylum Streptophyta; class Pinopsida; order Cupressales; family Taxaceae; genus Torreya; species Torreya grandis. Next base: position 1,435,701 of record JARHVA010001365.1, read on the forward strand.
GGACATAAGCATACACCATTAGGTGTTATTATACTTCCACTCACAATTGGTCCTAAGATATCTCTAGTCTAGTTTTATGTTATGCCTATTTTAGAATTATATAATTGATTGTTTGGATTCCCTTGGTTTTTTCAAATAACATAAATATAATTAACACATCATTGTGTCAATTTTGTGTATATTATTCAAGTACAAACTATTTCTAGTTCCCATTATGAGAGACCTATTCATAAACCATTTTTTCACCTTGAAATAAAAATATCATTTACCTTAGTGTTGTTCCTACTTCTACATCAAACAAATCATCATATGCACCTACTATATATGTACTTGAAACATCACTATTTATTGTGTGAGATCCTCAAGCTTCTATTCTTATATTTTTACCTCTAAGACATAAAACATCATAACATTTGTGTTTTAAGGTTCATTTGACACCTATAAAAATGATTTTATTGTGATATATTATAACACATATTCAATAGCTCTTGCATCACATTATATGCATATTATTCATACTAATGATGATAATTATCACACATCTCATAAGAATTCTTTAGGTACATTGAGTGATTCATTTGACTCTTATAATTTATATGCTAGTATTGTAGACCAAATTATCAGGTAGCAATGTTAACCCACATCATGCACTTCAACACATACATCTTATGATATTTTATAATATACTTATATTTGTTTCTTTTTTATTTAATATGGTTTCAATACACCTTGTAATCTACTTGATATTTTTACCACCTATCTATAATTCCACTATAAATGGCATATCTATAATTTTGTATCATATTTATCTAAAGTTAACATTAGATTTATGCCTCATTATTAATGATGATTTATATTATTCATGTTCTAATCTCTCTTGACTTATTTCATGCCAAAATGGCTAGTACTTATAGAATGTGAGAGAGGAGAGAAAAGAATGGAGATCAAGAGTCATAAGAAAAAGTTTCAAGCTAAGAGGGAGAGTTACATATGTATTATTATATAATATTTAATATATCATGTAATGTATTTTTTGATAAATGTCCCTCCAAGCATGAAAAATCTTCAAATTTGGCATAAGACCTCTCAATTAGCTTCTTTGAAACTGTCTTCATCATTGGCTTCTCTTGAGCACTCCAAAATAGACTAGGAATAATTACCACATATTCAATATGATGAGGGGGTTAATAAAAATCTCTACCATGAATTGGATGTGTCCCTAATTATTTATATTATTTTGGACAAATGTTCTCACTACCTACAATCACTATCATCTTTATTTCACTCATCCTTCACACTTGGCACCAATATGGTCTTCAATTTCTCAAACCAATCCATATAAGCGGTGGTATGACACATTTTAAGAGTCCTATTTTCCTTAGATCCATTAGGAAAACCTTAAAATTCCTTCCAACTGGTGTCATCACCTTCTCACTTGGTGATCACCTTCCATTCACTTGGCTAGTTTGGACTACCTGAAGTGAAGGTGCTTACAAAGGTACTTATGTGATTTTATAAAGAAATAAATTATCATGATAATTTATATTAGTTCTCAATCTATTCACCAAATTGATTCACATCCTTAAATTCTCCTTTGAACTTGGAAAACACATAAATATATCAATAAAAGTTATTTTATACCATGTTTATATAAATAGGGTGTCAACCAATATCTTGGGAACTATCATAGGGAAGTTTCATGTAAGTCCCAATCACTTTCCAAGTCATAATAGCTCATATAGATGCATTTCCTTTTTTTTTTTTCGTCAAGTCATTAATAAGGGTTTTAGAGGGTTTTAGGTAGTTTAGACCCTTAAGGATTGTTCATAAAATTGTGACTTTCAATCCCCACACAAATTCCACTAAATTCTTATTTATGAACTTATTAAACATATCCTATCTCTTTAGGATCTCATGTTAAGCATATGTATAGATATGAGATTCTAATCTAGCCTCTCAAGCTCTTCTTTGCATTTTATGCAATCTTGAGGTGAAAAAGGTCATGTTTGGATAAAGTATGATGAATTTATACAACTTAATGGCTATCACACACTTAATATCTCCCCATGAACATTTTTTTTATGCATTATAAGGTTCCTCTAGTGTTATAAGTGATATTAAACCCCCTTTAGGGCTTTAGTCCTAGCTAAGGCCTAATAGGCTTAACTAAATATATGTGGTTTGGGTTACCATGTTTGGTCTATAGAATATGTGAGACCTCATTCACATTAATTCATGTTGAAAACAACTTCCTACACCTTTATTTAAGGTTTCATCAGTCTCTAACTCACCTTCTCCTCATTTTCTTACTAAACATGCAAGGTGTGTCCATCTAGAAATTGCCTATGTCTAAGATAGAATAGAGGTCATATCCATTATTATATTAGGAAAAAAAAGATATGAAAAGCTTATGAAAGTTATGGGTATTTTTTTTATAAAATTTTATGGTTTGATCACATCAATATCATCTCCAAATATCATGAAACCCAAGGGAAACTATGTAGTATTGATTGTGTGTTGGGTTTATGTGTATGGTTATAGGTTTCATGTTAGAACCCTTATTTTCCATATTTTCATGTGATTATAATCTCAAATTATAAAATATATTTTTTGGAGGCACTCCAAAAATTTTCATCATCCCAACCTTTGTTAAACTCTTCAATGTATACCTTCACTTTGACAGACCTAATTTGCACTCAACTATGACTATGTTATTTACTCAAGAGGGAGACCTACCTATAGATGTTAAATAATGATAAACCATGTAAATCATTTCATAAGACCTTATTGAGAATTATTAACTCATTTAATAATTTTTTTATTTCATTTAGACTTGTTTCTATTCATAGGTATAGTCAATCTACAAGTTGTATACCCATAGCACCTATCAATTCACATTGCAATTGTAGGTGGTCATTTTGGTGACCAAGGGGTCTCTATAGGTGGATTTTTATGGCTTATTCTTGGTTCAGAATTTATTAGGTTCCTCTCTTTATCACTCATGTTTATACCATGTCTTGGATTTAATTAACATTCAAACTTCCATGTGCTAACATGTCCTCATTATACAGTCAACTGTAGATGTCCATATTAAAGGAAAAAGAGCCATTATAGGTGGTAATTTGAATTCAAATCTTGAGTCTCAACTTTATCACATGTTTCTTTAGTTGTTACTATCATCCTCATCTTAAAAGGGACACTTACCATGGGGTTATGATCCTTTCATACCACCTTGGACTATGAGATCACTTGAAGGTTAAAAACACTATAAGAAATGCTAAAAAACCTATAATAAAAGAATTTTTAAAATGGAGGATTCATCTGCATCACTTATTGAGGTCAAACACTCATTCTCTTTTATAAGGTATTAACCCTTCATGAGGGATACAATATGGAGGCATTAAAATTAATATAGACTCCATGTCACCTCATTATATGATATCATCAAACGTGGACAAGGCCCTATTTTAGAGTAACTAAGGTAGCATGTCCCTAAACTCTTTCTCCACTTATGAACATGACTCCCTAAGTCTACCTGCCATTCTATGGCTCTACTACTAGTTGTTATGGCACATTCAACATTTATAAAATTTAAGTATGGATCTAACATACTCAAACTCCTCCATGAAACACCTTCAAGCCTCTGTGAGAGCCACTTGTAGGTGCATATGCATGATACAGGGTAGTGGATAGAGATATGGACAATATACATAGTGTATGGCTCTCCAACTAGTTTTAGACCTCCTATCAATCTTCAAATTGAACATTTAAAACATGAATTACCTAAAATTAGTTCCCATGCTTTGATTTCAATGTTATTATTCTCTTGTATGTCACTTATAGGTGTATAATAAGCTATAGGACTGTGTATATAGGATAACTAGTTATCACAGTCAATCATTTGTCATTTGAATAGCTTAGCCTAGTTTCTCATGTTTAAATAATATGATAAACACCTTTTAAACCCATTAATTTCATCTCCATCATGGATATGAAAGCTTCAAAACTCTCATTTACCTAGTTTTAGATGGATATTTATAGGAAATTTGATTGTGTGTCATGTTCTTTTACTGTGACCATCATTTAAAACCTTTTGAAACTGAGCCTTAAAAAGAAGGTGGTTTCCATGACATTTTAAAGGTGAAAAAATCATATCCAATTTTGTTTGAAACCTATAGGAAAGGAAAACCTCTATAGTTGATGGTCATGCCTACAACCTGAAAATGGTGATCTCAACTTGCAACTTGAGATGTTTGGCTCATCAACACACCTCCAAAAATATAGTCAAATATGGAAACCATGAAATAAATACATCCACATATCCTAGAAATAATTTCATCAAGTGGTTTGTATGGACTAGCTCAAATAAGGAGAAAACCTATAGGGTGTGGGGATAAGCATGCAAAAAGAGGAAGTTAACTTATAAAAAATGGTTCATAAATAAAAAATAGTCAATCCTTGAAATATTACCATGAAATATAATTTTAATAATTTTATTATCATCCCTCAAAGGCATTTGACCCAGTTCCTTTCCTACTGGTTGTACCATGAGAAAATGTACTGACTAATTTTGCATGATAAGAAGAGTGATGAAGGATCAAAATGGTTTTGGAACATTTTAAAGACTTAAAAATCATATAAAACATGGAACTAAACTTTTTTAATCTTAAGAGTCATTTTGAAACCTTTCACATGTGCCAGGGCACTTGCATAGGTCATACAACTACCAAAACTTCTTTCTATCTAACTATTTTCTTGATTTGACTTAAGAACTTAGATATTTTTAGCTATAAATAGCATTACTGACAATATTTTGACATATTATATGTTAAAGTGCATCTTTATACACTTTTCTACCTAGGAAAACCATACAACCTTCATTAATGGCTCAAATATGACATAAAATGATACAAGGATTAAAATTTGATTATGACCAAGGTTAATAGAACATTAAATAATATTTATAGGAGTATGACACACCTTATTACATATTAATAGACCCCTATATCAAGTTTTGTACTATAGTGGGTTGAGCTATTTTGACTTGTGGTCAAAATAGTCAACACATACATCTAATTCTTAATTGATATATCATTATGCATAACTTCTTATGTGCATGCAATACTAAAAAAAATTGAAAAATAAAAAAAACATTCATAAAATAAAAATAAATAAAAAGTTTATTTTCCTTTATCTTTGTCATACTATACATATCATGCCTATTATACTCATCTTATATGTTTTTATACATTTATGTTTCCACACATGCTTCTCATTGTATGTTTTAAATAGGTAATATGTAGGATATTCACACTATATATGGTTATGTATTAATTCCATAGCTCGCCTATGATGTGAAGGATATTTATATACAACAAAAAATATATTTTCTCTCAATTTACTATATTTATCCACTTTACATTGATCATGAATCTTGCATTTGTCTTCACATAGAGTATACATATCTTAATTTTTAACATGGATATCTACATGCATTTATTTTCATATCACTAGTATATGGATGAGTGCATTCTATCACTTGAATTGAGATTAATAATTTTCTATATATTACACCTTGGTTTCATATCATCCATATCCCTTTGATTAAGATTTGGGTCTCATCGATATCTTCCCTTCTACTTCAAGTTGGGCTTCATTGAGTCATATATTACACACTTGTGATGGAGTTTTCTATCTCAATATCTTAGTATCCCCTTGTATCAAATGAATGTATTATATAGCATGTAATTGCATCATTTATTTTAGGGAGGATAAGGTTTAAAACCCTTTCCCAAAATTTTCCTTTTAAACTCACTTAGAACTACATGGAGATATGATTCTAACATGTGGGATAGATAGCTTTCAATGTTATTTAAATAGTTTTGATAGTTCATTTGGCACAACTCACCAAGTTTAGGTTCTTAGGATGATTAGTCCATCCAGCATCTCCTAAAAAGAGTCTCACAAGGTAGATCTCCCTAAGGTCTTTATCTATCGGGTCATGGTGCACTGATCTTCTTTTAGTTGTGACTTGTGGACCATTCTAGTAAAGTGTCCTACTAATTGTATTATTTTAGAATTTGTTTTAGCCTTTGACATATGAGGGGAATATGTAAATTTAGTTTCTTATTCATGTGATTTTTCAATGAATTTCAAGGAGAAAAACAAACTTGCATTTTAAATTTTCCCATGTGGTTAAAATCAACATTTTGGGTTTTATTTAAATGAAGGTGTGGTGTATTTAAATGTGTTCATTGCATTACATTCAATAGTACATTCATGGAAAATTGAATATAATATAACATGTGAAACTAATTGCATTCAAATCCTACTCTAACCCTAGCTAAAAAATTAATAAAAAAGAGTAAAATAGAGGGAAAAAGATAAATAAAGCATGTTGTAATGTCACTAAATCTATAGTAACTTTAATTAATGAAACTCATAAACTAATCTAACATCTACATATAAATCACACAACAATTAGGATTAGTGCTAGAGTTTGAATATCATGCTATGAATAAGGAATCCATAAGCATCATATACATTCATAAATTAAAAATAAAAAACTTCACAACTTGTATTAATAAAAATGTTTACATGGATATCATAAATTTATGTTTATAATATCTCATTTGAGTATAAAATTCTATTGCATCACCTAAAGGAAACAAGAAAAGGGGAGAAATTAAATTCAAAAGCATTAAAAAAGTGACTGGTTCAATGTCTCCTCCACTTATAATCAATAAGATCCAACCCTTTGAAAAGAACATGAATTGTTTATTTATAACAAATTTGGTCAATGAAGGGAAATAAATTTCCCCCCAAAATCAAACTTCTTGCACTTTAGCTCCATTCACACTTGTAAATAAAATGAAACAAATTATTTTTTGGAATAAGTGAATAAAAATGATTTCCAATGTAATTAAAATACACTTTATAAAATTAGTCATGAGAATATGAGCATATTTTGATTAGAGGAATTTCTAATGAAATTGACCATGCCATGTGGACTACATCGGAACTAACTTTCCAATGTTGTAGACAGTTCATGAAACAAACTTCCAATTTGAAAGGTATGGGAAAAAGCATCCAATAGGGTCATTAAAGGCTTTAGAATAGGAATATTTTGAGTTCAGGCCAAAAATCATTAATTTCTCAAAAATTAATAAAAAATGATAATAACCTTTGAAAACTACATGATCATACTTTCATGGGCTATAAAGATAGGTCAAACAACCACTATCCATATGGTCACATAGATATAGGCAGGTGTGTTTATGTACCTATGAAGGCATAGATAGATGACCTTTGTCAGTGTGTTTGTGTGTGTGTGTGAAGGCCATGTTGGTGTATTTCCATGTATGGGATGGCCCAGTCAATGAACCTCTTCCCATGAATTCATGTGGACAGTGGCCATCGCATTCACTCGCTTGAGGAGGATGATTGGTTGACCTCTACCAACATGGATGCATGGATCTATACTAAGGCTTAGCCTAACAACACTTTAAGTTTATAAACTTTTAACCTAATTGGTTTAAATTTCTTCTCCCCATAGAAGGGTGGTTTCATGGAAACCATGGTTTCCATAAACCATAATAAATTTTTATTTTGGCTTATATGACAAAGTCCCATTTAAAATCCATTTTAAATTTTATTTTAAGCTTTATCACATTCAAAAATCATTTTTTACTTTTTGTAAAATTTAAGTAATGTATTAGTTTTTTAAAATATTTAATTCTTGATCAAAGCTCTAGGATCCCTATAGTGGGTTATTTTGTCAGAAAAATAGAGGGTTGAGATGTCATTTTCAGGTAAAGTTAAAAACATAAAAGTTATTCATATGGGTTTGGGCTCTACATAAATGGTATTTTTAAGTTTATAACATGCAAAAAAATAGAGCTACACCCAAGGTAAGCAGGGATAAAAGTTCAAATGACTAAGTAAGTGAAACATTTAAACACAAATTAGGGGAGTGAGACTCAATTTTAGCACTAAGTGCTAAACATGAAATTTTATCACATGGATGTGGTATTTCTAATATAAATGTTTACAAGTTTATATTTAACATGTAAACTAATACAGACCACCAAATCAATTTTGGAGTGATGAGAACGATGAGCCATGAACATAAGTGGTAGTAGCTATAAAAATTAAAAAGAGGATCCCTAATTTTGGAAGAGATGAGGGCATGTTATGCAAGAAATAATAAATGAAGACTCTATTATAAAATACTCCTGAATATTTTGGAATGAAATAAACATGTATACAAACCCATAATATATGGCTAATACTATGCATGGAACATGAACAGATTTAAGAGAGGAGAAGATGGGAACTACTAAGATACCAAATATGACATTATCATTAACCTACTGTGTGAAAATGAGTTAATTACCACTTTTTATAACTTAAAAATATTAGCTACTACATATCCAATCATCAAGCTAGTGAATCCTACCTTGATAATGTTTTCTTGGACATTGCTCTACTATCAGCTAGGCATCCATAGCCCTAATAGAGTTGTCTCTGATTCTATTCAAAGTCTTGATCTAATATCAATTGGGCATCCATAGCTGAAATAGAGGTTTCCTGAATCACCAAAGATTTGATTTTTATTATAATTGATTTAATTTTATATTTTCTCTATTTACTTATTATTTCAATTCTTGGTTGGGAACCACCATGATAAGTGAAAGGCAGAACTATAAAAATTTCACACTACATTTTCACCACATTAATTTCATCTAAGCACATATAAAAACCAATAAGATGTGATTTTTGTATTTGATTTCAAGATAATGTCTTAATTAATTGAATATCTTACCCAAAATTAACCCAACATGAATAAATGCATAACACACACAATAGATTAAGCTTTTGAAACTGATTTGAATACATAATCTAACATTACAAACTACTCATAGTACTTATGCACCATAATTTTATTTGTGTCACTTACCTATAAGCCTTTTATTCTTCATTATTTGACCAATAGGGGAACTTATAGGGAAAAATAAATAATGACTAGACCAAAAAGAAATAAATTAAAACTAAACTAACAACAAGGGACAAGAAGGGAAAAGAGATAAAACAAAAAGGAAATGAAATGAGAAATTATTCATAGAGGTTTTCAAGAAAATACATGCTTGGAACTAGTTAGACACCTATTTTTTAGGATTTTTATAAGGTTAAAAGAAACATTTACCTATATTTATGTTGTCCTTTATGATGGAAAATACTATACCATAATTATTTTTCAATATCTAATTCATGCAATTCAATCAAATCTTGATTATAAAATTTAGCTAACTGATTACATCTAATTTTATAAAATCATGAGGGATAGGGGTGAGAAATACCTCTACCCAAACTTAGAATTGAGGTGAGGAATAGGGTTGAGAATTAATAATTACCAAAATATGTCAATCACCCAACTTGGTAGAGACTTCCTCTTCATTATAACCATAAGATGAATCGATTGGTGGTTGTTCTTTGATGTAAATGGATTACTAAATAACATCCTCTTTGTTGTATTTGTCATCCAAAAGGCATGAGAGTGGTTAAAGTTCTTCTCATATAAGAGACCTATTGAATTTGGCACCAATGGATGAAATATATAGAGATATGGGATGAATTAGATCATTCTTAGCTTGCATTTTCATTAGTTTCACTTCTCTATTTAGTTCATGATGCTATTCTTCCCCTTTGGATGATTTTGTTGCTAAGAGGAATAATTGAGTGATATCAGCTGACTTGAAGGTAAAGATGAGCTAAGAAAATAAATCAATCATTTATAGTTATTGGGCATCCTTCTCTTTAGAGAAATAACCAACTTTGTCTTGGTTTTATTCTTATGTTTCATTCCCTTTTGATGATATAGATAAGGTCACACCAATACCACAAAGTTGCTAGTTATCTTGGACCAGGTTTTCAAATATATGAGCAATAACATATGAGAAGGATGCTTCAAATGCATAATATGCATATTCCCCCTCTAATTTCTCTAGCTCCTTGAATTGTTCATCTAGTTGAGTATGAGATTTTTCAAGTTGATTTTATTCATTTTATGTGGGTGCCTCTTCACCAATTTGCTTTATAACCACCCAGTTATTTTCAACCTCCAATTAAACTTCACCATCATAATCCTCATCATCACTACCATAGCCATCAAATAATGGATCATGTTTATGAAATGGGACATTCGCAGTGTTTATGATCAATTATACAATAGCAATGCATCTAGGTTCGTAGACTCTAGATGATGTGTTAGGGTATGCATTTTCATATCTTGGATTGTGCATTGCCTTCTGATTGTCTCCTATAACAAATCATATTTGATTAGGAATATCACCCAAATATATTGAATTACTAAAATTATATGAATCAATATGTTAATTATATGCATTAAAAGAGTAAGCATGGCTCTCATTTATCATAGGGAGGTTTGGTTGGGTGAAGGCTTGGGCCAATGCTTCATTGTGATGAAAATATTAATCAATGGGTGACTTGTAGGCATGAAACTCAGAGTATTTGGGGAATAAATTCCCTAATATTCTAAATAATAGGAGGGATAAGTAACAAATCCTTGAGTCATTGACTGTTGTTCTACATTGATAACCTCTTGGTAGACCAACACTAAGGATGTGAGAGAAGATGGGATCCTCCTAATGAACATGATAGCTAGAGGATCCAAGGAATTAAGGTATAATCCAATTGTTGCACCCTTTATTTATAGGAAAGGATCCTTCAACCCTATATATACTCTATGGAATTTATGGTTGAAATCACTAGTCAGTTAATTCATCTATTTACAGGTTATGGTAAATTGATAAAATAAAACACATAGGTCAATGGGAAAACTAAAGTGGTTGAGGAATAGATTTTAAAATATGGACCATGAGGTGATGCATCCTTATGGTAGAAAAAGGTTCCAAAAATAGACCATTTGATCTAATGAATAGGGAAATAGGTGACAAGCCACGTCTTCATGTTGAATTTATGTTTTTATAATGGTTTCTTTAAAAGCCTAGATGTGTTTCTTGGTAGTCTTGACCCCACCATAGATATATTTTACACAAAATTGGTAAGGGTTTTTGGGAAAGTCATGGGAAGGCCCTAAAATATTAACAAGATAGGAACTTCCACTAATTAATGCCTAAATATGTATCACAAGGAGCTCAGAGTGTTTAAAAAACACTTCTAATTTTAGAATTCAAAGAATTCAGAACATGAGTTGTAGTTTGTGATAATCCTATTATCTATGATGGAATAAAGGTGGAACAAATAATTGTTTCACAATATTTATATTAGTTGGTGGTTAGGAGCCATCGTGACCTATAAATATTTTCAAATAAGAAGATGATATATGCTAGTTAAGGTGAATTATGCTTAATTATAAGTCTAAATCTAAACTTAGATGGACATATACACTGAATATTTAATCTAAAGTGAATTGGTTTAAAAATAATAAAAAATAAGGGTATGGCTAAGGGAAAATATGTTGCTACTGATCTTCATTCTAGATATTGTGATAAAGTTCAAATATTCTCCAATCATGTACTTAAAACCAATGTATGATATGAAATAGCTTAAGATCAAATCTTACCACATATCAGGAAAACTTCTAAGGAATGTGAAAAATAATGCAAATAAGAACCAAGCTTACTTTAAATATTTACCCCTAAAAGCATATAGCTAATGTACATATACAAATGTAGAGTAAATAAAATGAAGTAAACTAGAGAACCTTTAGTTATCCTAGAATAAACACAAGTTAACAATTTTTCATTCAAAGGTACACATCAAGAGTCTAAAAGAACTATTCAAATCTAAAATTTAGAATAAATAAGTGAGAGATAAGCCATATAATATTCACATAAACAAAATAAGATAATATTTCAAAATTCTTTGTTTGCATTAGTTACTCAAGGTCTACACTAGTTTTTAGCACAAAAACTCCCCTTTTAACAATTGAGAATGATCCTTTTATAAGATGCAAGGAATCATGTTAGTTAGTGATATGAATTTACATTTGAACATGTGTATAAGACATCTCTCTTTTATATTACATTCTAGAATAAATTATTTTTTCCTTTTAATTGACTAACCTATAGACAATGTGTTCTTACAAATTACAATGTCTAAAAAGAATATCCTATTTCAAAATATTATATAATGTTGGGTATAGAATGAATATTCGTATTTCACCTAACTTATGACCTATTGGATGATGATGTGCTCCATAATTGTTATAGGGTTTCCATTGTTCTTGAACACTACCCTATATAGGCATGGTTCCATCTTAAAGCTACTCAAGGATAATAGTGTTCCAATGGTATGTCTTGACTAATTTACACAAATAGCAATTTGAGCTCTCCTTTGCATTACCAAGTCCATAGGGTTTCTAATTTGGCCCATTACACTCATATATATTTAACATTGCATTTATGTACTATCCCACGTCATTCTATTCATCACTATCCAAAAATGACCATTGCCTTTTAAAATTTGGATCCAAGTTACTATGTTAAAATTTATGTATGTGCAGCCATCGTTTAACATCCAAAGGAATGTCTTTAATGGTCATATGACCATCAATCTTGAACATGTCTGGGGGACCACTTACTATGTTAAAATTGACATCTTTGCAACCATCATTTGACATCCATGGGAACATCTTTGATGATCACGTGACTGTCAATTTTAAACACATGATTTGAGCTCTTTATAATTTTAAGATTGACGTCCTCATGATGATCATTTGACATCCATAGGAACATATTTGATGGTCATATGACCATCAATTTTAACATAGTTATGGGGACTATCCTCCAAGCTTGCCACTTGGCATCTTCTAATTTCCTCTACAATATGCATGTGCCACATATCGACTATTTGGTACTTCTAGGCTCTTTGTACTAGACTTTGTAGTTATGCCACATGGTAGCCCTTCATTAACTTGAAGCTTCATTTGAAAATATTTGACTTGATATGATCCATTCATTAGGATATTGTATGTTATAACACGTACTATTAATCTGGAAAAGGTGCTTAATGTTTAACTAGGGTCCACTACTTTTCATCATTAATCATGCTCTAATTGATCTATGTCCTTCACTTAAACATGTACCATATATTGGGATCTAATTAGTTGAATGCGATTGGTCCCTATGTTTTATAAAATATTAAGTTAGGCTTAAAAGCATGTATGAAGGACTTAGGATAAAAATGATTAAGCTAAGTTCTAAACAAATTATATGGGACCCCATGAATTTAAAAAGGACTTAGTATAAAGACTTTGGACAATAGTTTTATTTGTATTAGTAAATACAACTATTTTAGTCTAAGGTTTTTAAGCTAAATTTGCAACATATAAAAAGGACCCTGAGAAAAAAAAAGGACCCAAGCACAAAGATTTTGGACCAAGGTGATAAACATAGAATAAAAGGGACCTCATATAAAATGGCTTATCATAAGGTTTTAACCTATGAACTAGGAATTTGACTCAAGAGAGGTGATTAGTATTTTGTTAGTCCAAAAATGCAAACAAATTGATAAAAACACACTAACTAGCATACATCTCTAGGCCTAGTTACTAGGGTGATGTTAAAAAAAAAAAAAAAAAAAGTAAATAAAAACAAGAATCCTTCACCTTCCTTGGATGCTCTAAATGCTTGTTATAGTGGCTTTCTCAGCTTGTGCTCATGAAGTCTTCATCAAAGGAGGCTTGGCTATCTCCTCTTCTCCTTGGCACCTTGTGGCTTTGGCTTGGATTGGATCAATATTTTGGTATCATAACTTTGGCATGTGAGAGATCTTGGAATCAATTTTACATGGTAACTTTTCACAAATTAAGCTTAAAAATGATGTTCATGGCCTCTCTATTTATAGATTTTCAAGAATGACCAGAATCAGCCATGACCATCCATATCAAGATTGAGATATGTTATCATGGATTAATTGAGTTATGTAATTAAAATAAATAATTATCATCATTAATTTGTAATAATGGACATTAATGAGGCATGGGAGGTAATAAAGAGTCATGGGAGACCCATAATCCTAATATTTATGGCATTTATGGCCTAGGGATGTCTTCCCAAGAAATGAGGTCACCTAATGATGTAGATATTCAATATTCATTTCTAAAAATAAATTTTCAACAATTTTCCAAGGAATTATTAATTAGGCCTTGATTTGGATTAATTATCTCTTAAGAATGATTAAGCACTTTGTGCACAAATTACTCAAATTGATTAGAATGCCCTGTTATTGATCCAAAATTTGACTAGATTGAAATTGGAAGTCAATGCCAGAGGCATTGGATCAGTTATCCCATTTAGGATGTTTTCAACACAAGATAAAATAAATCACATGTCTCATATAATAAATTTTATAGAAAAGAGTAATCCAAAGCAGCTAGGTGCAAAATTGGCATTTTGACTTGAAATGATTTGATCAAAGTTAGCTAGCCCATAAATTACATTGCCGTATTTAATTATACTCTAGACAAAATTAACACTTTAATATATCAATTTCAACTCATTTAATGTTCTTTAGTGTTTTTAGGCCAAATTGTGCACTTTCATGGAAATTGGTCAAAAGCCTGATTGGAGGTTATCGTTGGCCAGATTTAGGTGTCTATAGTTTGCCCCTATCTAGGAAGGCATTGCAAGATATAAGCATAGTAACATCTTATCAAATAATGAAAAGGTATTGTATGCCTATAACTACAATGATGATACACTAACAATATTATGGTTTGCCCCCTTGAGGGAATGTTTGGCACAAGTAAGCCGGTAAATGGTCCCTCAATAAGAAGCAAAATGAGGGGACCAAAGAAAGGAAAAATGATGGGGTGAAAACACAATTATTTTGAAAAAGTAGTCAAAATCACTATAAATTCAATTTGGATGGTGTACAATGTTTTATCTAAATGTGGTTATAAGCATTATACCCCAATAGTGGCAACATAGTATGATAACATTATCATTTGGCCAAAAGTAGTTATAATCATTAAGAAGATGGAGCTACCTTAGTTAGGATAGATAAAAAAGATAACAATGTGCCCTTGTATAGGAAAAAAATTAAATGGTGAGAACACAATGACTTTCCCAAAGGTAGTTATAATCATTAAGAAATGTAGGTGGGATGGTGTATAATTATTTACCCATAGGCAGTTACAATCATTGGACCTCGATTATGGAAAACTAGATAAACCTAGTTGAGGATGATGATAACTTAACACAGAGGGTAATGATGAATTAGAACAACCTACTAATAGGGAAATGATCATCCAAACTAATAAAGGTTGAAATTATTTCATGCTTAATTACTCTATTTAATATATGATTGTGATTGAATCAGGATGTCAGTGTTGATGAGATGTTGATGCCACTATTGCCAAATAGACTTCTTAAAGCTGAGGTTTGTTATAGCATGTGTCATTAGGTATCATGGTATAACATCATGAGGACTTGGCTCAAATATGCATGAATACTGACTCCTGTAATCCAATACTCAATATAAAATAATGCACCAATGATAGAAACCATGATGACAATATAAACATATGAATATGGATGGATTCGAGTATAAGTGTGGGCAAGGAATCAAACAATGAACACATGTACACAAAATCAAGTTAAAAATGTTGAAATCAAACAAATATGTAGACAAATAAACAAAATAAGTAGATACAAATAAACAAACAATGCAATAGAGACCATATGAACATTTCCCTTAAAAATAGGTGACAACTTAACAAATGAACAAAATGGGGTAATAGAAGAAAAGTAATGGATGGTTGAGCCATCTCCATATGCACTAGGCAAGTAGATTTTACCTACATAGTTATATGGATGTAATATCCAATAGAAAAAATTTAGGCCAAATGTAGTTCTCCTAGGGAATGGGAAGAATATGATAACTGATGAAAACAGATAGAATGGATGTGATAGAAGAAGAGGAATGGTCTTTCAAAATGGCAAGTGCATGAGAGAAAAGGCCAAAAAGGATGGGGAAAATAAGTGACAAGTGGTTTTCTTGCAACATAGTAAGAGTTTCTAGAATATTTAAGGCAAATAAGTGGTCAAATGTTTTTGGTTTTTTCTAACGATTTTACAAATGTTTTTAGAATTTTAGAAGTATCTCAAATAGATCAAGAATGATGAGACACTAAATGGTTCAAGCTCATAAAATGATGAGAGTGTTAAAACTTAGGTTGCTCTCAAAATGGCAAGAGAACTCAAACTTAGGTTTCTCACAAAATGGTGAGAGCTAGTGGAAAGGGTGACTGAGCTAACCTCAATAAGTATTAAGCACTACCTACATAGTCCTAGAGTAAGACCTCAAGTCACTATAGTTACACCCTAAAATAGAGGAATTCAACTAGTGTATCATTCAATTCAAACAAAATAGTTATAGGTGGTAAAAATTCATAGTATGGCATAGGAAGTGGCAAGTTAGTACATCAAGACTTAATAAACAAATGTTGTTCCTAGTTTGCCCATAGGTAGTTATAACTAAGACACAATGTCATATATCAATGGTACTAATTTGCCCAATGGTGGTTATAATTAGTAGTAATATTGGTGATAATAAAGTAATAAAAAACAAAGGATGCAACTATTGAAACTTTTATCATACTACTCCAAAATATGATATCTATCTAAAATACTTGAAATAATTGATGAAATTGATCAAATTTTTTGGTGTTGAAAATGTGTAATGAATGGAAAAAACAAAGGTCAAAGGGGTTAGGCTTTATAACATGCCTGGTTGATAGAAAAAAATGATAAAATGGATAAGTCTAAGAGGATAGATAAGAATGATATTTATATAAAGAATAATAGTGATAAAATGGCACCACTAAAATGGTCTTTATAGATAATACACCTTAGCACTCAATCATAGTACCATATGAGGTGAATAATATTCATTAGCTCAGAAAGTTCATCTCCATCTAGTGTGCCAAGCCTGTATGCCCCTGATCCATAATATTTAGTAATGATGAAAGGTCCTATCTAGTTTGGTTTGAATTTACCTTTATGCTTCTTCTCAGTCGTGGTATTCTTTTGGTTTTCTTTAAGAACAAGATCACCAATTTCAAATTTTCTATATTTTATATGTTTATTGTAGTGGCCTTTTAGTTGAATCTAATATTATTGAATATTTTTTATTGTAGATGTGAATTTTTCATCAAGTATATCTAGCTCTTGCAGGTGAGCTACTCGATAGTCATGATCATCTAGGACATATTTAAAAGATATGCATAGTGAAGGTGATTCAACCTCAATGGGAAGGATGGCTTTAGTACCATAAAAAATGAGTATGGAGTGGCTCCTAAAGGAGTACGATTATTGGTATGATATTCCTAAAGGGTATGGAATATATTTAGGTGCCAATCATGACCGACATCATTGAAAATATTTTTGAGAATATTGGCAATGGTTTCATTCAATGCTTTAGCCTAGCCATTACCTTGAGGGCAATAAGCTATAGAAATTTTTTATGTGATGTTATATTTGGTACATAATTGGTCTAAATCTTTATTATTTAATGATCCTCCATTATTATATATAACTTTAGAGGGGATACTATAGCAAAAAGTGAGATGGTTGAAGATAAATTTGGAAATTTGCTTTCTAATCATGTAAGTGAGGAGTATATCTTCAACCCACTTAGTGAAATACTTAGTGATAGTAAGGATATGTTTATGGTTGTCAAATAAAATAGGTTTGATCTTCCCAATGAGGTCAAGTCCCCATGTATAAAATGGCTATGGTGTCAACATTAGTTTTAGAGTTTATGTTGGGGCATGAATCAAATTAGAATACCATTGACATTTGTCACACTTCTTTACATATACAACCGCATCTACGTCCATCATGGGATAATAATAACTAGTACATAGGATATTTTTAGATAGGACTACCCTGATAGAATGAGATCCACATACTCCTTCGTGAAATTATCTAAATTCTAGTGTAGACTCTACCAAAGTTAAACAATGAAGCAAAGTTCCATCAAAACTATAGCAGTAAAGGGTACATCCAAGTAGAGTATAATGAGTAAAATGATGAATAAAGACTTTGGTTTTTTTTTGAGATAGGTTAGGTGGTATAACTTGGTCATGAAGGTATTTTTAATGTTCTAAGTACTAGATGGAATTAGGACCAATAATATCATAAATCATTGCAATGGTTGAAGGTTCATGAGCTTGTGTGAATAAATTTTCAACAAGGAATTGATATTCTCTAGGTTTGTTTGTTTGTCAAATTAGAGAGCTGATAGTAGCCATGGAATCTATATTTCTATTACTAGCCCCTTGTATATGCTCAAATTGGATATTTTCAATTTGTTGTTTTAGTGTATTGACCATAGCCTTATATAGAACCAACTTGTCATCTTTGGTCTAAAAATTGTCTATGACCTGATTGATGATTAATTGAGAATCACCATGAACCTTTAGATGAGATATATTACATTGTAATACCTATCCAATTCATAAGATAAGTGATTCATACTCATCCATGTTATTTGTACAAGGAAAACTAATTCTAAATGATTTAGAGATTAGATCCCCTTGTGGTGTAATAAATAAGAGACCTACCCCTAATCCATGTGTAGTAAATGAACCATCAAAATATAGATTTCAGTGTTACTCCCCAAGAGGTGTGTCAATGATGATCATTATGGATTCATCAGGAAAATGAAATGTGATTGGCTTTGTCTCGACAAAGGGTACTTCATTAAGTTGATCTATAAGGACCTATCCTTTAATTACCTTATGATTGACATACTCTATGTCAAACTCACTAAAAATCATGATCCATTTAGCCATTCTACCTTGTAAAGTTGTTTTATATAGTAGATACTTGAGTGGATCTACTTTTAAAATGACCATGGTCTTATTTTTCAACATGTAATGGCACAATTTCTAAGTTATGAAGAACATAGCTAGACAATCTTTTTCAATAGGTGCATAGTGTGTTCATATGTGACCAAGGTATGGCTTAAATAGTATAATAAATTCTCTTTTCCATTGTTATCTGTCGAGCCAAAATTTCCCCCAAGGCATTATTGGTAGCTAATAGATACAATAAGAACAACCTTCCTGGCATAGGAGGTAACAAAATAGGTTGATTAACTAAATAGTCCTTGAGTTATTGGAAAGTTGTTTGGTAGTGGTCATCCCAATGAAATGAAAATCCTTTATTCATAATATGTGTAAATAGATGACATTTATCTACTAACTAGGAGATGAAGTGTTGGATTAACTAGATCTTTACCTACAAACTATGGAGTTACTTCAAATAGGTTGGTGGTGGCATCTTGATTATATCATGGATTTTAGCTAGATTAACTTTAATGCCCCTACAAGACACAATGAAGCCAAGTAAATTTCTTGAGGTTACTCCAAACACATTTTTTTGGATTTATTCTAACTTTATACTCCCTTAATGTTTTAAATATCTTATGTAGCACTGTTAGATGGTCAGCCCTAGTTTTGGATTTTCCTAATATGTCATCGACATAGTATTCAATAATAACATGCATAATATCATGGAATATAGCAATCATGGCCCTTTTATATGTAGCTCCAAAATTCTTAAGACAAAATGGCATTACTTGATAGAAAAATGTTCCCCATGGAGTGGTGAACACTATTTTATGTTGGTCTTCTAGTCTTATTTTGATCTAGTTGTATCCTGAAAAGCCATCCATGAGTGAAAGCATTTCATAACCTACCATGGAGTCAATGATCAATTCAATATTAGGCAATAGAAATTCATCCTTAGGACAAGATTTATTTATGTCTTAAAAATCAATATAGATTTGGATTCCTTCAGGATTTTTACTAATAGGTACACTATTAGATATCTATTCTGAGTAGTCAATGGACTGAATACATCCTGTTTCGAAGAGTTTTTCCAACTCTTTCTTTACCAAGATAGTAATGTGAGGATGGATGTTATGTTGCTTTTGTTTCACTGGTTTAGCATCAATATTGACCATAAGGTGGTGTAGAACCAAGGTAGGGTCTAACCTTGGCATGTTAGAATAAGCCCATGTAAAGATATCTACAAATTCTTTCAACATAGCTATAAAGACTTTACACTCCTCAATGAGGGATGCACCTAATTTTAAACATTTTAGGTCCAATGGATTTTTGATGTTTACCTCTATTATATCTTCAACTATAAATGTCCAACCATATTCTAGGATAGTAGGCAAAGACTTGAACTATTGGACTATATTAGGGTCCTTTGTTAGGACTTGCTCTTTAACATCTCTTAGGCATGATGAATCTAAGTCCCTTAATGGGAGATCTACCCATGTGACAAAAATAGCTATAAATTCTTAAAGAATTCAATCAAATACTTATTATTTTTCAAAACTAAACTTGGATCCATAGGCAAGTTCATTTTTGGTGGTCTATTGGTCTAAATTTGAATAAGAATGAACACCCCCATCTAACAGTGCCTAAAGTAGGTTTTCACCACTAGACGGGCCTTTAAATTTACTTTTTCCTTAGTTAGAAAGTGCCTCAAAGAGGTTTTCACTTGGGGACCTTAATGTTTTATTTTTATTTTTTTGGCTAAGGTTTTTCACCCACTCTCCAAAATAGGCTTTAGGATCTAATGTAATTGAGAATCTTGATTTATGATCTCCTAACAGAACATTGTCTCTAAGGCCTAAAAATTCATAGACTACCTCATCATTTTGAAAGTCATCAATTGGAAAATTGGATTCTTGTTGGTCCCATTCTATTAGTTAGGGATAGTATAATGGCAATGGTTTGTGACAAATGATTGAGGTAAGAGTACATATGGCATTGTTATCAAATAGGTTAATCTCAACTAGGTCATCAAAGGTGAGGCTAGGATCAAAATCTACTTCACTATTGACATCATCATCACTAGCCACTAGTGATGAAACTTGAATAAGATATATGTTGTCACCCCCAGGTAGTTTAAATCCAAGTCTATAGGGTCTTTTTTACTTAGTCAAAGAAATTGGCTCAATGGTTCCTTTTTGATTAGATCCAAGGCCTCTTCCTTCATAATCTTGATGCTCCATGAACCTATTGGGAATATGATAATTTGAACTTTTATAATAATCATCTTGGTTTTTATTGTACAACCATGATTCATCCCCTTCAAGAGGGTTTGGTTCTAAGCCAGGTGCTGATACAAACATGACAGGTCCCTTAGCTTTATTCTTTTGTTGCCAATGCATGTGTTGAGTATTTTTAGGTTGCCCAAAGGTCTTTAGATTCTGAGGAATGTTGGCAATATGAAAGGTATCATGGATCATATACTACCCTATGCCATTATCTAAAATGGTGAAATGGTTGGAAGCTTTAGGAGGTGGTATGTGGGAAAGGGAATCCAAGGTATTAGAATCTATGTAATTATCCTATGGAGGATCAATAAGTATGGCCTTTACTTTATCCTATTTGGAACTTGGATTCATGTCGTATTGGTAATTGTAGCTTTGAAACTCAGGTTCAAGATGTTTGCAGTGTTCATATGGGTGTAAATCTCTTAGAATATTAACTTCAATCCCTGAGTGGGAGAACTTGATATATTGGTGCAATGTTTATGGGACTACATTATTCTCATGTAACCAAGGCCTACCTAAAATCATATTATATGACAACTTAAGATCAAGTACATGTCAAAGTGTATCATGGGTCAAAAGCCCAATGATAACTATTAAGCTAATGGTGCCTTGTGATTCTCTTTCTTGATTATCATAAGCTTTGATAGTTATCTTTTTTGGCTGGAGATCTACCATTATATACCCAAGAAGCTTGATAAGCTTTAGAGATGCTATGTTGAGGTCTGATCCATTGTCTATAAGGACACGCTTCACTTTATGCTATTTTATATAAACTTATATGTATAATGGATTATTATGGAGTGGGTCAAGGGAAGACATATCACTTTGATTGAAAGTGACTTGTTGGGATAGAGCTAGGTGTCTAGCCAAATCTTGAACTTTATCAGGGGATATGTCATTGGAGATAGTGGATTAGGTTAAAAACTCATTTAAAATCTTCTTGTGTATTTTTGACATTTATATAAAATCTAAAATAGAAATTTGTGATGGTGTCTTCTACAATTATTCCATAATATCAAACTTATTATCTTAGTTAATGGTGAATGGTTTATTCTGAGGCTGAATGGTTGGTTGGATAATAGGAAAAGTGGTAGATGGTTTTGGACCTAGGATAGTAATATTTGACCTTTAAGTTGTGATTACACAATCAATATTAGATGTTGGACCATAAATGCTAACAAATGTTGGGAATTGTTTGGGACCAAATAGGACAAGTCTTGATTGTCGATGCACTTGTATGTGGTTACCTGACAAGGGTGAGTTATTGATATATGGTCCAAAAGTGGGAGTCCTACTTTGATAGTTTTTCTATGTGCAATCTTAGTTTAAATAAGGATTATCCATGTAATTTGGTTGAGTGGTATTGTTTATCAATGGTCTAGACTAATTAGTGCTCAGTCTAGGATTAATGGAGATGGTATTAATACTACCCCCTATAATATGACCTAAAACCTTGTTGTAATCATGTGTAACTACATGGTAGGTTTGTTGGTTGTTACCATTTTGACCTTGGTTTTGTACATTATTCTAATGTTATGGGTTTTATTATTGATTTTACTAATTCTACTAGTTCAGCCTTTAATTTTGATAATGTTGATTTTATTGTTACACTAGCCAGTGTTGTTACTGTTGATTATTATGTTGTTTTTGTGTGTTATGTTTATTTGGTAAAATATGGGTGAATAATCTTTAAAGGGCTCTCTATCACTATAAATAACTTGAAAAACTCTCACCAACCTTTTGTTTTTTTGTGTTAAGTCAACTAATGAAATCTCATGTCTGAGATTATAGGAAAAGTGTTGCACAAAATTATTAGAAATATCATCAAAATATATTATTGAATTCTTGGGAAAATTTAAAAACCACTCCAAGGCTTGTCCATCTAAGCTCCTTAGAAACAACAACAAAAGGTATATATCGGTATATGCCACTGGTTGACATGTGATAAAGAACTTGATTAAATGGGCCTTAGGGTTACATTTCCCTTTGTATTTTTCAAATTTTAGTGGTTCATATCCTATAGGAAATGTTATCTAAAAATACTCTATGTTGAATGGATAAGAACACATGTCATCCAACTTAAACTTTTTAGCCTATTTCCTAGTTTGAATGGCAGCAATTACATCCTTCATCTATTGTAATTCTTGGGATAGGTAACTGGAAGGAACATTGGTTTGAGGGAGAATATTGGTTTGGGTAGATGGTTAGGAGGCTACAAGTGGGACACTTTGACTAGGGTATGATGGAGATATATGTTGGGGCATATTGGTTTGGTTGGTAAATAGACCATGAATATGCATATATAGATTAGGATGTACTTGAAATTGCACATTTGGTTGTGAGATATTATGGTTTGGGTTGGATATGAAGGTTTGAATTGGAGGATTTTGTGGATGGGAGGAAGGGATATAACTACATTGTGCCTATTGTGATTGAAAAGGGACATGTTACAACTAATAAAACCTTGTTGTTGAGTGGGAACTTGTTTAACAAGACCCTGTCTCTAAACTTGTGGAACATTTTGAACCAATTATTTTCTAATAGGTACTTGAAAAATATGGGAGCCTCCTTGTTGCATGAATCCTTATTGGAAGTGAAATCATGTTAAATATTGACATCTATTGTTGACTAGTATTTACACATTGTTGGCTAGTCAATGTTTGGTTTTAGATTGGTACACTTATCTACGATTGAAGAGGTATATTTGCCACTACCTGACAAGGTGGAACATTAGTTCCCCTTGTTGAGGTGGCAATATATTCAACCTTTATTGCATTAGTACACTATATTATGCCTGATATTTTGGAATACTACTCATCATTTACTGAGAAAGAGTAGGATTCATCACATTTGACTACTAAGGCATGACATTGGTTGTTGGTTGACTACATAATCATGTTGGTTACATACTTGATGAAACATCTAGTTGAGGTTAGGATGTAGAAACTCCTACTCCCTAGAATGATGGTCCACTCATGGTATTAACTAAAAGAACATGTTATTGACTAATTATTTGTGCATTAGTACCACTTTGATCTATATTGGACATTGCTTGCACATTGTCCATTATATTTTGCTCATTATTCTACATAAAAGTAGTAGACACTTCTTTAATAATGGGCATATGCAGAAAGTTATCTACCAAAGTGTTTTATATGAATGGTTCTTAACTTTGATTGTCTTGACCAGTTAACTCTATCAAAAATACTATTGAAGGAACTAAGTCAATAAGAGGTTTAATCACCATGGTCATCTAATTAAAATTGTGTGCTAGATTCAAGTAGGTTTGATATGCCATCTACATTTGGTTAAAATGGTCTTCCATGAGGTTTCTACCTTTATTAGGCATATTAGGGTCCTAATACATTGTTTGGACTAGATCCAAAGGATTATTAGAAGAAACCTATTGATCATAAATTATGTTGTGGGGTATTCTTACCAGGCTTGGTAAATTCTCATGAGGGAAGTCTACTAGAAAATTGGCCCCTACCTCTACGGCTCGAACCAAAATATTATCATTGTTCACCAATAAATGACCTTAAATAAAAATGGATCATATATGGAAGGTGTATTACTAGAACATGACTATTGAGGAACTGGTTCATCAACTGTGAGTATTGTAACTAGGTATTGTGCGGTTTGTTCTTGGTCATGCTCTAAATAAGGTGGTGTATTAACCAAACATTTATTCAATGGATCTTATATTTGTTCTCATAATTGAGTATTATAAGAGGGATAAATATCCATCTCATAAGCAATATTATCCATGTAGGGGTCTTGCACCATTTCTTCTTGTGTAACCACATTACTAATCCCTAGATTGTACATGAGTCCACTACGAGTGTAGGAATACATGTTGGAATCCATAGTCAATGCTTTGTGATAGAAAGGGAAGAGAGTTATAAAAAATTTAAAAGGATAATGTCTAAAAGATTATGTTCAAACTTTTTATAGATTCATCAAAAGGATCAAAAGGTTTATGAAAAGATTTGTGATAACACAAGCCAACGTTAAGTGTCTAACGTTACACATCTTACACAAAAAGATTAAGTAAATGAAACAAAAATCAAAATACCAAATGCTAAGATTAAAGTGTTTCAAATTAGTCTAATCTAGGAAATTAAAATTTGTTAGGTCTTTTGGCCAAATGCGATGTCAAATGCTAGGCTCAAACAATGCATGCACTAGGACTCTTGGCCAAAAGGCATCAAAAGCTAGACTTTGAAAATAGATGAAATTTTTAATCTAACATATCTAAAACACTTATAACAAACATTAGTCATTTTATTCTTGGACATAGACTTGATCAAATAAGTATAAGGTATGAAACAAAAGGCACTTTAGAGATAGTTTATTTTCTCATAAATAATGGTATAAAACTTGGTTATTTTGACAAATAAGCTAGACAAAAGTGAATGGCATCACTGTGCTAGACAAAGGTTCAAAAAAGTATACTTAGATTGGTTTGAAAAATTTAGGAACAAATTTGAACTCTATGCAAGAGGGCTTATGAAATAATATCTAAAATGTTTTGGGTAGCATAATAGTGCTAGACTACCCAAAAGATGTGATAAAATGATTGTTTCAAAAACTCTCTAAGGCAAAGATAATTTATCATAAATTTGATAGCATAACACTACCTTTCTTGACTCAAAATTTTGTGGTACATAGACTCAAAATGCAAGTGTTTAGCATGAAATGACTTAAGTGTATCAAGTGGTGATAATGATCATGAGTCTTAAATAGCCTTCAACCCAAATTGGAAATTGAACCTAAGTTTCCTCAAGTTTAGTGAAAATTGTGAACCCACTTAACACATCAACCCTATGAACTTATAAAGGTGAAATTTTAAATTTAGATTATAAATAAAGGACTTGAAAATTTTTGGTAAAGGTCTAGACTCAATTGGGTATCATAACTATGCTAAATTGGATGACATGGCTCCAAGTTTTGATAAAATTTGAACAAGGCAAATTATTGATTTCACATGGGAAATATAACAACTATTTTTTCAAAGGAAAATGAGGACCACGTGTTTGGTTTGCATCATTTTTTTACACCAACTTTTGACTCCAAACAAGACTTTAATCTAACAAAACCAACTAATTAATCATGCTTAGATCCTAAACTGAAAAGGTTGCTTAGTATTGTTGGAATCCATTGATATCTATCATTTTATAGGATTTTAAGTGTTTATACAAAAGTAAATGCATATTATATAGTGGGGATTTTACACCCCACCTTTTCTCAAATGACAGTACTATGACATGGACCTTGAAGCACACCTTGCACCAACAATACTTCTGTGGTAAGTGGGGATTTATCTAAGATCTAAATGTTTTCAAATGTTCTATGGGAATAAATTTCACAACGAATTTTACATCAAATAATGCAAAATAAAATCATGGATTTTGGGTCTGTATCACTTTTATTGCAAAAAGGTCTAGTCCTTTTTACAACCACTATATCATATTGTTCGCTCAGTGTAGTGTAATGTCCAAAATGCCACTACGTCTCATATGTAATTCCAATATGGAGCCAAATGAAGTCAATGCTAGGAGGTGAAACTTAAGGTCAAATCTTCCCTAAAGAACTCATGGGAGGTAATGATGTCCTCCTTGCAAGCCAAGTTTACATGAAATAAAGAAAGCATAAAATAGAAATACTTTAGGGTCATAATCAAGGTCACCCAATACTTTTGTGAGTTTTTGAGGAGTGCTTTAAAAGACTTATTTCTATAATTTAGACTAGGTAATTTTAAAATAAGGAAAACACCTTTGATTCCAAGGGTTCCCTAAAGGGGACAAATGGAAGAGCATACATGCAACATCCTTTTATTTTGTGAAAACAAAGTGTTAATTGAAATAATGAAAACAAAATTGATAAGTGTGTTCAATTTTAAGCCCAAATGAAAGATTTGGTGGTGTTCATTTGACCCCTTGGTCTTAAAATTGTAAACTTTGAAAACTAATGCTAAAAACTTACTCAAGCACCTAAATGTTATATTAAGCACCAAAATAATGTTCCTAGTTCATTTTAAAGCATAAAAAAATGATTTAAATACATTTTAGTAATTTTCCATGTTGGTCCTACAATAAAAATGTTAGCAAGTGATTTAGCTTTGAAGCATTTTTAAAGATGAAAAAATTAACTTAGTAAAATGAACTCTTAGGTTGACACAGTTGAGTTGGGATCGAAGTTAGGGTGAGATGTGTTGAGTCAGGATGAGTTGGGATCTAAGTTGGGGTGAGTTAGGTCAAGTCAGGTTGAGTTGGGATCTGAGTTGGGGTGAGTAGGGTCAAGTCAAGCTGAGTTAGGATCTAAGTCAAGGTGAGTTGGGTTAAGTCAGGCTGAGTTAGGATTCAAGTCAAAGTGAGTTAGGTCAAGTTAGGCCAAGTTGGGATCTGAGTCAAGGTGAGTTGGGTTAAGTCAGGTCAAGTTGGGATTTGATTTGAGAAAAGTTGGGTCAAGTCAATCCAAGTTGGAATCTGGGTCGAGATAAGTTAGGTCAACTCAAGTTGAGTTGAGATTTGAGTCAAGGTGAGTTGGGTCAAGTCAGTTTGAGTTAGGATTTGAGTCAGGGTGAGTTAGGTCAAGCTAGGTCAAGTTGGGATCTAAGTTTAGGTGAGTTGGGTCAATTCAAGCTGAGTTGGGATCTGAGTTGGGGTGAGTTGGGTCAAGTTAGGCCAAGTTGGGATTTGAGTCAAGGTGAGTTGGGTCAATTTGGGTTAAGTTAGGATCAAGGTCAGGGTGAGTTGGATCAATTCAAGCTGAGTTGGGATCTAAATTACATAGTTTTAAGAATAAAATAGTGAGCTCTAAAAAAAAAAAATTTTCTTAAATCTTCACCTTTTTTACTTCCATACTCTAAGACCTTGCATAACAATGGTAATTTTATTACTTGTAGGTGTTATTTAATCAAATTCATGGGGTGTTATCCCACCAAGTGTGCCATTATGTGAGTTAATAATTTGACTCAATAGGGGTGATTAGTATTATGTTAGTCCAAAAATACAAACAAATTGATAAAAAAACACTAATTAGCATATATCTCTAGGCCTAATTACTAGGGTGAGCTTAATAACAAAAAAAAACCAAAATCACAACTACAAAGTAAATAAAAATAATAATCCTTCACCTTCCTTGGTGTTCCAAATGCTTTTTATAGTGGCTTGCTCAACTTGTGCTCATGAAGTCTTCATCAAAGGAGGTTTGGCTTCTCCTTGACACCTTATGGCTTTGGCTTGGCTTAGCTCAATATTCTAGCATCATAACTTTGGCATGTGAGATCTCTTGAAATCAATTTGACATGGTAACTTTGCACAAATTAAACATAAAAATGATGTTCATGGCCTCTTTATTTATAGATTTTCAAGAATGACTAGAATCAACCATGACTATCTATCTCAAGATTGAGATGTGTGGTCACGGATTAATTTAATTGTGTAATTAAAATCTATAATTATCCTCATCATTACTTTGTAATAAGGGATAATAATGAGGCATGGGAGATAATAAAGAGGCATGTGAGACCCATAATACTTATATTTGTGGCATTTATGGCCTAGGGATGTCTTCTCAAGAATTGAGGTAACTTGATGATGCAGATATTTAATATTCATTTCTAAAAACAAGTTTTCAACAAACTTACATGGAATTATTAATTAGGCATTGATTTGGATTAATTAGATATTAAGCATGATTAAACACTTTATGCACAAATTACTCAAATTGATCATAATGCCTTATTATTAGTCCAAAATTTGACTGGATTAGGATTAAAAGTTAATGTTAGATGAATTGGATCCATTATCCCATTTAGGATGTTTTCAACAAAAGATAAAAAATTCATGTGTCATGTACAATAAATTTGATAAAAAAAGAGCAATCTAGAGCACCCAAGTACAAAATTGGCATTTTGATTCAAAATGATTTGATCAAAGGTAGCTGGCCCATAAATTGTATCACCCCATTTAATGATACTCTTACCAAAATTGGAACTTTAATATATCAATTTCAACTCATTTAATTTTTGTTTTTAGGCTAAATTATGCGCTTTGGTAGAAATTGGTCAAAAACCTGGTTGAAGGTTATTGATGACCAGATCTAGGTGTCTACATAACTTAGAGTTTCATTATATAAATAAATACAATGGGACTTTGGTATAAGGCCTTAGGATAAGTAATAAAAGTGACCCTACATTTTTAGTTAGACCATGATAAGATAAAAGGGACCATGTAATATAAAATAGACCAAGTGTATAATTTTTAGCCTAAGGTTTGGTTGTATAAAAAATATGAACAAGCCTTAAGATAAAAATTAAACTAAGACCATGGTATTATTAATTTGTTCCTACTTAAAAAATGATCCCACCAGATGGTCCAAGTAAAATATTAGTCTAGGGTTTCAAAAATATGAATTTACTTAATCAATTATAGATCAAGGTTAATAAAAGATCAACTTAACATTGAAGCACAACAACCATAAGCATGATCAACCCCAAATGGGCTTCATTAAACCTACAATCTAAAACAAAAATATTAAATTTTATCACTTTAGATAAGATTAAAGAAAAACCATGAACAAATAAGTCATCCAAACCATGGAATGGATAATCTTCAAATAAAAATAATGTGAAATCATGCTGATTATACTTTGATCAAGTGGATTTTAATAATTAAGGAATAAATTTTGTCAATTTTACACATGGGTCCCCATTTTTTATAAATAAGGGTATGTTTACCTCAATAAATGGAAAATTTTAGGGGGAACTTAGTAATATGTTCTAATTTAGAGACTCGAGTTCAAACTAATAATTAAGCTACTTAGTCCATTTGATTAGGAACCATTATTAAGATCAATTCATGATTAGAACAAATCTTTCTAATACAAGATCGAGATCAAACATAAAAAATTAGTCATGTTATGTGTGTGCTTTAAATCCACTTATTGATTACCTCATGATTCAGAGAACTTCTAGGTTCATGGCCTTAATCATTAACATTGACTTTCAACATGTTTTAATATTCATTAAGAACCATGATTTGGCTCAAGCAAGGATTGGGAATTTCTCCACTACTTGCTAGGCATCCATATCCCTAATAGAGATGTCTTTGGATCCACTCAAGGCCTTGGTCCACTACTATATAGGCATCCATAGCCCCGATGGAGATTACCATAATCACCTCTACTTAGAAAGCTTTTGATTTTGTAATAATATCTTATTTTGTATTTTTTTTTCAAGTCATTTTAACTTTATAGTAAAGGCTAGGAACCATGTTAGCTAGGTTCAGGGATTTTATTTAAGTGTTTGATTTTTATATAACCATCCTTAGTTTTAAACTTTATCCCACGCAATTAATGTTTTTTAAGTGCAAGGATGACTGTGTCCTAATATTTTAAGCTTTCATCCTACATGTGAAATCCTTATTAAACCAATCTTAGATTAGAATAAAGTTTAAAATATGAAGGAATAATTAACTCATCCATCAGTCTTTGCTAGTTTTTATAAACTACAACATCAATCTCTTATTTCAACACCATGATCGACCAATGTTGTGGAGTCATACCTACATTTTTGAACTGTGAAGCTCTTGATAATTCTAGATAAAACTTAATCTGAGGGCTATCCAAAAGGACTTATTCACAAGCAAGAAACAAAGCACAAAAGCAAAAAAATATATTCAAACATTATATATAAATAAGGGATAGGAAGGAATGAACAAGAAAGAAATGAAACTAAGGACTATACTAACCGCATAAAGTACTTACCTCTAGGATCAAATTGAAAATTATTTAGTCTTCTACAAAACCTTAAATCATGATTACTTTCATTTAATGGACTCTTATTATGGATAGGAACACATGTATGCTCATGTCTTCTAGGGGATATAACTTGATCTCCTATCAACATTCTTAGATGCATGGATCAAAGATATGAACCTAGGACCCAATCATCTTCTTCTTAAATCCTTCTATCTTGCATCAAAAGTGTTAATTATCCTCCAATCATAGATATATAGTGATTTATATCATCCTCATTTAATAATGGTAGCTCAGCTAACATTCTCATCCTAATGTCTTTATTAATCTCAGCTTGAGGTGGTGATGGAATATCAATATTTATACCAAAAATTTCCAAGTCATCTTTAAAGGTTAATTTATCTTGGTTAGCTAAAAGAGCATGAAATTCATCTAAAACCTTACCATTTGAATTAATTTTATCACATACTTTCACCCTTTTAAAGGTGTCATATAAGTATTTTTGATTTATTTCACTTGCTTCATCTTCATCCTTCATGTAGAAAGGCATCTTAGCTTCCCAATCGAGTCCCAACTCATCTTGTTTTGGGATCTCCAAAATGACATTGTTGTCTTGGAAAACCTCAATTTCTTTCAAAAAAATATTGGCATAAATCTTACCACTGGTCTTCTTCCTCTATGATATCCTCAATTTTAGTAATGGCCTCATGTAAATTGTCCTCATAGCTATATTTTGAAGAGAGGTCAACTTGTATCTAATCTTTTTCATGGGGTCGGTCATCTTGAATGTCTATTTAATCTTATAAATCATATTATAATTCACCTTCTTCTTCAAATGGAAAATCAAAAGCATGCATGAAGGATTTATAAGTTCTTATAAATCTAGATGCCCCTATAATAAAGTATTGATTAAGCATAGGTTTAGATGTATCCCTTTTACTTTGACATGCTTCTAAGACATTATAGTGATCAGATAGACATATATCACAAATATTCATTTCGTGTATGTCCTCAGATGACTCATTATAGTTGTTATCATGAAACCTATTGAACCTTTTAGAAACATAGCCTTTATTAGAGCCTTCACTAGAATTTCCCACTTGCTTTTGCAACTGAAGAAAATTAGTGCTCATATATTGAACCATCTTAAGTATGGATTCAATCTCATTCTCTAGTTCTTTTGAGTGATGGATATGACTATCATTACTAATGGATACTAAAGCTCTCTATCCTTGTGTATGAAATCCACTTGTATCATTGTTGAATAACCCCAAATCTTGGCTAGGATAGGCATGGCCTAAGGGCAATTAGTTCAATGGTGGTGTCTGATTTAAAGTAGAAATAATTTTATCAGCATTAGGAATGATATTTAGTTCCAAGAAATTGAGTCTAACATTTGGGATATCATATGCAAACTAACCTTGAGGTTGAATTTGATTAATGATTATTATAGCTTCAACATAAGACAGTGCTAAGGTGTTTATGACTCTAAAAAGCCTTTTGAGGAACATAGAAGTCATGGGGTCCAAAGAATTCTTGTAAATATCTAAGGTTAAAGCCTCTTCAATTTTATAAGGGGCTATAGTTATGCTAAATAACTTCTGGAACCTAGCATTAAAGGTTATAATGGGCTCATTTAAGTCCCTTCTAATAGTGGTGAATTATTGATATAGAATACATGGACTAATGGTTTTACCAAATTAATCAATAAAGATCTTGTTAAAATAATCTCAACTAGAAATACAATCCTCTAAAAGGTTAAAGAACCACTCATATGTAGCATCTTTAAAAGTGAATGAGAATAATATACATGCTACATCTTCATGGATAACATTTAAGACTCTTAAATCAGCGTGGAAAGATCTAACATGTTCTTTAGTAGTGGTAACACCAATAGGATAGAAGGAAGGTAAATACCTTTCTAGATTTCTTGGTAAGTTATGTACCTAATTAGGCATCTTGATGGAAGGTCCACCTAGCCATGCCATATTTTGATGAGTATATTACTTGTGGTAGTTATAGATCCAAATCATGTCTAAAATATGATGTGTAAGCCTCATATTTACAAAAAATAATGATCAAAATCATACATTAATAAAATTTTGCACAAATATGTATAAAGAACAATAAAGGACATTGATCTTTAACTAAATTAGCTCAAAAGATATGCCCAAATATGTCAGTATGAATGATGTTTGCATGTTTCAAGCTTAGGTGAACTCTAATTTACAAAGAATCAGTCAATTTTTGAATAAAAACCACTATTAATAACCTCAAACACCTTGGATTTAAGCTATCTTTACCATAAATACTCAAGGATCTTCAAGGAATGTCAATATTTGGCTAAAGAAAGCCCATGGACTAGTCTAAAACCATAAATATCAATGATATTTACATAATTATGCTCAAAGGAACATGAATATATAAATAATATACCAATCTTTGGGCATAATTCACCAAAATTAGCAAAGATTCTACCAATTCACAAAGATCTAACCAAGGGCCCTCCTTCTAGTGCCAGTGAAGATTGCCTTATTGATGCCTAAATATGTATCATAAGGTGCCCATAGTGTTTAAGAAATACTTCTCATTTTAGAATTTAGAGCATGATTTTTAGTTTGTGATAATCCTATTATCTATGATGGAATAGAGGTAGAATAAATGACTATTTCAAAATATTTATATTAGTTGGTGGTTGGGAGCCACTATGGCCTATAAATATTTGCAAATAAGAAGATAATCTATGCTAATTAAGGTGAATTATTCTCAATTCTAAGTCTAAAGATAAACTAAGATGGACATATACAATGAAGCTTTAATCTAAAGTGAATTAGTTAAAAATAAGCAAAAGGAAGGGTAAAGTAGAGAGAAACTATGTTATTGTTGATCTTCATTCTAGATATTGTGACAAAGTTCAAATATTCTCCAAGCATGTACTTAAAACCAATGTATGATATGAAAAAACTTAAGATCTAATCTTACCACACATCAAGAAAACTTATAAGGAATGTGAAAAATAATGAAAATAAGAACCAAGATTACTTTAAATATTTACCCCTATAAGAAGATAGATGATGCACATCTACAAAGTTAGAGTAAATAAAATGAAGTAAACTAAAAAACCTTCAATTATCTTAGCATAAGCACAAGTTAACAATTATGCATTCAAAGGTACACACCAACATTCTACAAGAACTATTTAAATCCATAATTCAAAATAGACAAGTGAGAGAGAAGCCATATAAAATTCACACAAACAAAATTAGACAATCTTTTTAAAATTATCTGCTTGCATTAGTTGCTCAAAGTTTATGCTAGTTTTAGCTAAAAAACTCCCCTTTTGAAAATGACAATTCTCCTTTTATAATATTCAAGGAAGCATGTCAGTTAGTGATATCAAGTTACATTTGAACATGTGTATAAGACAACTATCTTTTTTGTTACATTCTAGAACAAATGATTTTTTCCTTTTAATCAACTGACCTATAAATAATGTGTTCTTAAAAATTACACATGTCTAAAAAGAATATCCTATTTCAGAATATTATACAATGTTGGTTATAAAATCTATATTCTTATTTCACCTTACTTAGGACCTACTAGCTAATGATGTGCTCCATAATCATTATAGGGTCTTCATTTCTCTCAGATGTTACCCTATACATGCATGGTCCCATCTTCAAGATGCTTAAGGATAATAGTGTTCCAATGGTATAGCTTGACTACTTTACACAAATGGCAATTTAGGCCCTCATTTACATTATAAGGTCCACATGGTCTCTAATTTGGCCCATTACACCCATATAGCTTTAACATCACATTTCTATGGCAACTTGAGTCATTCTTTTCATCATTGTCCATTGCCTTTTAAAATTTGGATCCAAGTTACTATGTTAAATTTGATGTTTGCATGGCTATCATTTGTTGTCTATAGGAACATCTTTGAAGGTCATGTGACCATCAATTTTGAACACATCTAGGGGATCACTTAATATGTTAAAATTAATGTATGCACGACTGCCATTTGATGTCTATGGGAACATCTTTGATGGTCACATGACTGTTAATTTTAAACAAATGATCTAGGCTCTTTACTATGTTACAATTGACATACTCATGAATATCATTTGACATATATGGGAACATCTTTTATGGTCACATGACCATTAATTTTAACATAGTTATGGGGACTATCTACCAAGCCTACCACTTGTCATCTTCTAGTTTGATATGTATTCTACATGTGCCACATGTTGACTGCTTAGTACTTTTGGGATCTTTGTATTGGGATTTATGATTATTCCATGTGGTGGCCTTACATTAATTCAAAGCTTTGTTTGAAAATATTTAACTTGATACGCTCCATTCATCAGGGTCTTATATGCTAGAATGCTTATTTTTGATATGGAAAAGGTGCTCAATGTTTAACTGGGGTTCACTACTTTTCATCATTGATCACACTCTATTTGATCTATGTCCACCCCTTAAACATGTGTCATATATTGGGATCCAAGTAGTTGAATGCAATTGGTCCCTGCATTTTTTAAAATATTAAGTTAGGCTTGAGAGTATGTATAAATGACTTAGGATAAAAATGATTAAGTTAAGTTCTAAATAAATTATATGGGACCCCATGAATTTAAAATGGACTTAGCATAAAGGCTTTGGACCATGGTTTTGTTCATATTAATAAATATGAATATTTTATTCTAATGTTTTAAATCTAAGTTTGGAACGTATAAAAAATAATTTGAGAATAATAAAAAGACCCAAGCATAAATATTTTGGACCAAGGTGATAAACATAGAACAAAAGGGACCTCGCAAAAAATGACTTAGCATAAATTCTTAACCTAGGGTTTCATTTTATAAATAAATATGATGTGACTTTGTTATAAGGCCTTAGTCTAAGTAATAACAATGACCCTGCATTTTCAATTAGACCATGCTAAGATAAAAGGGACCATGTGATATAAAATAGACCAAGTGTAGTATTTTTAGCCTAAGGTTTGGTTGTGTTAAAAAACATGACCAAGCCTTAGGATAAAAATTAAAATAAGACCATGGTATTATTAATTTGTTTTCACTTAAAAAAGGCTCTCAACAAATTTGATTTTGAATTAAAATGTCCATATAAAACATTAGTCTAGGGTTTTAAAAACATGAATTTAATTAATCAATTATAGATCAAGGTTAATAAATGATCAATTTACTATTGAAGCACAAAAACCCTTAGTATGATCAGCCCCAAATGGGCTCCATTAAACCTAAAACACAAATATTCAATATTATCACTTTAGATAATATTAAAGTAAATCCATGAATAAATAAGTTAAACAGACCATGGTGTGGATGATATTCACATATAAATAATGTGCATTCATTCTAATGATACTCTGACCAAGACGATTTTAATCTTTAAATAACAAATCTACACAATTTGACACATGGGTCCCCATTTTTTTGAAATGGGGGTATGTTGACTTCAACACCACCTAACCAAGGAAAGGCCATTGTTGGGCTCAAAATATCAATCTTCCAGTCTTAGAACCTAGAATGTCATTCTATGAAAAACCTATAAAGTCAAAGTTTAAAATTTTGTATTTAAATTTTATTAGTAGTCTTCCTTATAGCACAAATCTTGTTGATATTTCATTTGATATGGATTTCCAACTCTAGGCTCTTAGGATGGTTAGTTTATCCAACCTCTCCTGAAAGGAGTCTCGTGAAGTGGATCTCCCCAAGGTCTTTATCTATCAGGTCATGACACATTGATATTTACTCAATTTTGCATTATGGACCATTCTAATCAAGGGGCCTATTATTTATATAATTTTAGAATTTATTTTAGCCTTTGGAAGATGAGGGGAATATGTAACTTTAGTGTCTTGTTCATGCTGGTTTTTAGTTAATTTTAGGGATCAAAAACTTACATTTTAAATTTACCCATGTGGTTAAAATTAAAATTTTAGGCTTTGCTTAAATGAGGGTGTAGCTAGTTTAAATATGTTCATTGCATTACATTAAATAGTGCATTCATATTAATGAAAAAAACCTTGAAATCTAAATATGTCATGAGAAATTGATTGCATTAAAATCCTACTCTAATCCCAGCTAACATATTAATAAAAAGAGTAGAAGAGAGGAGAAAAGAGAAATAAATCATGTTTTAATGTCATTAAATATGTAATAATTTTAATGAATTAAACCCATAAATTTATCCACACTTTATCCATAAATCACACAACCATGATCAAAGAGTAGTTTTAAAGTCTGACGATCATGTTATGAAGAAGGAAACCGCAATCACTGTATAGATGTAAAGATTGAAAATAAAAAACTTCTCAACTTTTATTAAGAAAAATATTTACTTGGATATCATAAATTCTATGATACAATCTCTCATTTGATTACCAAATGTGGCAGCATCACCCCAATGAAACAACAAGAGAAGGGAATAAATTAACTACAAAATCATTAAAAAAAAGTGACTGGCTCAATGTCTCCTCCACTTAGAATCAAAAAAACACATCCATTTAAAATGATGATGATTTGGCTATTTATAATAATTTTTTTCAATGGATGGAAATAATTTCCCATCAAAACTAAAAATCACTTTAATTTGAACTTCAGTTGCACTTTTCCCCCCAAAAGCAAACTCCTTGCACTTTAGCTCCATTCAAATCTGTAAAATAAAAAAATAGTTTACTTTTTGGAATAAGTGAATAAAAATTATGTTAAATATAATTAAAAAACTT
Source organism: Torreya grandis (assembly GCA_037957365.1). Taxonomy (NCBI): domain Eukaryota; kingdom Viridiplantae; phylum Streptophyta; class Pinopsida; order Cupressales; family Taxaceae; genus Torreya; species Torreya grandis. The sequence continues at coordinate 1,473,349 of JARHVA010001365.1, forward strand.
AGTCATGATAGTATGAACATCTTTTGATTGGATTACTTTCTCATGAAATTGACCATGCCATACAGACAATGTCAGAACCAGCTTTCCAACATCATAGATGGTTCATGAAATTGACTCTCAATCTATAATATATGAGTGAAAACATCCCCTAGGGTCATTTAAGGCTTAAAAATTTGAAAAAAATTATTTTGGGTGAAAAATCATTAATTTCTCAAACATTAATAGAAAATGATAATAGCCTTTGAAGACTATTCAGTCTCACTTTTTGGGCCATAAGGAGGGATTGGATGGGCCATGTCTATATGGTTGCATGACCAAAGGAGATAAAATTTATGTACCTATAATTATTTTGGTATATGACCTTTATTATTACATATGTGCTCATTTTATGGCTAGGTTAATGCATCTATGCTCTTAGGAGGACCTGGCCTATTGACCTTTGCCTATGGGTTCACTAACCAATGGCCATCACATCTGTGCACTCAAGTAGGATAGATGGTCAACATTTTTTGGGGATTCATGGGTTTGTGAAAAAACTTAACCCAAAAAACACTTTAATTTTATAAATTTTTATCCTTAAAAAATAAGTTGTTTAATTTTTTTCCCCAGAGGAGCTCCTGAGGTGGTTTTGTTGAAAGCATAGTTTCAAAAAACCATAAAACTTATTTATTTTGTCTTATATGTCTAAGTTCCATTTAAAATACATTTTAAATTTTATTTTAAACTTTATCACACTAAAAATAATAATTTTTGGTGTTTCAAAAATTGAAATAAAGATTGATTTTTTCAATAATTAATTCTTGATCGAAACTCTGTGATTCCTACAGTGGGTTGTTTTGTCAAAAAATATGAGGGTCAAGATATATTTTCAAGAAAAGTGGCAAACATAAAATGTATGTTTATGGTTTTTGGATTTCCATAAATGGTATTTTTAAGTCTCTATCATGAAATCAAAATGAGATTCACCAAAGGGAAGTAGGGATGCAAGTGAAAACAACTAAGCCAGTGAGACATTCAAACATAAATTAGGGGAGAAAGATTCTATTTTAGCACTAAGTGCTAAACATTAAATTTTATTGTAAAAATGTGGTATTTATAATATAAATGGTTGTGGGTTCTGGTTTGACATATAAACTAACACATACCACATAATCAATTTTGGAGTGTTTATACTGATGATTCATGAGTGTAAGCAAGAGAAAATACAAAAAGTTAAAAAAAAGTCCCCTAATTTCAAAATAAATTAGGGTGTGTTGTGAAAGCAACAATAAATAGTTGCCTAACTCTATAGTACATTACTTGTTTTTAGTACCAAGTTATGTCAAAGAGAATGAATCAACAATTATACACAAATTTCTTATAAAATTAAGAAATCGTATGTAAAATAAGGTTAGAAAATAGGAGGTGAACCAATGACATAAAATCAGGGTTTTCAAACCTTCATAGGTCAAACCTATATGAATAGAGTCAGACCTAGCTACATAGAACTGTCTAGCATAGATCTCTCCATGTTGAATCATGTAGGCCATAAATCTATCCAAGAGAATTAAATGCTGAAATAAAATTTTAAGAAAATGTAAATTCATATTTCTAGATTTACACTTCAATAATATCAAAACAATAACAAGATGTGATCATTATTTTCCCCTATGTACTTAATTTGCATAGCCTAGTTGATTATCTCTATCTTATTATTGTTACTTAGCCAATTAGGTGGATATGAATTTTATACCTTCATAGACATTTTATTATATCTATTCATTACATTATTTTAATCCTTATTTTTTTAAATCTGGAAATAGGGTAAACAACCTCAAATCCATTACACAATCTTACCTTAATTCCTCTATAATCTCTTCAAAAAGGAACTTTTTAACATTATCAATCTCACTCATAAACTCTTCTAATTTTTTTAAGTGTGGATACATGGATTAAAAATAAATGAATAACTCTTAATTATCATAATAAATATGTAATTATAAAAATATTAACAGAAAATATCCATAGTTAGGTTAATAATGGGGATTTCACAACTCGAGAGCTACACAATAGTTTAGCATATTATTATTTCCCACCCGAATAGACAAACTATTTTTAATCCTAATGTGGTTTTGTTATTATACCATAAAAAATAGATTTTCATGGATTTTAAACAATCTTTGGGTATGCAGATACTAAAATAAGGTATTGGGTACTTGACAATATCAGTTTTGACCCACCTTTTATTGATGCCTAAAATTATATCACAGGGGTCTAGAGTGTTTACTAAAAAAAATTAGTTTTGGATTCAAATAATCCATTGCATGAGTTGAAAGTTGTGATATTATTTATATCTTTCTTGGAATAGTGGAAAAACAAATGATTGTTTCACAAAATTTATATATCTTGTTGTTGGGAGCAACCTTGGCCTAATAGCTTGATTGTGAAAGATGAAGTAATCTAAACTAAGTGAAGTGAATTATGATCAAAACCTAAGTCTAAAACCTAATCTAGCATGGATATTTACAATGAAAATCAAAATTAAATTAAATTGATCAAAAAAAGAGCAAAAAGAAGGGTAGGGCAAAAGAAAAGTGTTCTAATTTTCAGTCCAGACATCATGAAAAAGTTTAAATTTCATCAAGATATGCATTAAACCAATATATAACATGAAATTACATAGGCACAAATCCTACCATACACTACGAAAATGTTTTAGGAAAGATGAAACGATGCAAATAAGAGAATTGATTCAATTTGAAGATTTACTTCTAAAAACAAATAAAGTTAGCACATTTGCAAGAAAAGCAAAGAAAGTGAATTGAATCTAAAATCCTTTAATCAACCTAGTGTAAGCACAAGTTAACAACTCTAAAATCATTAATATGCACACCAAGAATCCATAAAAACCATTCAAATTTTAATATTCAAATAGATGATTGAGAGAGAAGCCATAATAGCAAACACACAAATAATATTAGATAATATTTGTAGAATTCCTTGCTTGTATTAATTTCTCAATGTTTAAACAAAGCCTTTTACTCTAAAACTACCTATTTTTTTAATTTTAAAAATGAAAATACCTTATTTTATAAAAGACTAAGGAGGTATATCAGTCAATCATGTTAAATTACAATTGTACAAGTGTCATGGATAGTTGTCCTTTTACAACTTTCCAAAACTAATGACACTTTCTAATGGACTGACCTATAAGTAATGTTCTTTAAAAATTTATACATGATTTTACAAAAGAATATTCTAAAGTCAACAAACTTGACTTTGGGACTCCCCTGTTACCATAGTTTTGGCCTCTATTATAGGATCTTCATTGCCTTATCATGTTGTCCATTAATTAGCTTGAGGATGATGATAGGTTCCATGAAAATTTCATCCTCTTGATCTGTCAAGTATTTGAAGTCTTCATCATCTCTATTCATCTCCTCCTTAATGCTTCCAACCTCACCAATCTTCTCATCTATAGATAATATCATATCTAAGATCCTTTTATTATATGCCCCTATTTTGCCTTGGCTTTGATTATTTACTTCTTGCATGACTTGAGTAGCCCTATGATTAAATTGCTCATCAATAATTAAGCCAATAAGACTCATTGTAGTTGTGTATATGATCAAAATCCCCAATATATGTATCATTATAATCTCTAACTATCTACCATCCATCAAAATATCTTCTAGGCTCTCCGACCATTTGTTCAAACCCTTGATCTTTTCTATCAATATAACCATAGCCATATTTAAATGGGCTAGGATAACTATCTTAAACCCAAGAATTTGGTCTTCTATAAAAATATTGATCAATTTCTTCACCTTATTGTATAAATATTTCCATTAAGTCACTTTGTTCATGGCCATAGTACTCTGCTTGTTCACCACATCCTATTTGGATCTTATTAATTTCAAGGAATTGAACATATCATATAAAGTGGCTTCAAACATACTAATCATAGCCTCTAAAATAGATAGAATATATTTTTCCTCTAAGTTCTTATTTTTTTGTTTCAATCCCTTAATAACTACTTATAGCTACTTTTATTGTGCTTGAGCCAACTCTAGAGGATCTTCCTCAAAGATTAGGTCTTCACCAAGTCTCTATTTTTCCTTCTAAATCAAATTAGTTAATGGCTATACCTTTTGATAAACAATCTCTTCTCCACCTACCAAAATTTTCTTCTCAATCAACCTTTATAAACCTATAGTGCTTAGATCAAACTTGACTATAACTATGGATTGAATCACCTATGGGATTGGGATATCCATTTGTGATTAAGATGTTAAATCACCTGGTGTGGCTAATCTCCTTTCCTTCTCTTATTGTAGATCATCTATCCATGGCTTAAGCTCTTGATGGATAGGGACATCAATAGCTTTGACCAAGGCTCAAGGATGATGCATTGTAGGTACTTTCTCCAATCTTAGTTCATTAATGAGCCATTCTAAGATTGGTTGTCCATATAATATATTCTCTTCACTAAATAGATTGACTTCACTAAGAGGAGTAGTCAATGTCACTTTAGGTCTCTTAGTCTTGGAGACTATGGAAACTTTAGCTTTTCTTTTTGGAATGTCAATAGGGACCAACTTTAGAGACTTCCCTTTGTCTTTCTTGACTTATAAAACACTTTTTACCTATTCATCATCTAACTCTATGTATGTCATAGATAACATCTTCAACATTCTCATTAGTTTATAATGTTATCATATGAACTTCTTCTTGATGTACTTCATGTGTTGTTGCCTTGGGAGATTCATGAGCTAATGAACTTGAAGGGGTTTCATCTAGCCTTCTTTCCTCAAGATTATGATTTTCAATTTCTTATGTCTCTATTTATGCATTGAATAATGGAGGTCTACAAGTTTCACCAATGATCAAATGGTATTGTCTAGGGCCCAATTTCCATCTATCATCTACCTTTTGATTCCTCTCTAGTCTAGACTCAGGCCTTAGTGTTCCTTCAACCTTATAGTGACTTTAAGGTAATTTGATGACTTGGTGTAAATAGGTTCAAAGGCACCAATCTCATGATCATAAGGCACATTCAGGAGTCCTTTGATCTTCAAATTCTCTTTGACTCTTTCATAAGGCTCCCACTATCTAAGTTCATCCAATTGTAAATTGAAATATGATCTATGTTTGGATGTTTCCTCAATGTTATCCCATTGTTTGAAGATAGTCTTGCTTATTGTCATAGGGAGGTTTTGAAGGAGTTCCTTTCTCTTAGTCTTTGATAGGCCATCAACACCATGAAATATTTGGTATTCCACCTCTTACTTTTCTAGCTTAACAGGAACATGAATAGGTAGTTTGAGGGGAGAATTTTGAGTTCCCTCAATTCTTATAACTATAAAATCTAGATACAACTAGATAACTCCTATAGCTTCAATTAATTTCTTGATAAGAGGAATTACTCTCAACATTGGGATTCTATTTATAGCCTCACTTAGTGTTAGGTAAACACAGTCATATATAGATTGAATATGATCCCTATATTTGAAGATGTGAAACTTATAATAGTATTGTGAAATAGTCTAGGTTCCATTAGGTGACCATTTTTTTTGGTTTGGGATATTTTTTATTGTACATAGGGTATCTAGGAGATAAGACATCATAGATAACTAGATCTTCTTATTCTTGATTGTATAGATTTTCCTACTCAAGTAAATACTAATTATTTCACCTAGAGGAGGTATAATTACCTTTTAAACAATGAAGTAGACTATGGGTACCCCCACTGGGTGTAGAGATATAGTGGTTACATTTCCATAGAATTTGTTCAATATTGTCATTATCATCCTAACACCTGGTTTGAATTGACTAATAGGGATTTCTTAGTGAAATGGCTAGGATGTCCTTTAAATCATGTTCTTTAGCCCAGGAATTGATTGAGTTTAGGTCAATTTAGGGTTTGGGTAGCTTATGGTATGACTCAAAAGATACAATAAAAATATAATCCACTTTCCTATGACTATGTTAATTAGTAATCATGCCCTTGTCTATCTTAGTTTCGTTAAAAATGGGAACAAGAATGTCAACATAATGGAGTACTCTAGTTTCATTGCTGCATAATGTAGACCAATCATTTAGATTTCTAATATATCATCATACAACCTCTTGGTAGAGATATTCTTCTCCTCTTCCTTGGTAATGATGGGTTGGCTCTAAATTGTCTAAAATAATTTTGACCAATTATTATCTCTTGTGTTCAAATAATTAGCAATGAACTCGATGTCCTTGAACCATCATCCTTCAGCATATATGGTCAAACAGAGCTCTACATCCTCCTTTAAAACATGCTTATGTGTTACCATTATTACAATTTTTATCAAATTATATAATTATAGATAATAATTCAATCCTTTGTCTCAATTTATAATGAATATAGAGGCAATTAGGGCAAGCCATACACTTTTAGGGTTTTTGGGAGGTTTACGTAAAGATTCAATGGTGGTAATCAATTTTAAATTATGAGATTTCATGACTTATATTTTGATTGTATTGAACATTTATACCTTTTCCCTCTTATGTCCACAATATCTTCGAATTATGACATGTTCTACATATGTGGCATTTCCATGTCACATTATTCATTAATTTTTGAAATGTGACCATTTGTCACTTTTAGGGCACATGTCACCATATCACGGTCTCTTATATCTTGATTAAACATGATTCATTGATCTTATATAGGTCCAAATAGCCTTGTATTCATTTTGAGCCATTCATTTCTTATTTGATTTTTTGAGAGTGTGCCATGTGGTATCTCTATGGGCTCTCTATGCTCATTACAAACATATTCCATTACTTAACACCTTTGTGCAACATGACAACTTCTCATTCCATCTGGGCCCTTTGAATTGTCAACTCCATCACTCATCATAGATCTCAATATGATAGGTTGAACACCATTGGTTGATATACATTCCATTCATCATAGTTATGGCATGTGTCACTACTACATTCGTTCTAAGCTCTTTGAAAAGTCAGCTCCATCTTGCATCATTAGATCTTTTTTGCCCATATTAATGTGCACCATTAATTATGATTTTCCTACTATTAAACCTTCTTTCATACTTCTAATCTTTTAAATAGTCATCATGATGATGACACTTGTCACCATCTCATTCCTCCTGAGACTTCTTTGACATGTTGACTTTATGCTCATAATCGATTGATATTTATATGCTAGCACACACACCATCGATCTTCAAACACTTGTTTGGTTTTAACCACTAGTTATGGTCATGACACTTGGAATATTCTCATTCCTTTATAGGGTTTTTGACTTATTGACTTAGATGAACATCTGATCACTATCAATCTTGGAGTTGAGCTCTAAGATGTCACCACTTGTCATCCTCACATTGACTCATTCATATGGGTAATGAAAATAGAATAACTTAGGGATCAGGAAACATAAATAAATATAGGATTAAGCTTTATGCTAAGGTCTTATTTTTATTAATAAATACAAAGGACTTAGGATAAAGTCTTTTATAAACATAATACAGTGTTGCCAGGTTTAGTTAGTCCCTGTGAATAATAAAATAGACTAGGTGAAGGTTTCAGGCTATAAAGGACTTATAAAATTTTAGCTTAAGGTTTTGGTCATGTTAATAAACATGATTAGAACTTTATGATAGAATATAAGATAAGCATAAGACATAATTAAAATGTTCCCATGCAAATTTAATCCTGTGTAAATCTGAATCTAATTTAAAAGACTTAGGCTAAAACATATTAGACTAAGGTTTTTTCATGATTTAATCATAGATTCAATTAATTTATTAAAATAACAAGGTTTGATAAAAATAAATGGTCAAGTTAACATCATTATTTAACCAATGAAGGGTTAAATTGTCATTAAAACACAAAACCTTGAAATTTTTCATTCCAATGACACTCCATTAAACCTACAACATGGAAACAAAGATCAAACATTAGAAATATTAGATAAAGTCAAATGAAAATTAAAATTTTACATGCTAAATGTAAACATGCTGAGAACCATGAAATTTTAAGTAAACATAATATTTAATAATGCAATTTAGATCAATTCAAATGTCAATTTATAACACAATTTGTAAAATAAAACAAGGGTCCTCATTTTTCAAAAATGGGGGTATGTTGACCTCAACACCATCACCTTAAATGAGTTATAAATACATATATGCCTCTAATTCATCATTATCTCACATCCACATGCTATTTATGGTTTTAATCCTTATAAAAAAAATTCAATCACCTATAGGAACTCCCTCAATATATGCCAAACTAATAACCTATCATACTCAAACATGTCTAGATCATCAAATTAGTGTTCATGTCTCCTAAATAAAATTTTCATATGTAGATAATATAATCCAAATCAAATGGATTCATCCTTTGCCTGAAAATGGTTATATTTCAAAATCAAATCATTCCCATGGGTCAACCCCTTCACCTAGTATGTTTATGGCATGATATATCACCCAAAGAGTCACACATAAGTACATATAAGTCTAGGTATATTATCTCATCTAAAACTTATGAAGTACATATCAAGAACATAATGCACATTGAGCAACACTACCCTAATCATCTAAAATTTCAAAATAGTCACTAGGATCAGTCATAATCCAAGTATGAAGCATACCAAGCCAAGTACAAATAAAGCATTATCAAGTGTTGAAAGTTATATCACTAGGTGCATTCATATAGAAAAGGAACACAAGTACACATTTAAATTAATGGGAGGAAATATGTGTGGCTTGACTTTCCTCTTTGGAGTATTGGATATGTAGGTAGAGGTTAGTCATCAAAGGGGGTGGGTTCATCTCAGCGCATTAAACTTCTCAATATTTAAATAAATGTATGCCTTTACAAGTGGAACTAGGTTTTAATGAAGGAGATGGATTTTTTGATGCTACACACATGATCAGACCTCATGGTCATACATAGATCTGAAAGATGAACAACCACACATATTTTTACTATAACATAAAAGAAAAACACCAAGGATGATTTTTTTTGTCTTAAAACATGATGTTATATGATACTAACCTGAGGATAATAATATGATATATGCATGAACAAATATTAATAACCTACACTAAGTGATTATGTGTCTTAATTTATGCATACCTTATTCCCTACCACCTGTCTCAGTATTACACAATACAAGGAAATGCTAAGTATCTTACCCTTTGTTTTACTTTATATATTTAGTTTTTACAAATGATAAATATATTTTAAGCCTTTACATTCAAATTCAAGTTTAATTATTGTATCTTATAAATTGAAGTAATTCTATTTTATATCTTAATTAGGGTTCAAAATTAATAAAAATTAGGGTAAAACATATTGGTGAACCTGAAAATTGCTTGAACATTTCTAAACCCTAGGTTTCCCTTAGAGTTTCATCCTTATTTTTAGGGTTTTCAAAATTTCTCCTTAGGGTTCATATTTAGACCTGATTCTTATTTTCCCCTAAAATATGACTATAATGGATGGACATTATTTTTATTTATTAACTCAAGCCATGATTTTAACCATTACATGTTTTTTTTACTATAAAATAATATTAATAACTATGTAATCTGATGGCTCAAATATTTATACACTAATAAGGCTAAAATCAATAATGCACAATCTCTAGCCTTCCTTAATTCATATTGTTGTAACATCCAATATGATTTACTACTTATTATCATCATGTGTAAAATGGCATGCATGACTCCTTTTATTCCTCTTCCCTTAGATCTCAAAGTTATTTTCTCAAAACATATATTGGGACTTGCGGTCCATGCTATCACAACTAGGAGAGGTAGGGTATCCAAGAATAGAGGTAGTCAACATTGTCTTCCTCAACCCATTCTACCTCTCATAATGTAATCCAATAAATCCAAATGTCATGACATCATTGATAAATTAAATAATACCCATGCTAATAATTATATTATGAAGTTACTAAATATTTCAATGATCTACAAATATATATTACATGAGGTATTACGTGCAAAAACTCTCCCTAGTTATACATAGCCAACTTCCTTTGCTTATATCATGAATTCACTCAAGGATGAATAAAGGGTCATTAGTTTCAACATAAAATGCTTTCCAACACACCATATAATAGATAAATATCTACCATTATTAATTCAAGTTCAAGTGCAACTCAAAATAGTCAGACATGTGTTAGTAGATAATGATTCTAGATTGAATATCTATAACACCATTTTCTTACATTAATTGGATATTAATATGGATAATATCCACAAAATATATTAAATCATCAAAGTATTTGATAAAATTTTGTGTGTAGTATTGGGGAATGTGATTGGATGTATAACTAGGCCCCAAAATGATACACATTATATTTCAAGTTATGCCTGATCAATTATACTACAAATTTTTTCTAGGGTGAAATTAAATACATACCATGGAGAAGTACCATACACATTGAAAAATTATATAAAATTTATATATGAAGTATATTTATACACATCACATATATATTATGACCCTTTCAAATATTTCAATATGACACAATATACATATGAGAGTTAGACTAAATTATAATTTTAGGATTATTTTATCATAACCTATCACATTTGATTAGATCCATACTTATGATATGGGAGAGTTAATTAAATTTAACAACAAAAAATAAATAATGACACACAAATAAGAAATACAGAATGAACCACAAGCTAGTATAACACAAAGGGAAACCATTCCAAAATTCCTTTTAATTGTAAATTCAAAAGATCCAAACTACATACTTAAAGATTACTATGATAGTGATGACAAAAATATGGAAGGTATGACAAATGACCATTTAATAAAGTCAAATTTTGATCCTATATAGTCAAATGAGTACATATATCTCACTTTATTCACACATATTGGTGTTGGATGATATCATAATGACTCATATACAAAGAAAAAAGGATAAATTATAAATTCCTAATCAGACACAATCTCTTGAGATCAAAGTAAATGTGACAATGATACACCATAAATATATTTAAAATGTATATAATAGTTTTAACAATATATCACACCATGATTTTCACATATCAAAGGCCTCATTAATTCATACCATTACAAATTCAATCATGATTTTAGCATAGGAACAATTATACAACCTTCCTTATACAAAATTTGTGAGAAAATTTAGTGAAAATGTGAAATGTTTACATACATAACCATCTCTATCATGACAATTAACAAGTATCACATTATAAATTTTATTTAAAATAAATTTAATAGTGTTACAAGCTAATATACATCGAGCACTAGGACATATATCACATCAATATGGAAAACCATATTGTGATTACCATAGAAATATGAGGCATGACATAAGTGATTGTAAAGAATAAGGAAAAAAATGAAAAAATACAAAAATAAAGGCATCATAAAATTGGTACAAGAACAACAGGGATAACTCATACTAAATTATGAGATGACACAGTTTAAAAATACAAAAAATAGAGATTACAAACATCCATGATATGAAGTAATGACCATTACAACATACATTGAGGGAAACTATTGGAAATATAATATGACCAATGGATAAAGGTGGGAAACCATGCATAATATCATATACTTACAAAAATTTGGACATGGCATCAATGAATTAAAACATGGCACATAATGGAGAGAGTCCATAGGATATATTATTTTACCAATTATTTTTGGACCAAAGGTTTTTAGTATATATATGCAGGTCATACCTCCTACTTATAGGTTAACATTTAAATTGGGACAACTATGGTTATAATAAATGGTGGCCATAGTGAATATAACATATAAATAAAGTTCCTTATAACATGAAGGAAATATAATCAAGTATCAACATGATGGTAATGATACCCATAAAAAGTCAAAATCTTCAAAGATAACTACAATTATATAATATGAACAATCATAGACAGTAGAATAATAATAATGTGTTTACATAGCTTCAAAGACAAACTAAGAGATATCAGCTTCAATTAAAAAAAGGTTGACTTATTGACTTATCCATGAGCATCAAATTTCAAGATAAAATTGAAAATTTAAAAAAATACATATATTTAAAAAATACAAAAAACATTCAAATATTCAAAAAATCAAAAATCAGGACCTTAACATAACATAATGTCTAGATTACACTATTTTCATATGTCATTTATCACATGTTTAGTAGATATCATATTATTTTACATAGACACTAGAATTTAAATTTATTTATATTATAATGCACTTATGACTACCCCTTATACACACTTAACCTATGCTCAATTCTATAATTTCAAATCATTATTCTTATACTTCTATATAGATGACCCTCTATCTGAAGATAAATATGATACTAAATGATCCTATTCCTCATTCTAAGTATCCTATACTCAATACTTAATTGATTCATACTTTTAGTTTGACTATATTTATTATTCATATGAGGTTGTTCATTCATGACAATCATACAAGTTGATCATGTCTAAATCCATATGTTTCATCCTGCTACCAATTAATGACTAGTTATCCAAACTAAATTTCATGCCAATAGGTCATCCCACATGTTTCATAATCCCAATTTGAGTAAATCCCAAGATCGTCCCTATATAATCATATTGTCTACCCATTTATTCAAATAAGATTACAAAATACTTTTATCATTGTCATCACGATAATATCTAATTACTCATTAAGAGGAAGGTACCTTTTCTTTCAAATTATGAGTCCCTACAAGCCAAAAATCCTTGAGATAGGTATGAGTACAACAACAAAGTCATAAGTCATTTATTCAAGCATAAAATAACACTAGGATTTCACTAGTATATAGTATTTCATCAGTATTATACACACCATCATAACATGGAATAATTAGATGGATTTTGATCCCTATTCAGAGTATTAGTATGTAATCTATGCTCAAAACATGGGGTGTTGAGGTAAGAATAACCCAATCCCCTTGCCTATTTCTCCCATTTTATAATATGTATTCCCTCTTTTAATTGAGCTAGGGTTAAAATGAATAATAAGTCACACAACAGCTCCCATAATGAAGCTAAGGCATCTAAATAGACACATAATACCTATAGGAAAAGTTCCATTTGTTATAAATTACACAAGGTTAAAAAACCCTAAAGGATGAATTTGTGCCCTAGAAACATTCACACAAGCCAGGTTTTCTGGTCCTATTCTATGGATCCTTTTTGTAATCTTCTGTCTTTGGTGTAGCCAAATCTTTGTTAATCTGGGTTTTGACTGGTAGTCTCTCTGGTGGTTTCAGGTCCATATAAAACCTATTTTTGCTACTTCTCTATAGTAGTTTTTAGGTTCTGCCTGTGGTCGTTGAGGCTTTATCTTTCTTTCTTTGTACTTGGGTTTTGGGGTCCCTTCAAAACCTGATTTTACCTTAATCTAAAACATTCACACAAGCCAGTGGAGTCTAAATAACATGGCCTTATGATAAGATAACATAGATCCATGTTCCTAATTCATGCCAACCTCAAATAGTGTCACAAGCAATTTACAGTCATTATTGTAATTCTAAAGATTCGAGTTCTAACTAAGTCATTTATCTCTTGGCACTTTCCACTTTTAACACAATTCTAAAAATATTAAGTTGTAATCAGTTTTTGTGATTATTTCATATATTATGCATTTTGATTTACTAATTATTTTTTATTCATTAATCCAATTTTCGATAAAACATTTTGGTGAACCCATTTATTGTTGAATATTTCAAAACCCCAACTATTCATGTTTCTAGGGTTTTTTCCTTCTTTTTATTATTTCCAATTATTGTATTAGGGTTTTTTAATTTAGTAAATTATTTGCTAACAAAAATCTTCCAAGTTTCTATTTTACATTTTTTTCAATTTAAGAAAGTCATTTCGACCTCTCTTATAATAAATGATGGACTAAGTGGTACTCAAATTGAGCATACTCATATTTATTTTAATAAGGCCAATAAGATGGATAAGAACAAGGGTATATCCATATATTTAGATATTAATGAAGCTAAATGTGTATAAATTCTTTATAATACTTCAAAATATGAATAATATAATAAAGATAACACTAACTCTCAATATGAGCATCAATATGTAGTTCCACCTAAAAATGATGAACAACTCAAGCCTAATACATTGAAAATTATTAAGAACTTTTTACAAATAATTCAATAAAAATCTTAGGATTATCATAAGATTTTACAAACTTTTTTGTAAATTCAAAGTGAAAGCACAACTAATAAATTTGAGATTACTAACACTATGTGTTCCTTTCCTTTCTCTATATCACTAGATACAACTTGTATACCAAAATATACAATGGGGGAAACCTAAGGGTTTTAATATATCACTATGCCAATCCCTATTCAATCTATTTTTTCACCACCTTTGGTTAAAACACATTATATTCCTAATGTACAATACATTATACATATTGTTTTATCTCTATATACTAAGGTGTTGCAACTAGAATAAGGTGTTTTGAGATCTAATCAGACACTTGACCTTTAGACTCTATTGCATACTATTGTGGCCAACATGCCCCTAATTCTAAAAATTGGGGCCCTTGAGATGTTTTAAGCCTTGTTATTTCCAATTTTGCCTTACTACTAGGTTTTAGTAGAATTTGAAGATCATCCATTTTGATAAGGTGGAATTTTTCATTTAAATTCTAGTGTGATTAATGCTTCTAAAATTTTACCTAGTTTTGTAAGCAATGTAGGTTTCATGGAAAATATTGGTTTTTTCTAGGTAAAGATTCACCAGAGCTTTGTTAGTAGTGGTTTGATAAATCTTAACCTTGGTCCCTTCCTGAGAAACTGTGAGTTTAAAACCTTAGGTGTGGAACCCTTAAAAGTTTGAATTTAAATTTTGTTAGGAATCATTTGGTGTGGATATTTAAAATAATACTTTTGAACTAAGATTAATTTTATATTAGGGTTTAGTTGTGTTTATTAATGCTACTAAACCTTAATATAAAATTAATACTAAGTCCTTTTATATTAATTTAAATATCTTCACTTGTCCTAACCACCCTGTGAATTACCTTGACAAAACCCCCTTTTAATTTCCTAAGCTGATCCCTTTTAATTAAAATATAGCCTAAGTCATTATCCTAAGACCCATTCATATTTATTAATACAAATGAGACCTTATAATAAAATATTATCCTAAGTTTTATTAATCAAAGGTCCTTACATAAGCATCGTGTAACTTGAAAGATCCAGATGATGCATGATTAAGGGAGATCTGACGGCCTACACTTCATCATAGGGTCTGATCTAATGGTGTGAGATGAGGGTTGAAAGGTAAAAGATCGACAAAGTTTCCAAGTGGAAACCACTCATATCTAACTATATCATCAAGGGTCTCACATATTTAATGTAGTCAATCATGTGCAAAGTCTTAGTTCTCAATCCAATGGCTATCACTCTTCTAATCTGATGAAGTGCATTGAGTCCATGAACCTGGGAAGCTTTGTGAAGATGTCGCATGGCACTCTCAAATTCAACCACAAGGACTTCATGAATTTAAATTTAACATTCACACTCACATAATTTGGACTCTGTAAATATGCCTATTATGTGAAAAAGACTATTAAATTTAAGTTATTTAAACATTTTTGCCTAGGCAAAGGGGGCATGTTTTGAGTATTTTAATGGGTCTTCCATTTATATTCTGAATAAAATTAGGATAAATTGTTTAACCTAAGTATTTATTGAAACCTTGGACTAATGTAAATATTGTGCATCTCATAAGATCCAATAGCATCCACTTGCTCATACCAATTAGATCCCATGGTGTGAGGTCTTCAAGTAGTGCTTGGAAAGCCCAAAAGCTCAACACGTGGAGCAATCTCAAAGATAGGGGATCAAAGGTGAAACAATATTCTAGGTGGAATAATTATAGGACTATAAGCTTGTAGTGACCAATAAGATAAAATTCCTAGGATTGAAATCAATGGTTTGTACTAAAGTTGTGGATCTTGATATGATAGTGTGAAACAAAAGGAAGAATTCAAAGGCTAATTACTAGTTCCCACTTAGACAAATATGAAAATTGTTATAAAAAAAGTCCACATGGAGACCACAAAAAAAGTCCAAATGGAGACCACATAGGATCCACATGGGTAAAAAGTAGTATAACTTGGATTTTGTCCACCCAAAAGTGCAAAATTATAAAGGAAAGTCTGAATAAGATCTTGATACATGAACGAGCCAAATATTGGTCACCTCCACCATTAAATCTCTTAGAAATCTCAGCTTGTATAAAAAGAGGAATTGTAAGTGATTGAATTACAATTCAAGATTATTGATCAATTTTAAGTGTTAAAAAGGGCATGTAGAGGTTTCTATTAAGTCAGTGCTAAGATTTTCAAAGGGTTAAGAATACATGGTATAAAAAAGGAAATAATGGTGGGAAGAGGTCAAACTCTACCTTTTCATAGACCATTTAGGTAGAATCTTCAAAGATACAGAGTTGGACATGGAGGCATTAAACAATGGGAGCAAGATCTAGTCCAATCTCTTATTCACCATTGATGAAATGTAACCCCTCACATAGAACAAAAGAATAATTAAATCAATCAACATCAGATATAAGGACTTGGTAGTATTACAATTGCCCAATCTCCACCATGTGGCTACCAAACTAGAGGTACTTCATTGCATAAATGTGCTTGCTCCTCTTTTTATAGATTATAGAGTAGATGAAGACTAGATTGTTATGGATGGCACCTACAAGAGAGTATATTATTTTTCCCTTGTATCCTTTGAGGGTTACTACAATCTCCCTAAGTTCCATGTGGATTTACCCACAATTAAAGATTAGACCACCAAAACTGACCTAGATACCATCTTTAGACCTTGGCTCAATCAAATAAACTTTGTTTTCAAATATTTCTAAGGTATAATTCCGATTTCCCAATTTAGGAAAGGGATTAGGGTTATTATGACCTTACTAAATAGAATCTCTAAAGCTAACACAACTACCTATGCCAACACTACCTAGGTTTCATATGTATACTTCTTAATTGAACAATAACTCACCCCTCCCATTAGGAAAATGATAAGTATCCACCTTGGAAGGTAATTCATAGCCATCAAAAGAAAGATCAACAAATAATTTTTCATGATGTCCTACCTGCTTGATGCCTTACTGGCCTCCACCAAGTTCCACCATATTAAGAATTGGTCTCCTAGTAGCAGAATCTTAGTTTCTCACCATTACTCCAAGCTCCATATCTTTAAATATAGAAACCACATGAAATTCATTTGTGATAGCATCTTTCCATCATTGGTTGAGGTTATCACTGGCTCTCCCATGCCTAATATGCACCCACTGATTAAGAGATATCTAGAGATTATGGGGGATGTATAGTTTTACCCTAATTGAAATGTAATAATGATTGAGGGAACCATGTACTCACTTTTAGACTCCTTGTCTATGTGCTAGCCAAGCTTTTCGAGTAAGAAATCACCTTCTAACTCATTAGTATGATTGATGGGATTTATAAAGAAAATAAGAAGGGCCTCCTCCATCCTTTACCTCTCATAATTTGAAGGACCACACTACAAGATTAGAAGCAAATAGACATCATGTCCAAGAAAAGAGGACCCTTTGTTTCTCAGATATAAAATCTTAGAATGTGGGACCCTAGAAGAATAGTAAATAATCATTTCTAGGATAAGAAAATTTTAAAGTAGGTATGTAAGCATCAACCAAGGGTCTTTGACCACATTTACAAAAGGGAAATAAATTTGTGGAGGTATTGGCAAGGTTAAAGGAGTCCAATGCCAAGCCAGAGCATAAGCTAATACATAAGCAAAAACTAACTGAGGAGGTTTGGTAGATGCATCCACTTTAATACCATTTACTACCTTCCACCTCTAGAGTAGCATATGAACTCCCTCAAGTATATGAGCCTCAACCAAGGACCTTGGAAAGAGATAACTAGAAGAGAGGCTAAGTGAAGTATCATCATCTTTAGTTCCTCCCCAACAACCTCCACCTTTGATGTAGCATTTAGACATGGTGGCTCTTGAGCCATATTAGATAGTGGAGGAAGTCATCAAGGCTCTTGAAGACATTTATGGGTTAGATAAGGAAGACCCTATTGCCCAAGCAGGGCAACTTGTAGAGACCCCTAGACAATTAGAAGAGGCTAAGAAAGAGAAAGGGAAAGAGAATGAATAGGATTTAGTCACAAATCCTAGCCAAAAGAAGAGGAAGGCTGAGTTGGCCCTTGTCTCCACCTATTCCAAAAGGCTGAAGCTCCCCTTTATGTACCCAACCCAAGAAATAAATTTATTTAGTGATGAATTCCCCATTCATGGGTAAATTATTCCTGATTGGTTCATATATTAGAAGTTACAAAATATTCCTATTATGGCCCATTCATGGGCATTAACTAAAAGTGTCAACATTGATGAGGACCTCTAGCCCTAGATTATGGAAATGATGAAAGAGTAAGAAGAAAGAAGAATAGTGGAAGCAAAAAGAGTTAGTGGAAAGAGAATTGATGCTCCTAGAGAAACTAATGGAACCAAAGTGGAAATCCTAGAATCCACCTAGCTAATTGAGCCTACCACTACCATTTTCTTTAATCCAAATATCACAGTCTTAGAGAATATCACCACAAGGAAAGCTTTGGTGGGTACTAAAGAGTTAACCTTTCAAAAGGTGGAAACTTTCACAAGCCTAAATCTAATTGGAGGAAAAGTAATGGTAGAACATCCCATCCATCAGGAGGATGTGGTAATCATGGTTAGAGCCTAGTCAGCATAGGTAATGGCTAGAATTAGGGGATTAAAGTAATAGATTGCTAACTTAAGGATGGAGAAGCAAAACCTTGAGACCCAATCCATCCTTTCTATTCATAATGAAATGATAAATATGATTGATGAGTCCTTATTGATATGTTTGAGGCATTAAAAGCCATGAAGCTTAGATAGGGTGCCTTAGCGCAACAAGATCAAGAAGCTACGGCTTTGGTCATCCATTGGAAATATTTAGAGGACCAAATTTTTAATCTCGTTAATGTAAAAGTAAAGAGATGGATCCCAAACTTTAAGAATATTAGTCTAGGACACTTAAGTGCCATCCTAGGCATTGTTGTTGACAAGGTGTGGGAATTGAGCACATGGCATAATGATGTCAATGAGCTCATAAGGGAGGATGAAACTTTGATTAAAATGATTGAGAAACACCTAGGAAAAATGTTGATAGAACCTTCACAACCCACCACTATGGGGTTGATTGATGATGAAGAGTTCAAGCAAAGAGTCATTGCTATCATCCAGGAGATAAGAGGGAGAAGCCATGGCCAATCCAACCATGATAATCATAGAATAATGGATCTTATCTTCAATTCAAGAGAGAGGATAATAGAGGCCTATAGCATCAAGGAGGCCATGCTAAGGAATGGAAAACAATTTGACAAATTGGTAGATCAAAAAAATAGATATTAAATGAAGCCTGCAGTAAATATTGAGATGATCAATGAACTACATACTAAGGCTAAGGAAATTCTAGAGAAATTATAGCTAGGAGGTCCACCACCAACCCAATAAAAGATTCTATACATCATAATTCTGCATAAATTTTGTAAAAAAGGAATATTCTACTATATAAATATATGATATTGTGTCACCATATATAGTTCTAGGTTAGTCCAATGTAGAAGGTCATGTGTATAATAGAATTATCATACAAGGATAATTATCCTTAATATAAGCATATGTATCTTGAAAACTATTTGATACACCACTTATGTTTTCTATAAATAGGTAGTGTTACCATTTTTTAAAGTGAGAGATTTTTGAGAAAAATTGTATATTCACACCATTTAATATAGATAAAAAAATTCTACAAAGATTGTCCATCTAGTTGTGTTGATAGTTGTAGTTTTTTTCTCAATTATTTGTCTGGATCTTAAATTTGAATGGTTTCTTTAATTCCTAAACTACATTAAATCATTTACAGGGTCATTAATCTATGATTTTATAGGTTAGTTTGAAAGATCATGAGTTTTTTAGCTCTAATTTGTCCTACATCAAAGATGTGCATTAGCTATTTAGATATAGAAACAAAATATCAAAAGTAAACCTAGTTCTTACTTGTAATTTCAATTCATCCTTAGAAATTGGATTGGTTTGTAATGGAAATTGAGCTCTAGCTATTTTTCATTATAAATTGGTTTATATGTATGTTTAATAAACTAAAAATTTGTCATAATGTTTGAGGTAAAGACTCACAATCACATATGTTTCCTTTCTACCTTACCCTTTCCTCTTTTCTCATTTTTACAAAGATATTCATTGTAGCTTAAATTTAACTGTAAATATCCATTTAGTTTAGTATAACATCAATATTTGACTAAGAAACTATAAATAAGGCCAAACCAAGGTGGTTCCCAACCACCAAATAATATAAATTTGTGGAACAATTTACTTTGCTCTATTGTTATTTCACCACAGGCATCATAATTGCCAAATACCTACAACTCATGCCCTAAATTCTTGGAATTATAAAATGAGTAGTGTTTTATAAACACTAAAGGCACCTATGGTACATTTATAAGCATCAATAGTAGAATCTTCACTGGTGCTAGAAGGAGGGCATTGATGCTAATTAGTCAAAAATTGGTGTCATCTTTATGCCTTTGGGTATACCTTTGATCCCAAGTGTAAAGATTGGTAGTCTTGAAGGCTTCTAACATATCTTTGTGCCTTGTTAAGTAAAATATCATAGTTATTTAATAAATGATTTATAATTCTGGTAAATATAGCTTTGAATTTAAAGATCTATAGTTTTTGAAATTAGAATGACTTATTCTAATCAAAGATCAGGTGATCCCTTACAAATTGTGGTTCATCTCAAGCTCAAACTTGTAAAGATCAACTATATTTGGATAATAGGATTCATCCTCAAGTTACCTTTGTGGAAATTTTATGTCCTTTGTCATTTTCATGTAGATCTTTGTAGAATTAGCTTAGTGTGCATGTTTAGTCCTTCCTTCTTATAAATATTAACTTGATACACCTTATTTTAAATAGGATTTCACATCTTCAAGATGGAACTACCTAGAATTCACACTAAATCATGCTAAAAAATAAGAGAGCCTTTGCTTGAGCTATGAATTCATCAAATAACTAGGCATGATAAAGGTAGATGAATAGTTTCCAAGTCTTTACCCACTTCTCCTATTCAAGGTACCTTTGCATTTAGACCACATCCAAGCATGGCTTGGCTAGGGAGTTCCCCTATTAATGTACAAGGGGTAGTCCATGATTTACCTCATAATCTTGAGAAATATTTACCCATATTTAGTCCTACTAGTGTTGTAACTATGAAGGAACATGTTAAGTCTTTTAAAGTTTCTTTGAGGTTATTAAATGGCATACATGAGGATGTAACATGTATAATATTTTCCTTTACTTTTAAAGATGCAACATATGAATGGTTCCTCAATTTGCCTGATGACTACATTACCTCCTAGAATTATTTCAACACCATTTTCATTGATCAATTTGGTAAGATTATTATTCCTTGTATCATTTTTCATCAATTCAAAACCATCAAGAGAGATGCAAGTGAGCCTATAAGGTCTTTCAATACTAGATTTCAAAAAATGTATAGTAAGACTATGGAACCCTACAACCTAATGATGTTCTAGCCCTATAAATCTATAAGGATGTAGTAGATCCTATGACTTCTATTTTCCTAAAGAGATCTATCCTAGTTATAGATTCACTATCCCAAGCCTATTATGAGGTAGTGGTTATCAGTGATCAAATGAAACCACAAGGCCAAATGGCTTACTCCATTCCCAATGTTAAACCATAAATGCCTACTCTAAACCTTTTTCCAAATAATAACTAAAACACCCCTACTCTTAACCAACTTATAGCCTTGAGCATACTAACTACCATTCATGTTGCTCCTAACTAAAATTTGGGATTCCTGAATCACCAAACCACTAGTGGACCTTCTACTAATGGTCAAAAGGCCTTTATACTAGTTTTTGATATGGGAAACAATCAAGAGCATAATTTTAAGACCCCAAGGAATGAAAATGAATTTATATTGAAAATGGTCTAGAATCTCAACCCTAATTTCCTTTAGTTGCAAAAATAAGTTGGTAATACTAGTGAATGTTCTAGAATGAAATTTACTTTCCAAAAGTTCAACAGACTAGGAAATAGGTTTTAAAATGATAGATTTTACAATAACAAGGATAACGATCCCTCTACTAGTAATAAAACCATGGATATTAATCTCACAAACATTGCCTTACTTGACTACTATAGAGTGCATGCTAATGATATGCATGGTGAGATTGATTGCATTGAATTTTGTAAAGCCTTTAAAGCTTTTTAGGAAGAACTAGATACATTTGAAGTTTTCCCTAACAAAGATATTGCTATAAATGCTTTTGGTTCCATGTCTTTAGACTAGGTCTAAATGGTAAAAGCCTTCCAATTCCCTTTTTAAGAAGATGATGAACATGAGAATATTCCTAAAGAGATTCAAGCATTCCAACAATTATTGAAGACATACCCTCTAAGGAATAGGGAGTAGAAGCAACCTTTGACCATTTCAACTCCTCCTAATAACTATGGGACCCCTTCTAATACTACTTCAAGGAGTGACCCTGAGCCACCCAAAGGATGTTTCTCCAAGCCTAGTACTTATTCACCAAGCAAGACTAGCTATAAAATTTTTAAATACATGAAGAAAATCAAGGTCAATATTACCTTGCATGAGTTAACTCAAATTACTAAAGAAAGAGACTTGTTGCTAGAGTCCTTGTCTAAGAAACCTAGGAAGCCACCCAGGGCTAATAGTGCAAATGAAACCATGAAAATATTCAAGGAAAAATCCCCCCCATTCCTTCTCATAGCTAGGATATTTGGTAAAAACCTCCATAATTGTCTTCTAGATTCTGGGGCTTCAACCAATATCATGCCTATAGGAGTATATGAATAACTAGGATTGACTCTAATTAAATCTGATAGGGTGGTTACCTAATTGGACAAATAAATATTCAAATTCATTAGGTAATTATTAAATGTAAAAATGTAGTTGGCTAGTGAACCCAAAGTGCAATAATTTATTAACATTCAAGTAGTAGACATTCCCAATGCACATGGACTACTTTTAAGTAGAGAGTAGACCAAGGCCCTAAATGGATATATGTCTACTAATTGTTCACATCTATGGCTACCTTGGAAAAGTGTCCCAAATTAGATAAGAGTGGAAAGAGAACCAAGGATGTAACACATGATAACTAATTATAATGTTGTCAATGAGAGAGTAAATTTCCTTAATTTTGACTTGGGAGTCTTCACCTTAGAGACTAAAAAAGTGGTTGGTTCCGAAGACACTATTATTACACCTAGTTTGTGGAAACTTTATGTTGATGGTGTAAAATGCAAGTCTAGATCTAGAGTTGGTATTGTTTTAATAGACCTTATTGATACATAGTATCATGCATCTTATAGACTAAAATTCACATGCACCAATAACCTAGCTGAATATGAGGCTCTCATTTTGGGGTTGTAATTTGCTATTTAAAAAAAAGTTAGAGAGCTACTAGTTGTTGGGGACTCTGAACTTGTATTAAACCAAGTGATAAGCAAGTATTAATGAAATCTATCATATCTCAAGAGGTATAAATTTAGAGTTTGGGACCTAATAGAGTCTTTTGAGGCATTCAACATCCTCTCTATCCCTAGAGACAAAAACAAAGCTAATGATGGGATATCTTCTACTACAAGCAACCTCATGCCTAATCAATATTCTCCTAACTTTATTATTGAGCTAGTACCCTACCCCTAAATCCAAGATAATGTGAACCACTTCCAAGTCTTCAATGATGATCAATAGATCCTATAATTCATGACTAACTTAGGAGCTTTTAAAGCTCATATTATTAATGAATTTAATGAGGATACCCTTGAAATGGAATTCAATGGTAAGATCATATATTTGATTGATAATAAGATACCTAAAGCGATGGTTTCACAAGAAAGATTATTTGACCAAGACAAACTCACTAAAAATCCTAAGGTCCCCAAGGTAAGTAAGAAAGACTATGATGTAGTAAATTTGGGACCCCAAGATCAACCCCAATAGGTTAATATAGGGAAGGCTTGTATATAAATGGAGAATATAAAATCCAAAGAGTTACTCACTAGATACAAGGATGTAATTGCATGGTATTATGATGATCTAAAGGTCTTTGATCCAAGGCTTATCACCCATACTATCCCCCTCAAGGAGAATTGTAAACCCTTCAGATAGAAATAGAGGCCTGTTAACCCTCTCCTAGAACCCAAGACTTATAAATAAGTCAAGAAATTATTAGATGCAAGAATTGTGTTTCCCATTCAACAATCCACTTGGGTTGCCAATATGGTTTTATTCAAAAAGAAGAATGGTGAAATTATGTTATACATTGACTTTAAGAAATTGAATAAATCATCTGAAAAGGAAAATTACCCCTTGCCCTCTCTGGACCAAGTAATGTAGGTTGTTTTAGGGTCAGCCATGATGTCTTTCCTTGATGTCTTTTTAGGGTGTAATTAAGTGTTAGTTGATAGGGAGGATATAATGAAGACAACCTTTAGCACTAAGTGAGGAAGTTTTGCCTACAAAAGGATGCCCTTTGGGTTGATAAATGTAGGGGATACTTTTAAAAGAGCCATGGGCCATGAATTCTAGGGTCTAGTTGGAAAATTCATTATAATATACATGGATGACCTAACAATACTTTCCAAAAATAGAGAAGATCATTTCACACACATTCAACAAGTATTTGAGAGATGCAAAAGATATGGTATTTATCTTAACCCCAAGAAGAGCATCTTTTGTGTTATTGAAGGGAAGTTGATAGGTCATGTTATCACTAAGTATGGGATCTCTATATATCCCAAAATTTTGTAATCCATATCTAAGATAGAGCTTCCAAATAGTCAAAAGGAACTAAAGTCATTTTTTGGCAAGATAAACTTTGTGAGGAAATTCATCCCACGGTTTGCTAAGATTATCAAACCATTAAATGACATTATTAATTAGGATTCTAAGGTTACTTGGAATGAGGGGTCCAATAAAGTATTTAATATCATCAAAGAAGCAATCGATCAAGCCCTAGTACTGATAAATCCAAAAAATTTAAGGGACTTTTACTTGTACTCATTTGTTTTTTATCACACCATGGCAACAGTCCTAACATAGAAAGTTAATGGGAATGATCACCACATTTTTTTTATGAGTACCAATTTCAATTATTTTTAATTAATCTATTCCCTAATTGATAAGCAATAATATGCACTAGTGAAATTAGTAAAAAAATTTAGGTATTACATCCTTAGGAATAAAGTGCATGTTATCTTACCAGACCCTGCCACAAAACTCATTTTGAGTCAAAATGAATTGGGTGAGCATAGAGGAAAGTGGATGTTAGTTATACAATAATATGATATAGAGATGAAAAATTCTAAGGTGGTAAGGTGTCAAGGCCTTGTCCAAATAATTGCTAACACCAGCCCCAAGCTACATATCATGTAGGTTGAACAATAAGACTTCTAGCCTAATGAGTGGTATGATTCCTTGATTCACTTGTTTATTAATGGTTTTTATCCTATAATACTTACAAGAGAGGATAATAGATCCATAATACTCAATTATTCTCACTATTTGATCAAGGATAGAGTACTATATATAAAATACTTTAAAGGAGTCTATTTAAGGTGTGTATCCAAAGAAAAAGCTTCTCAAATCATGAGTACTTTCTATGAAAATATGGGTAGTGGACATCCATCAAGAAGAAAAATATCCCAAAAAATCCTTAGGTTTGGCTACTATGGCCTATCATTTTCAAATATGCTTACAAGCATGTGAGGGAATGTCATTCTTGTCAAATCTTTAGCACCAAAGAACCAAAGGCAGCCATACCTTTGCAACTAGTGATGATTGACAAGCCCTTTGCACAATAGGGATTGGATTTCATAGCAGTGATTAACCACAATTATTTTTAAGGCCAAAAATATTTCCTAAATTCTATAGACTATTACACAAGGTGGACTGAAGCTATAGCCACCAAACAATGTAGGATAGAAGTGACTAGCTTCCTAGAAGAAAACAATTATACTAGATTTGGAACCTAGTATCTTTGTTGTGTGATAATGGATCAGTATTTATGTCCATAGAGATGATTGAATGGTCTTATGATAATGGTATTTCTCTAAAAAAAATTCATATAATTACCCCTAGGGAAATGGATTTTCTAAATTCACTAACAAGAATTTGATCAAGGTGATCAAAAAATTAGTTGAAGACAAACCTAGGTCTTGCACAAGCTTCTCAAATATGATTTATGGTCAAATAATATCATAATTAAACAATCCTTAAAGGAATAACCATTCTTATTCATGTATGGCCGATAACCTATTTTTCCTATCACCCTCAAGTTGCCCACATTTAGATTTATGAACTAATACATAGAGGAGAGTCAAGAGCTTGTAAACTCTAGGTTGCTAGACATCATTCAGATAGAAGATGCAAGGGAGGAAGCCTTTGATAACTTTGTCAAGAATTAAACCACAATAAAGAGATGGTTTGATAAAAGGTAAAAATTAAAAGTATTTAAATAAGTAAACCTAGTCCTCCTTTGGGACAAGGCATCTGAACTCAAATGCAAGCATGGAAAATTCACACCTCTATAAATTGGCCCATATCAGATTATTGACACACTTGGAAATAATACTTTCAAGTTGAAAGAACTTTAAGAATCAGAGTTCACATTTCCCACCAATGGAAAATATCTCAAGCATTACTTTGATGTAGCTCCACCAAGGCTATTCATGGAATAAAATCTGTAAGACCATTTAAGTTAGAGGAGGTAGGTTGGTTAGTTTCTTTTTTGCTCTTATTTCTTGTCATGTTTAAATATATTTGTTTTCCTTTTTGTTTCTTGTTGTTTCTTTCTTTGGTGCTTTTGATTTTCTATTCTTACTTTGTTCATTAGCTTTAATTGGTCTTTCCAGAGATAATTTGGTGCTTAAAATATCTTATCTCCCTAAAATTCCCAATGTTTCGCTAATTAGAGTATGAACCCCATACACATGATGACCACAAACCTGAAATGTGATCTTGGTGCTATAACATAAGGAATCTAGTAAAGTCCAATGAAGAGATCCCTTATTCTATGCAAACCTAGACATTACTGGAATCTAAATATGGTTTTAAGAAAAATTACACTTATGAAATAAAGTTTAGTCTGTTAGGATAAAACCATGTTTACACTTAATAAGACATCATTTCCTAGAACAATGGTGACACCTATAGGTGATTTTTTGAATCAAAAAACTGGAATACAATCCTTAAACCTAGCTACCTTGGTTCTTAACCTTGCTAAAATCATTAAATATATGTCAAAAGATACAAAAAAATATAAGAATTCAGTGACAATTTTGAATCTTTTCAAGCATAGGTGATTTGGGTAATCTCCATCAAGGCTATGGACACATGGATGGTAGTGGATTAAGGTGTTGAGTGAGCCATAGAATCTCTATCAAGGATATAAATGCTTATCTAATAGCAGAGCAATGCCCAAGCCTTTCTGAACTAAAATAACAACTCCCTTGAATTCTTAAATGAGCCTACTGACCAATGCAAATGATTAAGGACATGAAACTTGGAAGTTGTTCTTTGAATCCCATGGCAAATAGTAATTGGAATCAAAGAACACATACAACATGACTATGTCATAGTAGTTTAAACTCAATTTTTTAGGTACAAATCTTGTTTCAACCATGAATGGACCTCAAATAATGGCATGGATCCACTAAAATAATGGACCTAGTTATTGACCTAAACTAGAGTCTCTAGGTTCTAACATTTGGCTATGTTTCCCCTATGAATCACCATTTTTAGGAGCCAACATACCCCTAATTTTAAAAATTAGGGCCCTTGAGATGTTTTAATGCTTGATATTACCAATTTTCATTACTCCTAGGTTTTAATATAATTTGAGGATCATCCATTATGATAAGGTGGCATTGTTAATTTAAACCCTAATGTGTTTAATGCTTTTAACATTTTTCTTGGTTTTGTAAGCAATACAGGTTTCATGGAAAATATTGGTTTTTACTTGGCAAAGATTCACCAAAGTTTTACTAGTAGTGGTCTGCTAAATCTTAACTTTGGTCCCTTCTCAAGAAATCCTAAGTTTAAAACCCTAGGTGTGGAACCCTCAAAAGTTTGAATTTAAATTTTGGTAGGAATCATTTGGAAAGGATATTTAAAATAATATTTTAGACCTAAGCTTAATTTTATATTAGGGCTTAGTCATGTTTATTAATGCTACTAAACCTTAATATAAAATTAATACTAAGTCCTTGTATATTCTTTTAAATATCTTCACTTGTCCTAACCACCCCTTGAATTACCTTGACAAAACCCTCTTTTAATTTCCTAAGCTAAGCCCTTTTAATTAAAATCTATCATAAGTCTTTATCCTAAGACCCCCTTCATATTTATTAATATGAACGGAGCCTTATAATAAAATCTTAGCCTAATTTTTATTAACTGAAGGTCCTTACTTAAGTATCTTGTAACTTGCAGGATTTAATGGCCCCCACATTATAATGCAATTTGATCCAATGGTGTGTGACTAAGGGAGATCTAACAATATGTGCTTCATCACAAGGTCTAATCCAATGATGCAAGCCTATGTTTAAAAGGTCAAAGCTCCATGAAGTCACAAAGTGTCAACCACTTTCACCTAACTATATTAACAAGGGTCCCACATATTTAATGTAGCCAATCATGTACAAATCCTCAAATCTTGATCCAATGGAATCACTCTTTCGATCCAACAAAGTGCGTTGAGTCCATGACCTTGGGAAGCTCCATGAAGATGTTGCATGGCAGTCTCAGATTCAACCACAAGGACTTTACAAACTCAAATTTGATGTTTGTGTTCACATAATTTGGCCTCTAAAAGGATGCCTATGACATGAGCGAGATCATCAAATTGAAGTTAGAAAAAAAAATTTACCTAGGCAAATGTTTTGAGTATTTTAATGGGTATTCCATTTATATTTTGAATAAACATAATCTAAATTGTTTAACCTAAGTCTTTATTGAACCTTTGGACTAATGTAAACATCATGCATATCATAGAATCCAATGGATTCCACTTGATCATACCAATTGGATCCTATGGTGTGAGGTCTTCAAGCAAAACTTGGAAGGCCCAAAGGTTTGACATGTGGAGCAATCTCAGAGATAAGGGATCAACATCATGACAATATGATAAGTTGCATAATTATAGGACTAAAAGCTTATAGTGACCAATAAGATAAAAGGCCTAAGATTACAATAAATGGTCCATGTTAAATCCATGGATCTTGATCTGACAGTGAGAAATAAAAGGAAGAATTCACAGTCTAATAGCCAATTCCCACTCAGACAAATATGAAAACTATCATGAAAAGAAGCCCAAATGGAGACCACATAGGATCCACATGGGCAAAAGGTGGTAGAACTTGGATTTTATCCACCTAGAAGTGCAAAACTATAAAGGCAAGTCTCAATTAGATCTTGAGACATGAATGAGCCAAATCCTGGTCACATCTACCATTAAAGCTCCCAAAAACCTAAGATTGCATAAAAAGAGGAATTATGAGTAGTTTAATTACAATTAAATCTTATTAATCAATTATAAGTGTAAAAGAGGGCATCTAGAGGTTTTTATCAAGTTGGTGATAATATTTTCAAAGGGTTAAGAATCCATGGTAGTAGGAAGGCAATAATGGTAGGAAGATGTTGAACTCTACCTTTCCATAGACTATTTAGGTAGAATCTTCAAGGATACAGAGTTGAACATCAAGGCATTGAGAAATGGTTTAATCTCTTCTTCACCATTGATGAAATGTAACCCCTCACATAGAATGAGATAATAATTGAAGTAATCAACATCATATATAAGGACCTAGTAGTAGTACAATTGGCCAATCTCCACCATGTGGCTACTAAACTAGAGGTACTTTATTACATAGATGTGTTTTCTCCTCTTTTTATAGATTGTAGAGTAGATAAGGACTATATTATTAGGGATGGAACCTATAAGTGAGTATACTATGTTATCCCTATATCCTTTTAGGGTTAATATAATATCCCTTGATCCCATGTGGATTTACCCACAATTAAATATTGGACCACCAACAATTACCTAGATACCATCCTTAAACCTTGGCTCAATCAAGGAACTTTGATTTTAGATATTTCCAAGGTAGAATTATAATTTCCCAATTTAGGGAAGGGATTAGGGTTATTATAACCTTAATAAATATCTCTAGATCTACCATAATTACCTATGTCAACACTACATGGGTTTCATATGTATACTTCTTAATTGAAAAAACACTCACCCCTCTTATTGGGGAAATGATAAGTATCCACCTTAGTAAGAAATTCACAACCATTAGGAGAAACACTAACAAATAAATTTTCATGATGTCCTACCTGCTTGATGCCATGATGGACTCCATCAAGTTCCCCCATAACAAGAATTGGTCTGCCAACATAAGAATCTTTGTTTCCTACCATTACTCTAGGCTCCATATCTTCAAATATAGAAACCACATGTAATTCATTTATGATGGCATCTTTCCCTCTTTGGTTGAGGATATCATTGCTCTTCCATGCATAAGATTCACCCCTTAATCAAGATATATCTAGATATGATGGGGTATGTATGGTAATACCCTAATTTCACTATAATAAGGATTAAGGGAACCATGTCCTCACCTTTTAGACTCCCTACCTATGTGCCACCTAAGCTTACTAAGAAATAAATGACCTTCCAACTCATCAATTAGATTGATGGGATTTGTAAATAAAATATGAAGGGCCTCCTCCACCTCTTCCCTCTCATAATTGGAAGGACCACACTATAAGATTATAAGCAAATATACATCATGTTTAGGTAAAGAGGAGCCTTTGTCTTCCAGATAGAAGAGCTTATAATGTTAGACCCTAGAGGAACAATAAAGAATCATTTTTAAGATAAGAATATGTTTAATAAGGTATATGAACATCAACTTAGGGTCATTGACCACATCTACACTAGGTAAAATAACTTTGAGGAGGTAATCACAAGGTTAAAGGAGTCTAATTCCAAGCTGGAGCATAGGCTAATACATGAGAAAAAACTAACTGAGGAGGTTTAGCAGATACATCCATTCCAATATCATTTACTATCTTCCACCTCTAGAGTAGTACAAGAACTCCCTCAAGTAGATGTGCCTCAACCATAAGACCTTGGCAAGAGACAACTAGAAGAGAGGCTAGGTAAAGTAGCTTTATCTTCAGTCCCTCCCCAACAACCTCCACCTCCAATGGAACATGTAGACATGGTGGTTCTTGAGCCATATGAGACAATGGAGTAAGTATTTTAGGCTCTTAAAGACATTTATGGGTTAGATAAGAAATAAATAGAGGAAGACCCTATTTCCTAAGTGGGGTAACTTGCAGAGGCCCTTGGACAATTGGAAGAGTTTGAGAAAGAGAAAGGAAAAAACATGAACTAGCTTTAATCATAACACCTAGCCAAAGGAAGAGGAAGGTTGAGTTGGCCCTTGTCTCCACTAGTTATAAAAGGCCAAAGTTCCCCTTTGTGCACCCATCTTAGGAAATAAATGTATTCAATGATGAATTCCCCATTTATGGGCTAGTCATTCTTGATTGGTTCATATATGGGAAGTTACAAAATATTCTTGTTATGGCCCATTCATGGGCATTAACTAAAAGTGTCAACATTGATGAGCACCTCCAACCCTAGAATATGGAAATAAGGATAAAGAAGAGATAAGAATAGTGGAAGAAATAGGAGTTGGTGACAAGATAATGGATGCTCTTAGAGAATATAGTGGAATAAAGTGGAAATATTAGAAGCCACCTAGCTAATTGAGCCTACCACTACCATTTTATTTAATCTAAATACCATAGGCTTAGAGAAGATCACCACAAGGAAAGTTCTAGTGGTAACTAAAGATTTCACCTTTCAAAAGGTGGAACCTTTCATAGGCCTAACTCCAATTTGAGGATAGGTATTAGGATAACATCCCATCCATTAGGATGATGTGGAAAGTCTAGTTGGAGCCTAGTCAGCACAGACAATGGCTAGAATTAGGGGATTGAAGAAAAAAATTTCCAGCTTGAGGATGGAGAACCAAAACATGGAGACCTAATCCATCCTCTCTATTCTTGATGAAATGATAAAGATTCTTAGTAAGTCATTTGATATGTTTGAGGCATTTAATGCCATGAATCTTAGATAGGGTGCCTTAGTGTAACAAGATCAAGTAGATAAGCCTTTGGTCATCCAGTGGCAAGCTTAAGAGGACTAAATTGCTGAGCTCATCAATGTACAAGTAAAGAGATAGATCCTATACTTTAAGAATATTAGTTTGGGACACTTACGAGCCATCATAAGCATTGTTGGAATTGAGCACATGGCACAATGATGTTAATGAGCTTATAAGGGAGGATGAAGCTTTGATCAGTAGGATTGAGAAATTCCTAGGAAATATGTTGATAGAAACTTCAAAACCCACCATAATGGAGTTAATTAATGATGAAGAGTTAAAGAAAAGAGCCATTGTCAGCATCCAAGAGATAAGAGGGAGAATCCATGGCCAATCTAACAATGATAACAGTAGAATAATGGATCTCATATTCAATTAAAGAGAGAAGATAATAGATGCCTGGAGCATCAAGGAGGCCATGCTAAGGAATGAAAAATAATTTGACAAACTGGAAAATCAAGAAAATGGATGTTTGATGAAGCTTATAGTACATATTGAGATGATCAATGACAACATACTAAGGCTAAGGAAATCCTATAGCAATAATAGCCAGAAGACCCACCACCAACCCAATAGAAGATTTTATACATTATAATTATACATAAATTTTGTAAAAGTGGAATATTATATTGTATAAATATATTTTATTTTGTTAGCATATATAGTTTTAGGTCAGTATAATGTTAAAGGTCATGTGTATAATAGAATTGTCATACAAGGATAGATGTCCTTAATGTAAGCATTATAAATAGGTAGTGTTACCATTTTGTAAAGTGAGAGATTTTTTTATAAATAATCTATATTCACACTAATTAATATAGCTAAAGGAATTTTGAAAAGATTGTCCATCTGTTTGTGTTGATAGTTGTAGATTTTCGCTCAATTGTGTATCTAGATCTTAAATTTGAATGGTTTATTTAATTCCTAAACTAAATTGACTCATTTATAGGGTCATTAATATGTTATTTTATAGGTTATTTGAAAATATCATGAGTTTATTCACTTTAATTTGTCATATATCAAAGTTTTGCATTAGTTATTTAGATATAGAAACAAAATATCAAAAGTAAACCTGGTTCTTACTTCTAATTTCAATTCATCCTTAGAAATTGGCTTTGTTTTTAATATAAATTGAGCTCTAACTATTTTACATTATAAATTGGATTAGATGTATGTTTATGAAACTAAAACTTTGTCATAATGTTTGATGTAAATACTTACAATCACATATGTTTCCTTTCTACCTTACCCTCTCCTTTTTTATCCTTTTTACAAATATCTTCACTATAGCTTAAATTTCACTATAAATATCCATTTAGTGTAGTATAACATCAATCTTTGACTAAGAAACTCAAGAATTACAAACCATGGTTGATCACAACCATTCAATAATATAAATTTGTGGAATAGTCTACTTTTCTCTATTGTTATTTCACCATAGGCATCATAATTTCCAAATACCTATAACCCATGCCCTAAATTCTTAGAATTATAATATGAGTAGTGTTTTCTAAACACTAAAAGTACCTATGGTACATTTATAAGCATCAGCATATACTTTATTATCATAGCATATTTCATCCTATCTTTTACCAACTAGTTTTATGTCACCTAAGCTTACATTGTATGATGGACAAGGTGACCTGAGAAACATTTGAGAGTTTTTCAAGAAACATGTTTGGAATATGCATCCAACGATAGGTTGTTGATCAATTTATTTCTTAGAATTTTAAAATAGTATGCTCTAAAGTGGTTTTATGATTTACCATATTAGTGAGTTCATGTGCTCAATCCTTTGGTAGATTTGTTATTTTCACATTTTTCCATTAACATAAGTGAAAATATTTCATATGCTCATCTTTATAAGCTCAAATAATAATCTAATGAACCTATTCCAGATTATGTTTCATAGTATAATACCATGTTATCCAAGATGATAAATCTTATGGTAGATAATAAATTACAATACATATTCATACAGTGTTTACTTTTACCTTTACATGAATCTATTATGTTTAATAATTTTTTAACATTGGAAAATTTATGTCACATAGTTAAGGAAAGAGAGGTTGAGTTATTGGAAATGAATAATTAATATTATATGACAAACCAAATTGTTACTTCAAATACAAAAAATCAGAGTAAGCCACCATATTAAATTTGGGAAGAATAAGGTAACTTTTCTTAATGTGTAATGGTGTAAAATATAGATGTTAGATTAGGAATTAAGTCCCTTTTTTAATGCAAGTTGATACTTTACCAACTTTTCAAACATTACCTATAAAATATGTTGAGGTCAACATACCCCCATTTTTGAACTTGGGGACCCTTGTGTCAAATTATGCAAATTTATACCTTAAAATTGAAAATTCTCTTGATCAGAGTGTCATTAGCATGTTTACATATTATCTATTTTTGAAGATCATCCACACTTGGTTTCAATAGCATACATGTTTATGATTTTGATTTAAATTTGCTTAATGTTTCTAATCTTGAATCTTCATGTTTCAAGTTACAAGCCTAATGGAATCTATTTGAAGTAGATAAAGTCTAGGGTTTCATAATTTTAATGTTTCTATCTTAATATGGTCTTTTTGAAAGTCAAATTGAATCCATGTTTGAGCTTCCTAATACCCTCATTAAGTTTATCCTAGATTAGACCCTTTGAATCAAATTCAAATTATGCAAGAACAAATTACATAGGAGAAATTTAAATATGATATGGATTTAACTCGGTTTTTATACTAAGGTTTAGTTATGTTTTTCAACATGACCAAACCTTTGTCTAGGAATTATATGATTGGTCCCTTTATGTCCTGAGCCTTGTGTTCCCTTTTATCTTAGCATGGTCTAACTTTATTATACGTAGGGTCCCTTTATTATAAAATCATACTAAAAGCTTAGTCTTAAAGCCTTGTCCATATTTATTAACATTAATAAGACCTTAGTCTTAAGACTTTATCCTAAGATCCATATGTTTCCAAGTCCTAACTTAATAATTGTGCTTGTTTATGAAATCAACGATATGTGTTTGCTTTCACTAAGTTAATTTAATGGAGCATATATAGTCAAAGTTTCAACAAAGCCCCCAACATGTTGAGAAGGTGACAAGTGTCGTAGTTGCAACCAAAGAATAATCAAAAACCAATGGCAGTCTATTCTATGGATCATGATCAAATGATTCATGCTCACTCAGATGGAATAGATATGATAGAGTGAGTTCAATGTTGAAAATTGAAGATATGGAATTAGATTAAACCTTGAGTAGGTTCTAAAGGATCAATGGTACACATTGAAGCATACAAATTCATATCTCTAAATGATCAAAGACATGTTTAAATTTTGAGCATATTTTAGAGATCAATGAACCACATTGATTCATACAAAATGATCAGATAGTGTGAGGTAAAGCTAAATTTTTAAAGGATATGAAGATAGTTGGTGATACAAAGGTATAAATAAACATGTCTAAATATAGACAAAACTTGTAAGATTGAACATAGAGATGCCATTATCGCTTCCTATGAACCTACTTGAACATCATAAAAGCCCCAAAAAAGCATATGAAAGGCCTAATTTGTTCCTATTTGCATCATATGGTTGTCTTCTCTAAGATAACTCAATCCAAAATCCATTAGTGAGCAATTTAATGGGGTTTATAGCAATGGCATCCAAAAAAGACATTTCTAGGGAGGACATGGAATTCTATGAACCAACATTGAATATCTTGTATTGATCTAGTTTATATGGACCTATTAGGACATAATTTTCATTTCACTATGATCTTGTTATTTACATCAAATCTCTTGGTTTCAAGTAGTAATATTAATGGAGTCCATCTAGAATGAACAACTCTTGAGTTTCATGATTTGATATCAATTTGTCTCTTTACTTTGGATAGCCCTTGGTCTTTGATTATTCAGTTGGATATATTTTAATCAATGTTAAAACCTTAGTCTTAAATATTTTTAGCTTGGGTCTTTTAAATTGGGATTCAAATTTAAATGGAGACACTCTAATCTTGATCAAAATTATGTTTTAACACTTGCTCTTTTATTGTAAACTCAGATTGGTTGCATATTATTTATGACTTTCATTTAGATTAATAGACATACCTTAAATGATCATGGTTTTACCCATCCAATGTTTCTAAAGATTGTATCTTGTGTTTTACAGGTTCAATGGAAATTTACTTGGAGGATGAACATGCTTAGGGATTATAATCAATGTTAAATTATTTTTTTATTAGCCTATGGTTTATCAAAGATTAATTGGATCTATTTTAATCCATTTTTAAAGCTCTAGTTTAATGTTTTAACCTAGGTCCCTTTTTGAATTTTGTTCAAATTTGCACAAAATAATTATCCATTCCATAGACTTAGCTTAAATTTTATGATCGGTCCCTTTATATATGATCCCTTGGTCTATTTTATTATTGGCATGGATTAAATAATGTAGGGTCCCATTTCTTATCCTAGACATAACCTAAGGGTTTAATTATGTTTCTAGAATGAAAACCTTAGGCTAAACCTTTGGCCATGTCTTCTATTATTCATGGGGTCCTTTTTATTAGGTTTCTATCTTAAGCTAAAAATGTTAGGCCATGTCTCTTTTATTTTTTTAGGGTCCCTTTTGTTATGCTCAAAATTTAGCTTAAATATTTTAGCTTCATGGATTGAATCATGTTTATTAAACATGAAATAAGACCATAGTATAAAAATATTTATGTTAAGTTCTTATGCTCATTGAACCTTAAAAATTGTGCATCTCTTTAGGATCAATGATCTGCATTTTCTCACATGAAAATAATCTAACAGAGTGTGTCAAGTCAAATTTTTAATGAAGCTACAAGATGAATGTGGTGGTGACAAGTTTCACCATTTCATTAGAAGGATATTAAGTAGCCAATGGTGGTTCACTTCTTGGATCAAGATCTTACAATATGCAATAGCTTGAATGAGGATGATCTAATGAAGTGATATCAATGAAGAATTTTTAACATATCCAAAATTAATGTGATAATGACACATGTCATAACTATGGGAAACATAGCAGAGGTAGCTAATGGTAGTTAACTCATGAGATCGATATCAATGACCCACATTGATCCATGCAAGCAGATCCAATGGCGTGAGTCCAAGATGACTTTTCAAGGATCTTGGATCCAATAAAATATTGAGGATAACGATGCCATGGTGGATCCACATGGGCATAAAATGACAAATTTGAAGATTTTGTAGACTTGGTGATGTAGTGGAGTGAACCAAAAAGTAGTCTAATGCACAAAACTTGTGATTTTAGTTCATAGATGCCATTAAAACAATGATAAGACCTATAAAAGGCACTAAGAAAGTCTAGAAGCATCAATGTGAACCTGTATTCACTATAATTGATCCAAAACTTTGAATAGTCATCTACGTAAAAACAATTCGATCTAGAAAGGAATTGTAGTCCACTAGTGAGCAACTTAATAAAATAATAGCCATAATAGCATAAAAAAATATTTCAAGGGAAAATATAGAGCTTTGTGTGATTTTAGAAGGAAGTTAGGAACAAGAAGTGAAAAATATCTTAGAGGCTAGACATACTAAGAGGATGTAAGTTTTAAGGAACTTATGTCTAATTTGAAACTAATAGATGAGCAGTATGAAATGGAAAAAGATACAAGTACATATGACAGTTAGACACTTCAACAACAAAATAGACCTCAAGGTCAAGGTAATTGAATTAAGAATATTCTTTTTATAATTTATCTTGTATAATGCCTTGAAAATGAATATTCTTTTAGGCATGTGAAATTGGTAAAACATCTTCCCTATATATCAGCCTATTAGAAAAGATCATTTATTCTAGACGGTGGTAATAGGGACACTTAACCTATGCACATTTCCCAAGGCAATGGGAAATAACTAATTGACATGTCTATTTAATGAAGTATGGTCAATTGTAAAAAGAAAGAGGAGAGTTTTCAGAACTAAAATTACTTTGTAAACTTGGAGAAACTAATACAAGCAAAGAATTCTACAAAGATTGTCCACATTTTGTTTGTGTCATTTGTTATGGTTTCTCTCTCACTTGCTTAATCTGAATTTTATATTTGAATGGTTCCTATGAATTCTTAATGAGCATCCTTGAATGCAGAATTGTTAACTTGTACCAATTCTAAGTTAATTAAAGGTTCTCTAAGTTTACTTCATTTTATTTACACTACATTTGTAGATGTGCTTATGTTATTTTCTTATAGGGGTAAATCTTTAAAGTAACTTGAATTCTTATTTGCATTATTTCCACCATCCTTAGATGTTTAAGTAACATATGATAGTATTTAATCTTATGTTATTTCATATTCTATATTGGTTAAATGCATATCTAGATGAAATCTAAACTTTGTCATAATATTTAAAATGAAGATCAGTAACATTTCTTTCTACCTTACCCTCCTTTTTGCTTATTTTTAGTCAAATCACTTTATTTTAATAATCGCTATGAGTATCCATATTATATTAGCCTCTAGATTATATCTTATCATAATTCACTTTTTTTAAACATAGATACACTATATTTTACATAGATCTAATTGTTTGGCCACGATGGCTCCAAACCACCAATTAATATAAATATTGTGAAATAGTCCATTTTTTTTGCCTTTATTCCATCAAGAGATAATAGTATTATCACAACCTACAATTCATGCCCAAAATTCTCAAGAATTCTAAAATGAGAAGTGTTATTGAACACTCTAGGCACCTGTGATACATATTCAAGCATCAATAACATATTATGAAATTTAATGGAATTTCACCTCATATCGCTACCTCCCATTAAAGAGGT
Source organism: Torreya grandis (assembly GCA_037957365.1). NCBI lineage: Eukaryota > Viridiplantae > Streptophyta > Pinopsida > Cupressales > Taxaceae > Torreya > Torreya grandis. Next base: position 1,512,545 of record JARHVA010001365.1, read on the forward strand.
TGATATGAGTAAACCTCTTCCAAAATGATTTGATAAACATGTTTTTTATGATTTTTATAGAGTACCAAGGCATAATACCAATAGATGCATCAGTTTGATACATAGGATATAGAATTTCATATATTATAACATCATCGATGTGAATACATCTACCAAAAGTAAAAATTCACAACCAAGTGAGAGTAAAAGAATGAAGATATTCATTAATCCTTTCCCTAATAATGTAGGTTAATAAACAATAGATAGTATAGAAGTGAAATATACATATAAGTCATACCCTCCCCCAAATTCTTATCATCCTTAGATAGAGACACAACATCCTTTGAATGACATTATTGGTACATAACATGTTTTAGGGCCATATAGACTATTTATTACATTCTCAAAACATGATATAGTAGATGATAATTTTTATTTTCACTCTTGATTCATTCGAGTTTAGATTGATTATCAACCAATACAAAGAGTTATGGTTGATAATGGTTCAAGTGTGAATATGTGCATAATCACACTTCTTTCAAATTTTAGATACACATAAAGATACACTTTATAAAACAACAATAATTAATGGATTCAATGAACATGTTTAGATTTACATTGGTGCAATCACTTTACCACTATAGGTTGGTCTAGCACATGTGGACACTAAGTTCATAGTAAAACCAATGCAAGAGTCTTTGATATGTTATTGGGACATCTTTAGATTCAATAGCTTAGTGCAGTGCCTTGTACAGTACCTAGATTTTTAAAATACATTTTCACTAATGAGGTTATCATAGTTTATGCTATTCCATATGAATACCCCCTATAATAGAAGGTTATTATTCCTACATTGTAGATATCAATTGATCAACCTAAAAAGGTTCAACATTTTTATAGAGTTCATAAAAAGTGGTAAAATGTATAAGGAGACATATCCTTGAAAATCTAGTCAGTCAATGAATTTTCATATATTATAGAGATCTAATTTCTACTCCAGCACATCCTAGATTGGTATTATAAGAAATTAATAGTGTTCCATAAATAACACTAAAAAATAGTTATATTACTACATGATGGGTACTAAAGAGTTCTAAATCACAATACTAAACCACATAAACATGATACTATAGATTATCATCATGATAATGGTACTTATGTTATAGATCCAAATAAATCTTCAAATTACAAGTTGAGATTAGATACTTCACAATGCCATGATGTTTTCCATTCGTGAGAGGTCATCCTTCCTATATTTGATTTAAGACCCATTAAAAGTGAGACCCTAGTGGGAATAATCATTTAGTATGTTCATTTTTTGTTACACACACACACACACACACACACACACACACACACACACACACACACACACACACACACATATTGAAGCAGAAATCAACTTATATAATTGAAATACATATGTCATGCATAAGTCCTAATTTTTTGATATATATATAGATATATATAAATATAAATATATATATATATATATATATTTCAAAAAAATCTAAAAATTGAGAATTATGTATGACATGTATAGTTCAATTATATAAGTTTATTCATGCTTTAATATATATAGTACTTCTCTATATCCAATTTTATGTCAAATATGTTTCACAAGTGTACTTGAGTAATTTTTAGAACATATAGGTTGTCACTTTCAGATGTAGTTTGATGTGGTGATACTATCACATGTTAAAAAAAATTAAAACAAATAAACCACACTACTAATAGTCACACATTATCCTTTATCCCATTTCAGTGGACTTCTCCCAATGAAAACTAAATCTAATTTTTTAGATTCAAAATATTCAAAATCCTTATAAATCCTATTAGCATCACAAAAAGTTCATTAGGGGAATATTTTCCACAAGTTTTATTGCTCTATAGTGATCACTATTGTTCCTATTATAGTAAAATATATTATGTGAATCTTTCATTATTTGTTCACTTACTTTACTATTTATATCTCAATAGATACCTAATTATATATATATGATGATGTTAAAATTTTCTTATATAGATTAATTTCAATTAATTATTCATGTTTATCATGTTTGCTTCTTTGATTCATGTTTTGTGTGTATTCAACTTTTCCATATTATGGACATTTGAACATGTCCTGTATTTCAGCTATAAGACTTATTGTATGTTTTTATACATGTGAGTGACATTTAATCATGCCCCTTTTTTGTGTCCCCTTAGCCTTATTACATGTTTTGTGTGGCCTTGTGTATACTCTTTGTGTGTGCATCATTTTCCATGACTCTTTCTTATTATGTTTTGCTCAATTATTGGATTTCATGATGGATATCATGCATCTCCCCAGGTTTTTGATGCATTATGGATATCATGCATATTTATTGATTAGTTATATATTATTTATAAATATTAAATATATGATCACTTTTCATTGCACACCTAATTTTTAACATCTACCTAGTCATGACATTACGTATTATTGGCTTTTTGTGTATCATAAATCACTACATTACTCAAATTATCACTATGATACCATAATTCCATTGTTATCATTATTAATCCATACTTAAATATTTATATAAAATCCTTTGTATATATTTTATTTTGAGCTAAGTTATTGTGTAGGCTTCAAAAATCACCTCAAAATTAGGGGCATACACAGTGGCTTGTCTTAGAGATTAAATTACAACAATCCACTTTATAGATAAAATAATAATAGTATTTACTTAGTTGATCATAGTGTATACTCAATTTTTACCCAAAAAATATATTAAAACAATACAACACCCTAGGGACAATAACACAAGTCAATATTGTATAAATTAGTGAAATTTCATCCCAAAAATTAGAAATTATCTTTTTTTAGAATTTTTAGAATAGTTTTTAGTGGTTACCCATAAATAGTTTCATATTTTTACATGATTTATTACATATTTTTATCAAATTGAGGGAATCATGCATAACATGTGTTCCATAATTTACATAGGTTTAATCAAATATTAGGATGGTATTACTTAAGTTATTAGAATCAATATACCCAACTATCATATTGGTGTCATGTGTGTGAAACATAATCACTTTATTACTCATTTTTATACTAGTATATACAAAAGGAATGGAAATTCATGTCATTCTCTATATTTTATACACCAAGATTAGTTCATATTGTCTTTCACTAGTTTTTCACTATAATGAATATTATTCCATTTACATTGATTGATATATTATTAGGATGTCCTTAGATTTAGTAGATTTATGTAGTGCCTTTTGTAGTGCCTAGATGTTTAAAATACATTTTTTATAATGAGGTTATCATATTTCATGGTATTCCATATGAATACCCCTATAACTAAAGGTTATTATTATTACATTGTAGATACTAGTTGAGCAACCTAAAAAGGTTCAACCTATTTAGAGAGTTTAGAAAAAAGTAGTAAAATTTATAAGGAGACTTATCCTTGAAAATCCACTCAATCAATTATTTTTCATAGATTATAGAGAGCCAATTTATACTCTACCACATCCTTTATTAGTATTATAGGATATTAGTAGTGTTCCATAAACAAAACCAACATAGAGTTCTTATACTACATGATTGGTCCTGAAGAGTTCTAAACTGCATACACATGATATTGTAGATTATCATCATGACAATGGTAATTATGTTATAGAGTCAAATTAGTCTTCAAATTCCAAGTTGAGATCAAATACTTCATAGTGGCATGAAGTTCTCCATTTGTGATAGGTCATCCTTCCTATGTTCAATTTAGGACCCATTGAAAGTGAGGCCCTAATGGGAGTCATTATTTATTATGTTTATTTTTTATTTTGTGTGTGAGTACATACATACACATACATATGCATATACATATACATTTATTGAAGCAAAAATAAAATTATGTAATTGAACTACACATATCATGCTTAAGTCTTGATTTATATATATATATATATATATATATATATATATATATATGTATTTCAAAAAAATCTAAAAATTATGACTTATGCATGACATGTGTAGTTAAACTACATAATTTTATTTGTGTTTCAATATGTGTAGTACTTATTTATATCCAATTTTATGTCAAATATGTTTTTCAAGTGTACTTGAGTAAGTTTTAGAACATATAGGTTGTCACTTTCAGATATAATTACATGTGGTGATACTATCACATGCTCAAAAAAATAACATCAAAAAACCATAGTTAATATGGGTTGCCATTTTCATATGTAGTTGCATGTGGTGACATTATCACATTCTCAAAAAATTAACACAAAAAAAAACCACACTACTTCTAAAGTCATGCATTTCACCTTTGTCCCATTCCAATGGACTTTTCCTAGTGAACACAGACTTTGATTCTTTAGATTAAAAATAATCATAGGCCTTATACAATTATAATCACAACAAGTTCACTAGGGGCATCTTTTCCATAGTTTTTATCACTCTATAGTTATCACTATTATTCCTACTATAGTATAATACATTGAGTGAATATTTCATTATTTGCTCACTTACTTTACTATTGTTATCTCACTAGATACCTAAGTTGTTATACATGATAATGCTAAAATTTTCTTATGTAGATTAAATTCACTTATTCATTCATTTTTATCATGTGTTCTTGTTTGCTTCATGCTTTGTGTGTATTCAACTTCTCTAGATTATGGGCATTTGAACATGTCCTTTATTCCAATTCTAAGCCTTATTGTATGTTTCTATACATGTGAGTGACATTTAAGCATGTCCATTTTATGTGTCCTCATATATTTATTACATGATTTGTGTGGTATTATTTATAATCTTTATATGTACATCATTTTCATGACTATTTCTTGTTATGTTTTGCTCAATTTTTAGATGACATGATTGATATCATGCATCTCCCCAGGTTTTTGATGCCATGATGGATATCATGCATCTTCCCTAAGTAGTTATATATTAGTTATAAGTATTAAATATATGGTCACTTTTCACTACACACCTAATTGCTAACATATACCTAGACATGACAATGTGTATGTTTAGATTTACATGTATCAGACATTACTACATTACTCAAATTATCACTATGATACCGTTATCTCCATTGTTATCATTATTACTCCAAATTTAAATATTTATACAACATAATTTATATATATATATATATATATATATATATATATATATACATATATATATATACACACACATATATACACACACACATATATATATATACATATATATATATACATATATAGATATATACATATATATATATATATACATATATATATATATATATATATATATATATATATAATTTTGAGCTAAGTTATCATGTAGGCTTCACAACTCACCTCAAAATTAGGGGCATACACATTGTCTTATTTTAGAGACTAAACTACAACAGTCCACTTCACAGATAAAAAATTGTAGTATTTACTCAGTTGACCATAGTGTATACTTAATTTTTACCCAAAAAATACATTCAGATAGTACCACACCCTAAGGACAATGACAAAGGTCAATATTGTATATTCAATTTCATCCTAGAAGTTAGAAATAGTATTTTTTCCAAAAAAATTAGAATCATACTCAATCTACAGAAGAGTTTTTAGTGGTTACCCAGAAATAGTTTCATATTTGTACACAAGTTAATACATATTTTGATCAGATTGAGGCCATCATGAGTAGCATGTGTTCCATAATTTTAATAAAAGATTTAGATTGTATTACTCAAGTTATCAAAATCAATATACTCAAATATCATATTGGTGGCAAGGGTGTGGACATAATCACTCTCTTACTCAATTTTTCATATTTTTTTACAAAAGGAATGGTAATTCATGCCATTCTCTATATCTTAGAAACCAAACTTAGTTAATATTATATTTCATCATTTTTATACCAAGTATTTCACTAGTTTTGCACTAGAATGAATATTATTTTGTTTGCATTGGTTGTTTCATATTTTTCCACTAAAATGTTCTATTGGGATTCATACACGAATTACAAGATATATTAATACCTTGACTTGTGCAATGATGAATTCAAGTGCATATTTATTTTTTAAGCACATTCTTATTTCAATGATTAATTTGACATGGAAAATCCAATGTAAGTGTTTCAAAGAATAAATATCCAAGTGTTCTACCCTCTTTATTCACCAAATTTTAACCAAAAATCACAACAATTCATGCACATGAAAAGGTTTATTTGTTCCTTATTATTTAATCTATAAGGTTTTTGTCTTTACTTTTTGATTTTTTATCCTAAGAAAAGACTGATTTGTACATTTCATTTCAAGTTTACATGAAACACATTCCAACATGTGATCTACATTCAAGACCATTCTTCATAAGTAAGCTCAGGTATAAAACTCTTCTTTTTACTCTAGTACTTTTGCTTTATTACATTAATAGAATAAAATATGGGTAAATGTAGACACTAAAATTAACATTTAATGCTAAAATAATATAATTATGACCACCCCTTATACACACTTAACATATGTTAAATTTCATGGTTTTAAATGATTGTTCCTTTAATTTTATATAGATGAAATTCTATTTTAAGGAAAATATAATACTAAATGTTCATATTCCTCAATTTTAGTAGTCCATACTCATTACTTGACAAATTCATACTTCTAGATTGATTGTATCTATTCCTTAGACAAGGTCACTCCTTTAAGATAATCTCATAATTTGGCCTTGTTTGAAGTCCCCAATTTCATCCTCTCACTAATTAATAACTATTTTCCCAAATTTAAATCCATCCCAACCAATCATCCTACACATTTATCATTCCCAATTTAAGGAAATTTAAAAATATCCACTATTTAAAAAATTACTTACCCATTTGTTCAAATAAGATGACAAGAGGATTTTGTCATTGCAATCACCAAATTATCTAATTGCACATTGAGAGGAAAGTACCTATTCTCCCCAATTATAAGTCCTTATAGCCTAAGAAGCCATGAGTTAGGTTTTAATATGTCAATAAGGTTAGAAGTAATTTTTTTAAGCACATATTCACACTAAGATTACATGGTAAAAATACATAGATTTTTATCCCTCTTTAGATTATTAGTATGTAAGAAGTGTTCAACACATAAGGTGTTGAGGCCAAGAAAAAATTTAGTCCCTTCCCAATTTCCCAAATTTAATAGTATTTATTCCCACTTATCATTAAGCTAAGGTTAGAGTGAATAATAAGGCACATAGTGTCTCCTATTGTGAAGTTAAGGAATCTAAATAGACACACAAGACCTACAGGTGAAGGCACATCTCTGATAATTTGCATAGGGGTCAAAAAACCTAAAGAACAAATTCAATCCCAAGAGACATTCACATATGTTGACAAAGTCTAAACAATGTTACCTTGTACCATGATAACATGAAAACCTATTCCTAATTCATAACAACCTCACATAGTATCACAATTAGTTTAAAGACACTATTACAATTTTATAGACCTGAGTTATAACTTAGTCATTTATCTCTTAGTAATCTCCCCTTTTAGCATATTTATAAAAATAATCATTTACAATAAGTTTATGTGTGATTATTTTATATATTATGCATTTTAATTACTCAATAGTTGATCTTAATTATATTAACCCCCTAATCCAAATTTTGATAAAATAATGGTATATGAGTGTGATATAGTACATCCATATCATACATGGACACATAGATGTTGTAATTTACTCTATCCAATGGCTATGTTGATGTTAGATCCATCTTATTTACTTAGGTCATACTATCACATCTTATATTTTTCTATTACCTCTTACTATTTTGACCTATCTAGGTTGCTTACACATCTTTCGAATTACTGATATCTTACATAGTAATCCATGGATATGATAATTTACTATGATGTGACAATGATAAATTTATAATGTAGACTAGTTTTCACTTGTTATATGCTTTATTGATGTTATTACTCTTTCATGATAGGCTAGTCATTACTTGTGTATTATGTGCATCCACTGGATTTGTGTGTGGGACATATTTATGTCCCTTGCATGTGGCCCTTGGCCTTGAGTATATGAAATATTTATGTTCCTTGTATGTGATCATGGGACTTAAGTCTGAAATCATTTTGTCCCTTATTTTTAGTCCTTGGACTTATGTCTGATATTGTGTGTTTATGAGTAGATTACTCTAGAATTATCTATTGAGATTATTGATCTTGGTGAGCTTATTAAGATTTATAAATTTGTGGGTTTCATGACACATATCATGCACTTACCCTTTGTGTGTGGTTTCATGATCAACATCATTCACCTAATTACTACTTAGTCTTATTTAATCATGGTTACTATTGTGTGCCTAATTGATACATCTATCTTGACATGGCACTTATATTACCTATATTACATATGTTACATGCATGTCTTGGTGACATATTCTATATATGTTGACATGATTTTACATGATATATATATATATATATATATATATATATATATATATATATATATATATAACATGGTACCATTAACTCTTTCTTTTGAGATGAGTGACATACATGATCAGCAAAAATTACATTTTTTCCCATACTAATATATTTGGGACACATGTTCTCATATTCTAGTATATAGATGCATAACATTTTATATCATTTACCACAAATTAAATGGGGCATGGTATAGGTTCATGTACATATACATCATTTTAGATATAAATTAGCACTGATTCATGAGGAATAATATTGGTTCATGCACATACACACATTTTTGATAGTAAACACTATTATAGTTGTTTAATTGCAAACACAATTCAATGACACCAAGTAGAGAGCAACCTTGAGTCTATAAGTACATTTATTTTGGTTGAATCATGTTTTTGAGGTGATGGAATTTAGGTTTAGTGACTCTTGATGGCCTTGAAATTACTCATATCGATCTTATTATGTGGTTCCCACCTTACCATCTTAGGGTAAAAAATCAGAGTAAGATTAGTTACTTGAGTTTTAGGAAGTTATAGGTCTATAAAAAATAAAGACACAAAATTTAATCCAAAATATAGATTTACCCTTTAGGTAAATCAAATAATTTTTTTTTAATAATTAGATAGTGAGAATCTCAATTTCCTAAAATATATGGAATTAGATGTGAATCTCTAGGAATGAATTAAAGTACTCTAAAACTCTTTAAATTCATTGCCTCTTTTAAAACTCCTGATTAGTATCACTTTATCATTTCTCATAATTAATTTTAGTGTTTTATTAATTCATTTACAACTGAATTAAGCTAAAACCTAAAAATAAATAAAATAAAAATCAACACCAATCTAATAATAGAGTTCACCCATTTGGGTTACGTATCTGGGTTCATAATCATGAACTGATCCATTGAAATATGATGCAAATAATAATAATTTACAAAACTTACATCACAAAATGGAATGTGATAAATTTTGTAAATAATGTTAAAATCTAACTACATGAAGACTAGATCTATTCAATAATTTTTTCTTTCATAAACACATCTATGTCTCTTCTTCATACATTAGGCATGATTCCACATTAAGAGTATATGACCAACTCTTAAAATGGGAATATTGACATTTGAGGAGTGTCTTTTTTTTATAGACCTATAACTTCCTCAAACCAAAAGTTAAATCCATTTAGGAAGATTGGTTTCTAAATAGAGCTAGAAAACCAAAAATATAGGAAGAATACTAGGCATGATAAACCTATCACAAAGTACCACCTACTGTTAGTAGTTCCAATTTTTCCTATTATCCATCATCTACATGAATTCAAACTCTAATCATATAAATATATAATCATGCATTCATGGCCTAAAGGCCTTACAAAATAATGCATTAATCTCATAGGTTCATCCATCTATGCAAATAAAACCCTCTTCACCATAGGCTAACAACCTTTACTAAATGGGCATTCTCCCTCTTCTAATTTTGGGACTGAGTGGTCTCAATCCAAAGTCATGCATACATTTCTTCTTTTCCTATTACCATAAAATATAAAAAAATGATTTAACACCAGACTCAGATATGTATATTAAGAATACTTAGAAACATTTATAATTTACCCTTGACTCTTCATTCACTAAGACTCCATAGTATACAATAATAAGTGAATGACCTTCTTTCGACATATGAGACTATGTGGTTTTTAACATACAACCACACATACATCTTCCATGTTTAAATTCCTCATAAAATAGAAGTCTATAGATATCACCTTTAGCTCAGGTCTATCACAAGAATTCACAACCATGTCTATCAAATAAATAGTATCACATTTACTACCCCAACTCAGCTCAATGGTATAATGCAACCTTATTATTTTGTTACCCATCTCAGATCCATGTCAAAACACCCAGCACAATAGGATAATACTTCCATCAGCTCAACTCAAATCTATAATTCTACATCATACATCCATAGCTCATAACTATATCTTTATTAGATGTCTTCCATTTCTAACTTTATAATCTTTAATTACATATCCAAACACCTATCTCTCTTCCATAACTAAAGGCTATAATAAATAGAATAAAAACATCCTCATAGTATAGGTTCAGTCTCTTCTCTTTATAACCATACACCATATGAAATAAATGCCTTGACTCATCAAATTTGAGACTAAGGAACCATATATTCCATGTTTGACATACTGCACAACTCAGTCAAATGGTGTGCTCATCTATTTCCCCTTCTTGAACTATGTCCTCCTCAATGCAAATAAAACTCACCTGGTATATATTTACCCAACCCATAGTCAAACATCCTTTGCAAAATGGTTTGAATCCTTATATATTGGCAGGGAATTTTCATTTTTGGATTAAATCCCACATTCACAGGATGAAAGGTTATAAAGCCTTTAAATAGGCATTGATAAGATTATTTAAACCATATCTTTAGCCACATCTCATTTTCTATTTTTGAGTGTTACATGACATGTTGAACTATCACTCAGCTCAATTTTGATCTCATAATAGTTCAAACTTAGCATATGATGAGGTTTTTCACTCATGTGGATAAGAACATGAGTTGGTGAAATAACTATCTTCAAGTTTGGGTCATGTCAAGTTAAATCTTGAGTTGTATAATTTGAACTCAGCTCAAATAAGTGACTTGGAAAATAGCATGAAGTGGTGGTTGGCTATGTGGTGTCCTGAGGACCCACCACTTGGACCTTTACAAATGCTCCTCATCCTACCAATTGTCAACATGAGATGCATCAAAATAATATGGTATAAACTATAATGTAATTAGAAATATTAAAATTACATTAATATACCATGGTGGTTAAATCCCCTTTCGAAACAAAAGTGGATCCCATTGGCTATGGTCTCTATAGCCAGCCTTTTCCAATTATGACCAACAAAGATGGTGAACTAAAAATCCTCTGGATTAAACATCCCCATAAAGAGGCTTTTGGTCTCTAAAATTCCAAATAATCCAACCCAAAAAATTCTTTGTAAATTCTCTTCTTTGCCATTAACAATCTTCCTGCACTGATCCCAAACATATAAGAGCCAAAAATAGCTTATGAAGGAATTATGAAGTCAATCTATCAAAATGGTGTAATAAAACTCCATTTTCAAAACATCAGTGAAATAAGACACTATAAAACTTCCCTGCAAGAAGTCAACTATCTAACTAAAATTTTAACTTGACTATGAAGAGTAAAATAAACTCTATACCCATTCTACCAACCTGGCCTATTTTTCAAAATAGTCATAACATCTATCGGATTATCTCAACCCATGCACTATACAAAGGCTAAGGTATTCTCATTGTTATCAACATCACATAATGGAAATCAAATTGTGTTGCATATTCCTATAAGACTTGAATAAATTACACACATTTATACTTACATTTTTACATATGTTGTCTATCTATGGGTCTTTGAAATTACATCACTATGATGTGATTGACAAACATATATGTGTGTACAAAATTCAATACAAACATTGCCCATAATATTGTAGGACTTAAATGTATATGCAAAGTATAAAACATGTAATGAATTTGTCTATCCTAAGGTTTTAAATACATAATATATGAAATAATAATCAAGGTAAATGGATGTGATCGCCATCTTGTCAACAATATAGTTAACTATTGTCCCTAAAACTAATTATCAAATCTTTCCCTATACCTATCAAACTTTAATTTCAACTTAAAAAAATTCCATAATAAGAGCCTCTTTAAAAAATCACAAACTCTGAAAGTAACTATAATCAAAATATAATTTAAAGGTGAGGAGAAGACCAAGAATTTTAAACATTTCTTGAGGTTTTCTTCACCATCTAACTGCTCCCTGATTCATGCCTCCATACTCATCAAACTGAGTTAGATTCCTAAAACTGATTGCAATGAAAAACTAAAATAGGAAATAGAAAATAATCTTCTAAGTAGAAGGTTTATCAAATTTCCTTCTAGATACATTTAGGAATTCCCTTAAATATTGTTTGAATTAGACAAAATCATACTAAATTATACTATATTCATACTTATCAAAAACTATTCAAATAAACCAATTGATCAATAAGGGTTCTTCCCTCTTCATGGTTTCCACAACTGAATAAGAGGTGGTTTCATCTTATCAACTGTATCTTAATAAGAGTTAAATGATCCATATTTCATTTTCAAAATGATTTAAAAAAAATTCCACATAAATTTATATTTTACTTCCAAAGCAACCCACACAAAGGTTATCTTGACATCAAGGATTCAAACCAAATATTGTGCCACATAGTTACATTGAAAATAACTCACACCTCTTTGAGAACTATGAAGTGCACACCTATTGATAAATGGTTGGAATATTTTTTGTATTTAAACAACTTCTTATTTTCTTCTTGAAACTCTTAACAAATCTGTAAAACATAAACCAATTTATGAACCAGTTCACAACTCAATCCATAAAGTGCCAAAATCTGTTTAATATTGAACGATGCCATGTTTCCATTTCCATTATTACCATGGAAATAGTCTTTTCACTTGTTCCTATAGGCTTCCAAAGTATAATTAGTTATCCAAAAATAAAGTCTACATTACTAGTTATCAAAGACCAAAAACTATGTCAATACCAATATGAAATCAGACCATAATCATACCTCAATCTACCCTATGTGTAAGAATGGTATATAAATACAACTAATTCCTCTTAGATGTGCATCACTAAAAATGCATTGCATTTTATCTGAATGCATCCCAAGATATAAATTTTGATCCTTTCAATACCATCTCACACCTTAAAGTGACAAAGTGTGTTTATCATTCATGTTGATCTTGTAGGACTAGTAGTTTTAGAACCTTGGTTATTAAAAACTTGTCTTCTTCCAACGAATTGGAATACCTTCCAATTTTCCCTTACACTAGTCATCATATATAATAAAATCAAATAGAAAAACAAAAATCAAGAATCTAATATCTAAAATATACAAAAATGAAGTATATCAATAACTGAATCAAGCCATATATCAACCTGCTCTGATACCAAAATTTGATCTAAAAATCAAATTTACTCTCGAGGTAAATCAAATATTTTTTTAAAAAAAATTGGATAGTGAGAGTCTCAATTCCTTGAAATATATGGAATTAGATGAAAAATTCTAAGAATGAATGAAAGTACTTATAAACTCTTAAAATTCATTCCTACTTTTAAAACTCCTAATTAGTGTCACTTTATAATTTATTTTAATTAATTCTAGTGTTCTATTAATTCATTTACAATTGAATTAAGCTGAAACCCAAAAATAACTAAAAGGAAAATTAACACCAATCTGATAATGGAGTTCACCCATTTGGATTATATCTCTGGGTTCATAATCATGAACTGGTCCATTTAAATATGATGCAAATATTAATAATTTACAAAACTTACATCACAAAATGGAATGTGAGAAATCTTGTAAATAATGTTGAAATCTGACTACATGAAGACTTGATCCATTTAGTAACATCTTTCATCAACAACATATATAACTCTTCTCTATCAATTTAGCATGATTCTACATTAAGAGTATATGAACAACTCTTAAAATGGGCATATTGACATTTGAGGAGTGTCTCTATTGTTTACAAGCCTTTAAATTCCTCAAACCATATGTCAAATTTGTGTAGGAGGATTATTTTCCAAATAGAGCTAGAAAACCAAAAATATAGGAAGAATACTAAGCATAATAAACCTATCATAAAGTACCTCCTATTGCTGATAAACCCAATTCTTATTATTATCCATTATTTCTATGAATTTGGATTCTAAGCCTACAAATATACAATCATGCATTCGTGGCCTAAAGGCCTTTCAAAAGAACACATTAATCTCATAGGTTCAGCCATCTTTGTAAATAAAATCCTCTTTGCCATAGGCTAATGTCCTTTACTAAATGGACATTCTCCCTCTTCTAATTTTGGGACTAAGTGGTCTCAATCCATAGTCATGTATACATTTCTTCCTTGCCTATCACCATACAATAGAAGAAAATGATTTAACACTAGACTTGGATATGTATATTATAAATACTTAGCAATGTTTATAATTCACCCTTGACTCCTCATTAACTAAGACTCCATGGTCTATAGTCATAATTTAGTGACCTTCTTTCAACACATGGGATTGTGTGGTTTCTAAGATACATCCACACATACGTCTTCCATGTCTGAAGGCCTCATCAAATAGAAGTCTGTAGATATCACCCTTGAATCAGGTTTGTCAAAAGCAATCATAGTCATGTCTATCAAATAGATAGTCTCACATCTACTACCCAAACTCAATTCAATGGTATGACACAACATTATTATTTTATTACCTATATTATATCCATATCTAAATGCCCAACACAATAGGCTTATACTTCCACTGACTTGGCTCAGGTCTATAATTCTATGTCATACAACCATAGCTCATGATAATATCTTTATCATATGTCTTCCATTCTTGACTATATAATCTTCAATTATATGGACACATGCCTATCTCTATTTCATGGTTAAAGGCCATACTAAATAGAAGAAAAACATCCTCATAGTATAGGCTCGATCTCTTGTCTTTACAACCATACACCATATAGAATAAATTCTCTAGCTCATCACATTTAGGACTGAGGAATCATATATTCCATATCCAACATACTACACAACTTAGTTAAATAGCATGCCCAGTTATTTCCCCTTTTTAAACTATGTCCTCCTTCATGTAAATAAAACTTGCTTGGTATATCTTCACCCAACCCATAGTCAAACACCCTTTGAAAAATGGTTTAAATCCTTAGATCTTAGCATGGATTTTTACTTTTGGGATTAAATCTCACATTTACCGAGATGAATAGTTATAAATCCTTAAAATAGGCTTTGTTAAGATTATTTAAACCATGGCTTCAACCATGTCTCATTTTCTATTTTTGAGTGCTACATGGCATGTTGAACTAGCACTCCGCTCAATATCAATCTCACAATAGTTCAAACATGGAATATGACAAGTTGGTATTCCCATGTAGATAAGAGCATAAGCTATTGGAATATTTGTCTTCAACCTTGGGTCACATTGAGTTAAATCTTGAGTTACATAATTTGAACTTAGCATAAATGACTTAGAAAATAACATGAAGTGGTGGCAGGCCATGTGGTGGCCTGAGGACCCACCACATGGACCTTTCTAAATGTTTTTCATCTTACCAATTGTCAAAATGAGATGCAAAAAAGTAATATGGTATAAATTATAATGTAATTGTAAATATTAAAATTACATTAATATACCACAGTGTCTAGTTCCCCTTCCAAAACAAGAGTGGATTCTACTGGCTATGGTCTCTCTAGTTAGCCTTTTCCAATTATGACCAATGAAGATGGTGAACTAAAAATACTTTAGATCAAAATTGAGATTTTATCACCCCTAATTATCTAAATGGTTTAAAAAAAGGAACCATTCTCTAATATTTTATTAAATAAGCATCATTTCCAATGATTTAGAGTGCAACATAGTTCCTCCCACACATATGTGTATTCCTTCCCTGTTCTTAATGGTAAAAATTTCAATTATAGTTTATATTTTATATTTCATGTTATGGGAATTTATTTCTATGTATTCATTTTAGGTTTGCTTGGAACGAGTTTCACATGCAGAGCATCTCCTCAAGGCAAAGTGTGTTATACACACTTAGGTATGTATTTATCCTTTTACTCTAGTATTTTATATTTCACTTCAATACTATAATAAAATGGGGTAATTTATAGATATTAAAATATGGTATTAGACACTTGATGATTTTAGTTTGACCTACCTTCACCTTATATGATTTGTATGTAGATATATGCCTCTAATTCACTATTCTATCACGTCTACATACTAGCTATGGGTTAAATCCTTCTAAGTTGATGTCAATCACCTATAGGATCTCCCTCATTTAGTCCTAAACCAATAAAATATTATACTTATACATATCTATATTATTATATCAATGTTTATGTCTCTTAGACAAACTATCAGATTCAGATGGTATCATTTGAATAGTACCATCCAAATCTAATGGATTCATCCTTCACCTAGAAAAATTTAAATTTAAAAATCAAATCATTCCCATGGGTCAACCTAATCACCTAGTGTTTTGGTGGTGTGATAAATCACCCAAAGAGTCACATTTACATACAATTAACTCATATGAAACTTATCAAGGACATCTAAATAAAACTATTGCACATTAATCAAAACTACCCTATTCATCCCAAATTGACTTTCATATTCATCCCAAATTTCAACTCAATTACTATGAGTAATCATGGGCCAAATATGAAGCATGCCAAGCCAATTCTAAAGCAATAATTTTTAAGTGTTGAAAGATAGATCACCAAGTGAATTCGTATAATAAAGAAGTATAATTTCACATCTACATTAAGGGTAAGAATTTCATGTGGATTGAATTCCATATTTAGAGTTTTGGATACGTAGTCAATGATCAATCATCAAAGGGGGTGATTGAGGTGAGCTCAACCCATTACACTTCCCTAGTTTTTTTTTACATGTTTCACCCCTTTATAAGTAAAACTAGGGTTTTAGATGAAAGATACATATTTTTAGATGTTGTACCCACGATAAGACCTCAAGATTATAAATAGATATGAAAGATGAATTGGTACACCTACTGTTACCATACTAGATAAGTATAATATCCAAGGATCATTCTATCCAACTTGAAATAATTTTTTGGATGGTATTGACCTGAGGTTGAAAATATTATATAGGTACGAACAAAGATCCAAAACTTACATTGAGTAACGCTTGATCCTAATTTATACCTTCCTTTCTCCCTACCACCTATCTTAATCCTTCACAATATAGGGAACTATTAAGTATCTTATCTTTTGTTGTACTTTTTATATTTAACAACTACCAATGTTAAATTTATTTCAGCCCTTTACATTTATATTCATGCTTAATTTTCATATCTTAAAATTTGGATTATATTCTATTGTATATCTTAAGTAAGGTTAATAATTAACTATATTTAGGGTAAAATAGGATTTCCACACATTTTTAGGGCCCTAGGATCACAATCACTAAAAAATTAAAGGAAAAATTATAAATTGAATTTGTCAATTATACCCAACCCAAATGTTTTATATGTCCTTATATATATACTCAAAATTAAACATTATTTTTCCTCCTATAAATATTTGACTTCAAATTTTTTAGCGATTGGAAAATTATGAAATGATCAAGATAAATCAAGCACTAGTAGATGTTAGCCAAGAAATCTATTAATCCAATTCAAAATTCTTCCAGCATTGTTGTTTACATCCTATAGGTAAATCTATTAATCTAATATAAAGTATGATTGTAATAATTTATAAAATTTTATACATTTATCAACTTTTATTAGATATAGATGGTTTTCTAATTCATGATGCCTTTCCATCCCTATGAACCTTTTATAGATTGATGAATCTTTTCCATTAATGTGATGAATTTCTACACTAGAGATTATTTTCTAATAAATTACAATGATTTTATATCCTATAATATTATTATAAGTTTGAGTTATTTTTATAATCCTATGATGTGTTTACATTAATTTTATGTTTTTTAATCCTACAAGGCATTTACATCAATGATATGATATTTATAATCTCATGATGTTTTTTTAAGCTTGTGATGCTATGTATTATTATCGTAATATTATAATGTTTTTCCTAGAAGTAATTGCAGGAGAGTTTTTATCTTGTAGTGGTAGATAGATAGTCTATGTAGGGAGGTAAAGAGTCTTCTTATAATATGAAATGAATATTCACATGATTGGCTTATAATATTATAATCATAGATAATAATGGCAAATGATGGAGAACAATGTTGAAGGGAAAATGGGGTTAGAGGTGTAAACAAATTATAATCACAGATATATTGATGTTAGGCATAAAATAATGAAGAAGGCACAAATGAAAATAACTATGGATTATTTTACCATCTTTTAGACACACTATATTTTATTTAGGGTACATTAGGAGTAGACTTTATGGCTAACTATTTATTGGTGTACTACAAAACTAAATGGTCAAAAGTTTCCTATGGCTAAAAAAAGTAAAAACCTATGCATTTCAAATGTACCATGAAGTACATGGAAACTAAATTATATATATAGTGATATATAATAGATTGAGTATTGGAGTACTACCCATCACACCATGGCTCTGGTAAAACTAAAGACTAGTTTACACATAATGACACCTCCTGTGAGTTTTAAAACTATCAAAACATTATTTCTATAATAAAAATGAAATTCAAAGCCAACAAAAGAAAACATTTTTATACATGGAATTCAAGAATTAAATTTGAATCCCTAGGTGAAAGATAAATCATATAGTAAGACTCAATCAAATCTAGTAAAGGATAATGAAATTTCTCTTTAGTCTATGGGAATCATGAATCTAGCTAAAAACCCTTGAATGAAAATTGAAAAATCAATACTCAAAGAAATGTACGAGTTCACAAATATGTTTTACCCTATTTTTTATTTAAAAATTAAATTTTTTTAATGGGTATACAAATTTGAAAGATCAAAATTCTAAAGACATATAGTTACTAATAATTTTGATTGCAACTTATTAAAAATTCAAACATGTTATTTTAAGAAAATACTAGAAATGAATTAACTTAACTTAGATCTCAATTCTTGGCTGACTATTTCCAATATCCAATAATGTAAATTAGAAAAAATATATGACTATCATTGTTCAAGATTAGAGAAGTTGATATCTTGGATAAAACCATGCTTCTTAGACATCAATGCAGGTCAGTCAAGTCCTTTAACTACATATTTCTAAACATTAATTATGATGAAATAATGATTTTTCTTCCCTTTATACCTATGTTTGTAGATTATAATGAGGTATTTAAATTTTATTTTACTATGTATATATAATTAGTTTCCTTCTCTTTACTTTATAATCCCTTAGAGTATTTATGAGATCTCCTACAATAAGATAAGGGGAGTGTAGTGTGTTGAATTGACCCCAATCACCCCTTAGATCATTGAATTCTACCTATGTATCTAGATACTTCAAGGATGGAATCAAACCACATGTAATTTCCCTACTTATAGTGAATATAAAATTAAATTCCCTGACTATAAGTAAACAACTAGAAATTTGACCTTGATACTTGATTTGAGATGCTTTAGACTTTACTTGAGTTTCTTTAGACTTGATTTGAACTCCCCCTAGTGCTTGATATTTAATTTAGGAAGAATAAGGTAGTTTTTATTAATGTGAAATATTGTGAAATATAGATTATATATTAGGAATAAAGTCCCTTTCAAATAAGGTTTTGATTTACTTATATAATAAAACCTTTTCATAATTTATTTTATATGACCTTTAAAAACATGTGGGAAGATCCAAATGAATATTTAAAATTTAGAAACTAGCTATTATTTGGTGTGGAGACAAGGAAACTTTGTCTAGATAGGTATGTCATAGTAGACTTATCTACCTAGGGTAGACCTATCACATAGAATTAGGTATAGTTATCTTGAATTTGTCACAACCTAAGAAAATTATAAATCATTTTGAGAATTTGACATGGAAATTTATATGTAGTAATGATAAAAAATAGAAGGTCAAGCCCACATATATATCAATGGCTTAGAGAAATAGTGAATAAGAGTCATGTTTTTTTTGTGTAATTCAAATGGTTTGGGATGTGTCAATAAATAACATTATCAAGTACCTATGACCAAACTTAGGTGTCTACACAAGGATATTATCTATCTACTAGAAAAGGCTATCATATTTTCTCCAAAATAACATAACACTGCTAGATAATATGAAAAGTGTGTAAATTATGTAACTAAAAGGTAGAGGAACCATACTAGTAGAATATTCAAAAATAATGTTGATAACATCACCAAAACTCATCACAAATCAACACATATGGTTGAGAAGATACTTGTATATGATTTTGAGACATGTATACAAATGGTGCATGTATAGATATTAAAATCTAATTAATATAACATCTCAGTATTATATACTTGAAAAATACCTATCAAGGTTCTATCCTTCAGTTCTAGACCATATTAATATTGAAAGGCTCACATTATCCATCTCACTATGCCTAATAGTTTATCTTATGGCCTAACCCAATAATTTTTTATGACTCAGATCTCCTGCACTATACAAACATCTTAAAACTTGATATATATCTTTCACTATCAATTTTAGATCATTAGTAGCTTCCTAGCCTACTAAAAACTTGTGTCCCACATTGAGATAATTATGTTAACGTAAGTATCCATATTCTTATTAAGTGTTTAGTACTCAAAACTTATCTAATTTTAAAATATTTTGAATCCTATGGGGTTGTCCCTTTTTCTTATTCAACCCTATCATGATATATTTTAAAAATGTGTGGTATATATATAAATCTAAGTTAGTCATTATTAATTTTAGCAAATACTAAGAAAACACCTATTAAAGTTCAATCAATCAATCTCATAACTAAGTTCTACTACCTAATAATCCCTATTTTCATATCATTGATAGGATAGTTCATATCATAGATCTAAATCACTCAAATAATATCCCATGAGTAGTATTTTTCAAGATAAAAACTAGATCCATGCCTTTGCTTAAAGTATATTTCACCCTTGTGCACACACATGCCAACACCTTGAGGATAACTACATAAGTTTGAGGCCCTCCTTAGAGCATTAGCTATACAGGTAGTGTTCATTGATAGAGGGGTCTTTGAGGCCATCTTGACACCATGATCCCAATAACTCATTTTCAAAAAGGTACAAATACTTAATTTGAATATCTGGGGTTTGATCCATATATAGTGTGCACAAATAAAATACATCAGTAGAAATGTGACATAAAACCTAGAAAGATCCAATTGTTACTTCATAGTATAGTGAATATTCCATACATGATAGTTACATCAAGATCAAAATAAAAGCATTGACACACGTGTCCTAGGGCTGGCACAAGTGTCCTAGCCTCCAGAAATAATATTTATAGAATCTAATGTGTAGATCTTGATATTACCACTGCCTATTTCCACCTTTGTTCTTATTATATATGGTTGTATATTTGTAGATAAAATAATTATTTTCTCTTCTTCATTTTTATTAAATAAAATTATTCTTTTGATTATACTTTCTATTTTTATCATAACTCAACACTCTAATTCAGAATCCTCATTTATCTAAGTTTTTTAATTAATTGGCCTACTCTAGAATAGTTTTATGAATCCTTGTGTATAGTCTATTATATCACCTTAACCCTTAACCCACATATATACAAATAGGGTTAAACATTTTATAAACGTGACTTTTATGTCTCCTTTTGCAATTCCTAGTTTGACTTAAGGTTTCCTAATTTTTTATTTATGAACTATAAATATCTTTAAAATTAGATTTGTATGTATCTCACAAATATTAATCATGCCAAATATGCATGCATTTTCCAATTATTACATTATCTATTACGTCATGGTATTCATTGATTGTATCATACATGGCTAAATCAATTAAAACTATTATCACAACCATTGAAAAAAATAATATCTTTAACATGAATGTATTCATGCATACCTCTTGTTGTTATAGTATTTATAACAAGCTTCTACTATCACTACTAAGTGTCAAATATAATGCATGAAATAATCCCTTTATCCATGCAATACTACCAACCACACTAGTGATGTATTTTTTAAAACTTCACTCCTAGATTTATTACACAAAAATTATCATTACAAATATGTTTTCTTGGATGCATTACACATGACCATATTAGCAAGCAATTTAGAACCACCATATATGGCCTCCATGATAAACTCCATAAAATGGATTGAACATAATACCTCATTTGAAAAATATTGTATACACATAATATTTTTAAAATTTATTAGTTATTGATGTTTTTTCTCTTGTAAAAACTCATCGAATCTCAATATCATTGAGTGCATGCCTTAGAGGGTGCACCTAGAAAGGGTTTTGAAAACCTTTGGTGACTTACAGTATAGTTAACCCCTATGCCATTACTTAAATCCAATACAAACTACTCTTATCTAATTTCTTAAGTATTAAAACCCCACTTATACACTCCCCTAAGTAATTCACCATTTAAAATAACCCTACCTAAGTAAAAACCCATTTTACCCACTTTTTTTTACTATGTTTATCGGACCAACCTTGTTGGGAATTTAGTGCATGTTATAAAACTCTATCATCCTAAGCCAATGTAGTTCAATACCTAATTATGATATTTCCTACCTAATAAAGTTGATTGATCTGACCTTGTCAGCTTATTTTATAAGAGGGTTTAAGGTCAATCCTTGGCTATAGCTACCCCCTCAACTTCATTTTGAAATATAGAAACATTTAATTGTGAATAATTATTGTTCAAAAATATGCTTATATAATCAATAGGAGGTTTTTTCACTTAGTTTTTTGCCTTGAAAAATTATCACTTGTCTTGTGAAGGTACTAAATGTATAGGATAAGTCTTGTAGACTAGAGTTAATTTATCCTTGTGATCCTTATAAGCCACAACAACCTATTTCAAAGCATCATTGGCTAAGGGAGAGATTAAGGCATGATGGGCTCACTTAAACAAGGTAAGTATACTCTTAGCCCTTCATATTTTCATAAATAGATATTCTAAAACTAATAGATTGAATTATATTTATCCTTTCTTAGATTATTTGTATGTTTTATTAGATAGAATTATCTTTTCATGTTTATTATCTTCCCCATTTATGCCACAAGCTTTGGTGAGCACTATATTAGCTTGCATATTCATTTACTAGATTAGCTTACATGTTTATTTAGTAGATTAACTTGCTTACTATTATTATAATTATAAGAACTGGCTAGGGTTTTCATAAAATAGCATTTGACTAGAGGCCTTATAAACCTCTCTTTTGCCATTATGTGATAATATATCCCTTAGTGTAGGTTTAGCAGATCTATTATTGGTCATGACCCTAATATAACAAAGTTTAGCTAAGTGGGATTTTAGTTGATTACCTTCTCTAAGCTTGGATATTAATGAGTAGGATAAGTTGTAAATATGTATTATTTCACTTACATACATTCTGGTGAACCTAACATGAATATAACCCTTTTAGATTTTTAATTTTTCTTTACAGACAACTAGATCGACCCTATTAACCTAGTTTAACAATATTTGTGTAAATTTTTACAGCTTCATTGACCCTTTCAACCTAGTTCATCCATCTATTTACAATTTTTCTAATTGAGGTAAGCATGTTGACCTATTTTGGATCTATGTGTAGGTTTTTATAGCTTTATTGACCATGTTAACCTAGTTTAGCCATATATTTGTAGGTTTTTTAATTGAAGTGAGCCTATCGACCCAATTTAATTTATTATTCACTAAATTTCCATTTTTATAAAATTAGATTGATTTTATTGACATATTTTATTTTTATATCTTTTGTATTTAATTAAATCAACCTACTTGATTATTTTATTTTCTACATTTTTCATTTTATAACTACATCAATCTAATCCACATAGTTTTATTTTATCTGTTATTTACCAGTTTTATTTGTACTAGGTCAATTGACTCAAATCTATTTAGATATTATACTTTTTACCTTCATAGATTCAAACTTTCACCTAGATGACCTGGTTCAAAATAACAACTTAGTAAAAATACTACGTTGACCTGATTGACTCTATCTTATTTACCAGGTTCATTCTAACCAAATTAGTATTTTCACTTTATTAATTTTCAAGAAATTTTATCTTCCTACCTTTTTCAAAAAGAAAATTTTAGTACTATTTTTACCAATTTTTAGTTCTATAAAAATATACATATACAATCAACTAGGTTAAATGGATCAACCTAGTTATGTACCTACTTTCTACCCAAAAAATTAAGTCAACATGTTAAATTATGTGTTTCTTGGACTATCTTTACAATATATTGAGTTGATTAGCTCCACTTTGTTCTATTTTATTTGTTCAACTTAGTTGACCAGGTTCACCTTATTCTATTTATTTTATTTCCTAGTTAAGGTAAAAGGAATCAACCTACAATTAGATTAATTAATCTCACTTTACTTTTCATTTGGCTACCTATTTATTTAATTTCCAAAAATTACAAATTAGCTTTCAAAATGTTGATTTTTCTCTTATTTTTCTTTGTTTGGATTTCCCTAAAAATTGTTGTACTTGAAATTTTAAAACTACTTAGATACTATCATGAAAAACTATTTGATATTCTATTTATGGTCCTTATTTATCCTTTATATATCATGACATGAGGGGATTTACCCAATACTCATAGCCATATTACAGAGCTAAACATAGTCTTTAGTTTTCACATACCTCATAATATTTTGGGAATGCCTAGGATTTCTCTCTTTATTAAACCTTATGAATCCAACCATTTATTTTTTGTGTGGTGCATCAGTTAGTAGTTAAATCTAAGAATATTCTTCTAAGTTACCCTTTAAATTGGATTTAGTGGTTTATGGGAATGGCACTTCTTCCATAGTTAGTACTTTAAAATCTTGGGCTAACACTATCCAATGGATAGGCAAGTATATTTGGAAGCCTACAATTTTAATCAAAACCTTTAGTACAATTTTTTTATCTTCATTTTAAACAATTAATTAGCTTCTAAATTTCATTCTTATTACTTATTATTTACTACTCTAGGTTATATTGTATACTTGTATTAGCTAGTTTTAATGCAAGATTTGTGTTGTGTGATGCATCTAAATTGACCAACTCAACCTAGTTTCCCTTGTGCTTAGATTTTATTTTCTATAACCAGAACTAAATAATCTAGATTTAGACCATTTTAAATTGTTCCTAGATTACAAAACTTCATCGACCAAATCAATGCAATCTATTTTAAACTATTTTATTTTCTTTCCTATCAGAACTTTGTCAACCAACTCAACTTAGTCTATTTCAAACTATCCTATTTTTCATTTTTATTAGAACTTTGTGAACCAAATCGACCTACTCTATATCATACTATACTATTTTTATTCATACCTAATCTTATTCTAGATTTTTATATCACCCTACTAATCTAACTAGATTGACCAGCTTGACTTGGTTTATTTTAGCCCTTTAGTTTATTAAAATTTCACTAGTAAGTGTTTAAATCATCTCTTTCATTATACAACACTTATTTGATGATGATACATAGTAAAATCAAACTAAAATTATGATTTTCACTCATCTTAATAAACTTTTTAAGACACACTTTGTGGTAATTAACCTAGATCTCAAAAATATCCATGTTACCACTAAAACTACCAATTATGGGACCCCTCCCTATTCCACTACACTTAACCCTTTATTCATGAAAATTGTAGAAGATGAAAGTGACCTTGAGTATATGACTAAAATGATCTTATTCATCAATGAAAATCCTCAACATAGAGGTAAGGATCCCATAGTCATCTATAACCTCATGATGGGACCTCATATTATAAAACCCCATTCACCTTCACCTAGATTTTCTAAAAGAATTGGTTCAAGTCATTCTATGACTTATACCACATCCTTTCCCTCTCTCATGTCTCCATCTAATATTATGTCATCATTTTCCTTGCCTTATTTCACCTCTATGACAAGTATTTATACAAACATGGTAGGTGTGAATTTTAGTGGGTCTACTCAAAACATCCACACTAATACCCCATTCAATACAACTAATATTATATCCAATGCTACTAGTGTTTCCCATGTCACTAGTGCATATTATACTAATAGTGCATCTAAAATTCTTAATGCCTTGCCTAATACTAATGCATTTAATATTATTTCTACTAGTCAAAAGACCATTCAAACCAATCAATTACTATTACAAAATCTCAATGAAATGGATGCTTTTCAAAATAATATTGCTAACTAGATGATGCAAATGTAAAACCAATTAATGCATCTCCAAAACCAAGCTTAACCTACTCAATGGGGAACATAAAATATTAATGCCCTTGCACCCCCCTTATATATTCACATGGTAACTTTATACCACAACCCCCACTTACTAACAAAACTATTAAACTATTACAAAATGAACTTATTATTCCTCAAATTGCAAATATTGACATAGGTGGCATAGTTCCCACTATTATTTATAATGTATCCCCTGATTTAGCTTTGCATTTGAAGAATTTTGGAAATCTATATAAATATTGGGTTAAATTTAACACCTTTGCTACCACTAAATTTTTAGTTGAGAAACTTGTAGTGATGCTTTAGATTGTTATAATCGGCTTAAAAATCATTCTATAACTAGCTTAGAATACTTAGTTAATGCATCAGTTAAATAATTCTAAACTAGTGATCTTCTTAAAAATAAATTAGCTCACTTTATAAATTACAAATAATTAAAATTTGAAATGGCACAAGTTTTCATCAAATGATGGAATTTTTATTCTAACAAATCTGAGCATAATATGTTGGATGAGAATCACTTCCATTTATTCATTAACAATCTTCATTACAGATTATAATATTATATATTGAATCTTTCTCCAAAATCATTGGAAGAAACCCTTGACCAAGCTAAATGTTAAGACTTTCTTATATGATAATTCAAGCCTTCACACCTCCAATAGGGACTCAAATGCTCATGAAAGATAATGAAATTAATGATGGTGTTATGGATACCTATGATTCCATGCATACCATTAAAATTATTACTCCAAGCAACTCCATGGAACCTAATCCTTCAACATCAAATTTAAACAATTCTCATCCTAGTTCTACATTTTCTCAAGTGCATAATGTAGATATCCACAAACCACTTTCTTTAATAGAGATTAAAAAGTGTCTTCCATGGCCTTCCCCATGAGATCTCGATCCTACATGCCCTATCAAACATTGGTATGATCCTAATAAGTTTTTTTGGTTTCATGTAATTTGGAGATATTCTCGCAAAACATTTTTCTAATTAAGAAAATTTACTATGGATTTTCTTCTTGGACCTAATATTAATCAAAAATTTCTCATATGCACATGTCAACAAGCTTATGAAATAAAAGTTAAGGATCATGAAACTAAATCTAAAATGAAACTTTAAACCAAGATAATGTTCATGTAGCCATTTACAAGGATCCCCTTCCTAACCATCTAGCTAACACTAACTAACCCCCTACTACCAACAATTTCATAAGTTATGTGGTTCCCAACTTAAATGATGAGATGTTTTCAACATGAAGAACATGAGGAAAGTAGTTTCCTATATCAATCATTATTCATCATCCAATCATAAAAAAATTCCAAATTTTTGCATTTTTTAAGACTCTTATCCATCCCATCTCATGGAATTGGGGCATATAAAACTGAAAACTCACAATTATCAACTCTAATAATAAAAATAGATGATACCTCACATACCATTGATATAATCTCTACTCTTATTAAAACTAAGATGTCTCATATAGAAATCCCAAAAACTTCCATCAATACTTCTTCCACTCAAACACAAGAAACAACCAATGATACAACCACATCACCTAAGATAACACAATTACCTACAACCAATCAACCCACATTAAGTAAACCTAAAATAAACATACCTTATCAACATCAATTTTAATTCACTTATGCTACACCCTCAAAGGATTTACTACAACACTATGTACCTCTATCCAATACCATTCTAATGGGTTATGATGAATTGGACATTATAGCCAAACTTTCAAATCTCGCATCTCAAATCCCTTTATTATAGCTAATTATAACTTTTCCTCATCATTGTAATCAATTAATACAACTCATTTTTAAAATGAAACTAACTCATCCCCACCTATGGGGAAAGAAGATACCTTATGAGGATCTAAAGATAACATCCTTCAATAGTGTGAATAAATGTTTATTTATGTTGATGAAATGATAAACACCTCTCTTTCACTCAAATTCCCTATGTCATCCATGATTCTATTGAGGGCAACATACCCCCCTGTTTCTAAAAATTGGGGACCCAAGTGTTAAATTATGTAAAATTTATATTTTGAAGTTAAAATTCACTTGAACAAAGCATCATTAACATGTTTTGCACATTATTTGCATTTGAATATCATCTATCCCTTGGTCTAATTGGTCCTCTTTATTCATGGTTTTGCTTTAGCTTTGCCTAATATTACTAACAATGGATCTCTATGTTTTAGATCACTTTTTGAATGGAGCTCTCCTTGATGGGATCATACATGGGTTTTATAATTTTAGTTATTTTATCTCAATTTGAATTTTATTAGCCTTTGGTCTATTAGAATTCAAGTTGAATCCATGTTCAAGCTTCCTAAAGCCCTCATTTAAAAACCCTAGCACAAGACTCTTTTAAACCAAATTCAAAAACTGTTGGGAATAATTTGCATGGGAAAATTTTAAATATGATATAGACTTAAGACTAATTTTTCTCCTAAGGTTTGGTCATTTTTTTTCAAAATGACTAAACCTTAGCCTAAAAATTATAAGCTTGTTATCCTTTATGTCCTAAGTTCTTTTGTCCCCTTTTATTTTAATGTGGTCCAACCTTAATACTATAGGGTCCTTTTTATTAAGTTCATATCTTGATCTGACTTTATTTGCACAAGCTTAGACTGATGTCTTAGTCCTAAGGCTCCATTCACATTTATTAACATGAATGAGACCTTAGTCTTAATAATTTATCCTAAGTCTTATTTGCCTAGATCCCTAACTTTAGTTGCATGCTTCTCTATAGGATTTATGACCCACATGCATTCAGGCATAAATGATTAGATGGCATGAGATGAACCTTATGAGTCCAAATCTTTAACCCATAGAACTAATCACGTTTGATAATTTGGATCATGATCAATGGCTCATAATTAATTAAATGCCAATGATTAGATGGTGAAAAATAAAGAGGGGCCCCTTTTTTTATGATATAGACTTAACCTGAGTCTTTCCATAAAATTTTATTGTATTTATCAACAATAAAACCTTAGGATAAAGGCTTATTTTGAGTCCTTTTAATTATTTTAAGGGTCTATGCTTTATTATGTTACAACTTAGCTTATAGACTTTAAATCCTAAGTCTTATTCATATTTACTAATGTAAACAAATCATTACTCTATAATCTTGGTCTAAATATTATGGCATCTCGAGTTTAATTAATCTATTTATGACTATAGGAACCAATCACAACCAAATACTTAGATCATGATCAATGAATCATGTTTTCTTGGATGAAGCTGATCGAATGACACGTAATGAGTCAAAATTTCCACAGGGCCTACTATGTTTTGTAGGACTCAATTTTGGAATTATCACACCCATCATTTGACATTTATGAGGCCATCATTGATGTTTATGAGGCTATCAAATATAATCCCTGGTGATACATTACTAGAGCTCAAATTTGACATTCTCGCACCCATCATTTTACATCCATGAGGTTGTCATTGATATCGATGAGGCTATCAAATTTAAGCCTAGGTGATACATTTCTAGACTTAATTATGACATTTTTACACCTTTAATTTGACATTTATAAGGCTATAATTTATGTCTATGAGGCAATCAAAATCAAGCTCATAAACCAATCTCACTTAGATAAATGAACATGTTGTTTTCCTTAATTAGTCTTGGAACTTTTATGCTTCAATGTTAAGATTGGTTTTATATTAATTAGAATCTATGTTTCAACCTAAAATTTAAATGTACATGGGATAAAATTATAAATACTGTAGACTCATCTTGAATATTATCATAGGGTTGAATCATGTTTTTTAACATTAGACCAGACCTTAGTTCAAAACCGTATACTTAGTCTATATATATACACCCCCATGGTCTTGTGGAATATTTTAGGGGATTTTTAGTGAGGCTTGAAAAAATGCAAGGTCCTATTGTATGAATCCTAACTTAAATCATTTATCCCAAGGGTGCCTCATATTTATTAATGAGATAAAAATCTTAGGTCAAAAACCTTAAGTTAGGTCTTCTTTATTAAATCAAGTCCCCTTTTGCTATGATCTAGACTTAGCCTAAGTTATTTAGCCACAAGATTATTTTGTGTTTATTAACATGAAATAAAACCTTAGAATAAAGTATTTAACCTAAGTTATTTACATTATCTCATGCTAACTTAAAGTCTATACACCTTTTCAAAATTGATGGCTCACATCTAATCAAGGCTAGATGATCAGACTAACAAGATCACTCTAGACTATTCAAAATAATCCCCAAAGTCGCATGGGACCACCACATAGCATACATATGCTAACCATAGGATTGATAAAGATGTAGATCTTAGAAGGCTCATGGGACTACCAAGTGACATAAACATGAGGCCTAATACAAAGGATAGATAATGGTATGTAACTAGCAGGATCAAGATCAATGATCCACATTGATCCATATAGATTGATCTAATGGTGCAAAATAAAAAGGCAAGTTTATCAAAGGGAATTGGTAAGTTTGAAATCATTTATGAATAAAGTGCCATGAAAAATCCATAGAGCTACCACATAGATGCCACTTACGTAGAAAAGGATAAAACCAAAGATTTTGTGGGCTCAAAAAAATCAAAGGTATAAATTAAAAATTCCTAATCAAGTCTAAGGCATGAACTCACTTTAGTGTAAATAGCCATTACCATTAAAATTAAAAAAAACCTACAAAATCCCTAATTTGATCCCAATTTGATGATAGTTGAGCTAGAGAGAGATCAATTGTCACTCAAAAAAGTGAAAATAAGTCTAGAGGTTGATCACAAACCACTAGTGAGAAACTTGTAAATCTCACAATCATGGTAGCATGAAGAAAATAAAATAGGGAGGACACAGTTTTATTTGACTTCAAATGTAAAAGGAAGAGTATTTAAAGATATTGAATTTGATGTAGTAGCATTGAACACCAAGTATAGTAACTTGTCCAATATTTCTAAGCTATTAAAATATTATAATAAATCACCAAAGAATATGAAAATAATGCCACAATATGCTATAGATACTATGACGTGGTCTCCATATAGATGACCAATCTTCACCACATGAATATGAAGACAGAGGTACTTTATTATATTGATCTTATTACTCATATCTTTAAGGATTGTAGAATTAACCAAGACATGATAGTGTATGAACGTAGTTTTAAAAGGGTTTCTTACATTCCCCCATTGCATTTGAAATTTACTAAAAACTTCCCATACCTCAGGTAGATTTGCCTACAATTAAGGACTGATCAAACAAACATGACCTTAAAGGAACCCATATGATCTAGGACTCCACTAGAGAGATCCCAATCACCTAATTTAGGGTAATAATTATAATGATTATGACTTTACTTTATAGATTATTTGGGGCCCCTTCCACCACTTATGTTAATAAGATTTGGGTCCCTTATATATATTTTATGGTTTAAAAAGTACTTACTCCTATAAGATAAATGATCAGTATTTTCTTGAAGCAACAATTCATCATCATAAATAAAAATACTATCAATCACTTATTTATAATGTCTTATATTTTTGATGCCCTATTGGTCACTACTAAAATATCTAACATAAAAAATTGGTCACTTGATGGAAGACAAACATTCTCCCTTTCCTATTTCAAAGTATATATATTCAAATATAGGGACCACATATAATTCATTTGTGATTGTGTATATCTAGCCTTGTCTGAGGCTATTAAAAGAATATATATGATGATAATTAGCCCCTTAATCAAGAAGTATTTGGAACTTATTTGGGACATTTGGTTTTATCCTAACTACACTACAATTAGGATAGAGGCAACCTTATGTCAACCACTTAAACTACAAGTCTATGTACCCACCAAGCTAGATGAATAGGAAATAACATACCAATTATTCCATGGTATTGATGGTGTATGCAAAGAAAAAATAAAGGTGATACTCCATCCTTTCCCTTTAAATATTATTATAACTATGTTGAAAAATTGGGATAATGTAGACACTATTTCCAAGCACAAAGACTCATTCAATTTATAGCTTAATGAATTAAGACATTGGGACCCCCAAGATAATGTTATGAAACATTTGAAAACCAAATAGATTAACATGAAATATGAACATCATCTTTGTGTCCATGATATAATGTACATATTAGCATCTTCATTTTCATAAGACTTAGCAAGATTGAAAAAGCATAATATCAATATCAATCCTAGATTGATGAGAGATGAGAATTCGGTTGGTGAAATATGGTAATGAGACCTTTATAGTACCATTTTATATAAGGACCATCTTCTAGGCCTCCTCCAGAAAATCAAGAGGTATAATTTACATAGGGTTTAGGAAAAGAGAAATTTGAAGAAAGTCTTGGTGAAGGGACATCATCTTCTGCCCAACTTAAAAAGCTAGAGTCACTTATTGAGTTCATTGACATGATTGCATTGACTCTTGGGGAAACATTGGAAGATGCCTTGGAGGCACTATCTAGTACTTAAAAATTAGATGAGTAAGAGGTGCAAGAAGAGGATCTTTAAACTCAAGTTTAGGAAATATAAAAGGAAAAGGGGAAAGGGATAGATTTGGACTTAGCCCTAGTGGTTCCCCCACAAAAGAAAGAGACTGAGCTAGCTTTAGTTCCTATAGGAACTAAAAGGCCCAAATTAACCCTCACTCACCCATTGAGTGAGTTTAATTTGTTCAATGATGAGAACCCTATTCATTAACCAACCATTTTGGAGTGGTTCATTAATGGAAATCTTTAAAAGATCCCAAATCTACACCATCAGTGGGCAATCACAAAGTTTGTAAACATCCATGTTCATGAGGAGCTCAAACCATGGATTGTGGAGTTGTAGAAGGTAGAGAAGGAAAGACAAGTGGCTTCTCTTGGATCTTAAAGTGGCTCACAAATTGAGACCCCAGAGCCTCCAAAGATTACACACTCTTGATTTGGTGTCAAATTTGACCCAACCACAGCTAGATTGCAAAGAATTTAAAAAAAAGAGCCATAATTGGAGGGGAGGAATTCAATTTTTAGAAAGTAGAACCCTTCATTGGATTAACTCAGGTAGAGTATCAAAAACCAAGTGAGCACCCTATTTTTGAAGAGGATAAACTTGAGTTTTCCCAAGCTCAAAGTGCCTAGTTACAAAATAACATTAAGAGCATAAAACAAAAAATAGAGAACCTGTAAAAGTAAAAGGAAAATTTGGAGAAATGAGATATTTTATCTATTCCTAATGTAAGGATTGAAATGTTTGATGGATCATTTCATGACATATTTGACTCTCTAAATTCAATAAGGGAAAGATGGATTGCACTGAAATAATAGGATACAGTAGCCAAGGGCTTAATCACCTAATGGTAGAGTTTTAAGGATAAGATGAAGGATTTTATTAGCATCTTGATAGGGGATAAAGTTATTGGATTCAAGACCATCAGCATTGCTCATCAAAACACAATCCTAGGGTTGATTATGGATAAAATCAATAGTTTGAGTGCATGGTATAAGTTATTAGAGAGACTCATCAAGGATGATAAAGAGTTGTTAGATAAAATTGAATCACTCTTGGGGACCATGATTGAAAATCCTACAAAGCTCAGTTTCATGGGCATTAGTGCTAATGATGAGTTTAAACGCAAGACCACATTGTTCATGTAAGAGGTGAGGATCAAGAACCAAGGTAGGTTTGTAAGTGACAATAGTAAGATCATGGATATGATCCTAAATGTAGAATAAAATATAGCCTAGGTGAGGAGCATTAAAGAGGCTTTAGAGGGAAATGGCAGAGACCTAGGATATTTGGTAGATCAAGAAGATGAGTTCCTCCTTGAGCTAGTTTTCAATTTAAAGTTAGTTGATGAATAACATCAAAATTCAATGAGAATTATACTTCAATAAAACCAAGGGTCTTCATCAGCACAAGGTCCACCAAGTAGTCAAGAAGATTCTCTTTTATGGGAACATTGTAAATTTTGAAAATGGAATATTCTTTTGTAAAGGAATATTCTATTTGTATGCACATTGCCTAAAGGTAAATCTATTTTAGAAAGTCTAGTGTATTTCAAAAAAATTTTAGAAAGGATAATTGTCTTTTATATTGTATACACTTGTAAGTTGATGCAACTAACTGACATGCTTCCTTGAAGTCTATAAAATGAGCATTGTCATTTGTAAAGAGGAGGGATTTTTTGAGATAAAAAAATAGTGTAAACTTTGAATCAATTAATATAATTAGAGAATCTTGAGAAGATTATCTCATCTTGTTTTTGTGAATTATTATTTAGCTTCTCTCTCGATTGTTTGTTCTATATCTTAAATTTGAATGGCTTTAATAATTTTGGGTATGCATATTTAATGAAGAGTTTCTAATTTTTGAAAAGGTGATATTAGTTGAATTTTATTAGGTTTACTTCATTTTATTTGTTCTACATAAGGATGTGCATATGTTATTTGAATATAGTAGTACATCTTTAAAGTAAATGTAGTTATTGTATTTCTTCATACTATCCATATATACTTTCTTTGTGTGTGGTAAGATTTGGGTGTGTGCTATTTCAGGCTATACATTGGTTAAATGTATGTTTAGTTAGAATTTAAATTTTTTCATGATGTTTTAGGTAGAGATCAACAACATATTTTATTTCTACCCTACCCTTCCCTTTTTTTCCTTTTTTAACTAGATTATTGTAGGTTAATATCATTGTAAATATTCATTTTAGAATAGTATTAGATTATAATTTGATCATAATTCACTGATATTAGTATAGATTACTACATCTTTTTCAAATATTGTTGTGAGGACCAATGAGGCTCCCAATCACCACGTTTTATAAATATTATGGAATAATTTACTTGCTTTATCGCTATTTCATTATAGGTAACTAGGTTACCACTAAGATCACATATGATACAATTAAACTCTAAGATCACCTAAAATGAGAATTTTTCATTAAACATTAAGATCACCTATGATACACTTAAAGGAATCAACAGGTGGAGCTCCACTGGCGCTAGAAGGAGGGCCTCAACAAATCCTTGTGAAATTGTAGGATCTTTTCTAGTTTTGGTGTATTTTGATCAAAGATCATTATATTATTTGCATAATTTTACTCATTTAAGCATAACTGTGTGAAGGTCAAACATCTTCATGGTTTCATACCCATATTTGTGCTTCCTTTAGACAAATATCAACGTTCTTTTAAATTATACACTTGGTTATGGTAAAGATGGATTTAACTTTGTCAATTCAATAGGTTTGAGGTAAGTAATAGCTATTTTGGTTAAAGATTCATATATCCTTTTAAAATTTGAGCTAATTTAAGCTTAAAGTTGTAAATATCATTCACATTTATGTATTTAGACATATATTTGAGCTAGTTTACTTTAATATCTTAGTCCTTTATTGTTCTTTACATGAATCTTTGCAAAATTTACTTGATATGCAAGTTTAATCTTTGTTCTTTGTAAATATTGATTTGACACATCATATTTTAAATATAATCCAAAGTTATTAAGTTGGAATTGCCTAGATTCAAAACAAGGTCACGTTCAAAAACAAGGGAACCTATGCTTGAACTAGAAATCCATAGGAGATCTAGTTGAGACAAAGGTAGGCATAGACATCAGAAGTATTTTCCAAATTCACCACTCCAAGGTACTCCTACATTATACTTCATTAAGGTATGGCATGTCTAAGGGATTCCTCCATCAATGTACCAGGTGTAGTGCATGATCTCCCTTGCAATCTTGAGAAATATTCACTAATGTTTAGTCTAAATGTTGTTGTAACTGCAGAGGAACACATTAAATCATTCAAAGTTGCATTAAGATTGATCAATGTCAACCATGAAGATGTATCATGTATTTTTTTTCCTTTTACATTTATGGATGTTGCATATGAATGGTTTTCTAATTTGCATGATAATTACATTACCAGTTAAGATCATTTTAATAATGTTTTTATTGACCAATTTTGAAAGAACATTAGTCCTTTTTTCTTTTACCAATAATTCACCACTATAAAAAGAGATGTTAGTGAGTCCATAAGAGAATTTAATGCCAAGTTTCAAAGGATACATAGCCAAACCATAGATCCCTACAAACCTAATGATGTTTAGGTTTTAGAAATCTATAAAGATGTAGTAGATCATATGACTTCTATATTCCTGAAGAGATCTCTTCCATTCATAACCAACTTAGCTTGAAACTATTATAAAGTAGTGATTATTAATGATCAAATGCAACCACATGGAAAAATGGCTTACTCTATCCAAAACATAAATCCACATATGTCTACCTTGAATATCTTTTCATGAAAATAATCAAAATTTACCTGATTTAAATCAGATCCCATGTTTGAACCAATTACTTTTGAGCCATGTTGATCCTAATTAGAACTTATGATTTTTGAACCATATTACAATTAGATCTAATTTAAATGATCTAAAAGCTTTTGTGTCATCAAATGGTGATAATAACAATTAGGTTCATAATTCATAAACTCCCAAGAGTGAGAATGAATTTATTTTAAAGATGGTCCAAAAGCTTAGCACTGATTTTGTCCAATTACAAAAGCAAGTTAGCCATATAAGAGAAAGATCAGGTAGGAAATTTTCATTTAAAATATTTAATATACCTAATAATATATTCTATAATGATAGTTACCATAACAATAAGAATAATGAATTATCTACTGATAAGAAGAACATGGACATTAATCTTAATGATGTTGCATTAACTGATTACTATAGAGTTCATTATACTATTAATCATGGTGAAATGGATTACATTGAATTCTGTAAAGATTTTAAATCCTTTCAAGAATAATTATACACCTTTGAATTATTTCCTAACAAAGATAATGGTATAGGTACATCAGGATCTAAATCTATTGATCAAGCCTTCATGGTGGAGATGTTTGACTTCCCTTTTCAAGAAGACAATGAGATTGATGATGTTATTAAAGAAGTTCAATCCTTCCATCAATTCCTAAATAAGACATCCATTGAGGAAAAATTATTAGAGGTATCCTTTGATTACCTCAACACCCCTAAACAACTTTGGCACTCCTCCAGACACTACATCAAATAATAACCAAGGGCCTTCGAAGGGAATTACTTCTAAACAAAGTACTGATGCATTTATTTCTTCAAATAAAATTGGGTATAATATTTTGGAGGACATGAATAAAATAAATGATAACATCATGTTGCATGAATTGACACAGATAACTAAACAAAGAGACCTATTACTATAGTCCTTATCCAAAAAGCTTATCAAGCCATCCAAAACTGATAACACCAATGTTGCTATGTATAAGTTTAAGACAAAGTCCCCACCTTGGTAAGAATCTACATAATTATTTATTATATTTTGGTGCATCCACCAACATTATACCAGTAGGTATTTGTAAATAGCTATGTTTGACTCCTATCAAACCTGATAGAGTTGTCACTCAATTAAATAAGTCTAGATTCAAAGTAGTTGGGGAATTATTAAATGTTTATATGCATCTTGCTTCTGAGCCTAGATTCTATCAATTTATTGATATCTAAGTTATTGACATTCCTGATGCTTATGGGTTACTATTGAGTAGGGAATTGATGAAGGCTTTGAATGGATACATGTCCATTGAATGCTCATATTTGTGGCTATCATGGAAATGGGTATCAAATAAAATTAGAGTGGAAAGAGAACCAAGTATGAAACATATGATCACAAAATATAATTCTATGAATGAAAATGTGAACATAGTTGACTCTAATTCAAGAGTTTTCACTCTTAAAATTAAGGTAATTAATTCTAAACCTTATCATATTGTCCTTAGATTATGGTAAATACATTTTGATGGGGCTAGATGTAAGTTTGGGTCTAGATTAGGAGTTGTCCTGACCAACCGTATTGGTAATATATATCATGCTTCTTATAGACACCAATTTCTATACACTAATAACTTTAGCATTGAGCTAGTTTCAATCCCTTATATCCCTAATAATTTAAACCATATGTAGGTCTTTAATGATGACCAATAAATCCTAGATTTCATTATCAATTAAAGAATATTTGAGTCACATGTCATAGATAATGCCAATGAGAATACTCTTGAAGAATATGGTAGATATTATGGTAAATTCATTCAACAAAATGTCATCAAAATTCCAAAATGCATGATTGCCTTGGAAAGCTTATTTGACTAAGATAAACTGAATGAGAACACTATGATTCCCAAATCAAGTGGGAAGGATTAAAAGGTAGTTGATCTTGGACCTCAAGATCAACCTCAGTTAGTTAATATTGGAATATCATGTACAAGTATTAAAGATAAAAAATCCAAAGACCTATTGACACATTATAAAGACATAATAACATGGTCCTATGATGACATCAATATTTTTGATCCAAGAATCATCACCCATACCATACCCTTCAAAAAAGAATACAAACCTTTCAGGCAAAAGTAAAGGCCTATCAATCTTATTTTAGAGCCTATGATTTTCAAAGAGGTTAAAATTTTGTTAGATGTAAAGACTGTATTTCTCATTAGGAACTCTACCTGGGTTGCCAATTTGGTCCTAGTCATAAAAAAGAATGGTGAAATAATACTATGTATTGATTTTAGGAACCTTAATAAGTCATTTGAAAAAGACAACTATATTTTACCTTCTTTGGACCAAGTTATACAAAGTGTTTCTAGTTTTTCTATTATTTATTTTCTAGATGGATTTTTAGGGTATAACCAAGTATTGGTGAATCAAGAAGATGGGATGAAGAATACTTTCACTAGAAAGTGGGGCATGTTTGCATACAAAATAATGCCATTCAGATTGATCAACGTAAAAGCAACATTCTAAGTGTCATATATCATGCTTTCCAAGGTTTGGTAGGTAAATACATCAACCCTAACTCATCATAAGGTCACAAATATGATTTGATAGCAACTAACTTTTGTAGAAAGTGGACTGATGTAGTGGCACTAAGTAATGTATATCTAACAAAAGAATCATCTTTTTAGAAGAAAATATATGCACCAGATTTGGAACTCTAGTCTCCCTAGTATGTGATAATGGATCTAATTTCACATCCTTTGAAATGATAGAATAGGCATATGATAATGGCATCATTCTGAAGTTCTCATCTAAACATTACCCTCAAGGTAATGGAGTGTCTAAATCTACCAATAAGAACTTGATGAAAGCAATAAATAAGTATGTAATAGACAAACATAGAAGGAGGTATTCAAAAGACCTAAAAGTACCCCAAAAAACACTAAAGTTTTCCAATACTATCTACAAGATGGTGAATTCAAGTCAGAACCTTCTTCACTCAAGGTCAAAACTTGACCTTGATACTATGTATATATGTCCAAAATGACTCAAGTTGTGTTCCATGGCATAAGTATCACCAATAAAATAATGATATCTTATTTTTGACTCCTCCCTCACACATTCAGTTCATACAAGGTCAAAATCCCAACCTAGAATAGATAGGGGTAGATAGTGATTTTATTGAAGTTATGGTGATGTTTTATGGGAATTCAAGTGATTATAAATACAAGAGACACTTGGAAATATAAAGAGGGTTAAAAGAGGATATTAATGCATCATGACCAAGGTCTTTA
The DNA here is from genome assembly GCA_037957365.1 of Torreya grandis. Taxonomy (NCBI): domain Eukaryota; kingdom Viridiplantae; phylum Streptophyta; class Pinopsida; order Cupressales; family Taxaceae; genus Torreya; species Torreya grandis. Next base: position 1,552,552 of record JARHVA010001365.1, read on the forward strand.
TAAGGCCAATACATTCTTTCAAGGTAGAACATAGTTCACTGTGTCATCTCAAGAAATAGGCAGTGACCCATTTTAAGGGTTGTGAGAATGTTTGGACTTTTAAAAGTAAAATTGTAAAGGATAAAATTATAATTACATATTGAGTTTTCAAAAATTTAATTTATAACATCCCAACCTAGTTTCATGAGAAAATAACACCTACAAGGGCAACCTATAGACCAAAATGTCTCAATCTCAGGTAGTGACCTAAAAAGGGGTACCCTTAGATGCCCATATAGCATGAGATGAATAAAAAGGAATAAAAAAGTGTTATAAAATACTAAGGATCCACGGATAAGTTTAAAACATTTCTTTTCAATGATTAAACAAACCTATAATGCCTACATGAACCATCAAACAAATTGTCTCTGCCCTATGTTGAAAAAGCTTAGTCTAATGTCTCAACATGGATACGATGAATAATGGTGGGGTTAAAGTGATGAATGTACTTTTAAATTTATATATTAGGTCCATGGTAGTGTTTAAAATATTTATATAGTGGAAACCAAGAAAAGTTAAATCCAATTTGGATATACATATTCCACTTCCACAAACCCTGGAAGTAGCCTACCTATGCAAACTTAGTCTTGGAATTTGTCTTGTTTGAAGGGTCAAATATTGGAATTATAAAAGATAAATTTTTATGGATAACATCCATGGGACCTGAATAAACCTCTCCAACTTTATTTTTAATACTAATAGGGTAAGTACCCCTTATTTTATCTCAAATAGGGGCCACTTTTCCCTTTGTAGAAAACCCTACAACTTTGTAAGGAGATCAAAATATAGACCAAAAGCCAAGAAAACACTTTAGGAGAGTTTTTTGAGTTTAATTAAATTTTATAAAACATGAGGAACTAGGTAGGAAGGTTTGAGATAAAATAAGATTATTTATTCAACAAGACCTATAGGTAAACCTTGTTAGGCAGGGTACAGGCCTAACTCCAACTAGGAAGTCACTTATAGTCTTATCATTTTCAGAGAATTATAATGTTTTTAATCATGTTCATGGGGATGGAAATAATTTTTTAAAACTATATAATTTAATTTAAAGTTTCAATAGGGGTCTTTTAGCTCAAAAGTATAGGGTAAACCTAGTAGACAACATCAATCTTACTTTCAAAAGGGGTATTTTAGTTTATATCCATTAAGGAGATATTATAATGATGTAAAAATGTTTTTGGGATCACTCTAGAGGTATTTTAACCTCAAATTTTTATAAAATTGTACCAAAAATCCATTTTTGGACTTAAAGGCACTCAGACCTGGTAGACTAAATGAAAGAGACACGAGTGGCCATCTTGAGATCCTTAAAACTTATTTTAAACTTTGAATGGTGCCTTAAGTTGTTCAAGGAGGTTTTATGGGGTACTTAAGAAGCCTTTAGTGACATTTTTTCATATCCCTAGTGTCTGGTCTTTATGAACAAATGTTAAGACCATAAATGACAAAAAATCCCTCATAAAATCCTCTCCAGGAGCCGATTGAGAAAAGAAGGTAAATGGAGTATTAAAAATGGGGTGTAAATGCCATGAAAATAATTTGGAGTTATATATGACTCTCTATGGATCCTTCCCATGAAATTTAGATGTACTACACCTGTATGTAAGAGGTATAACAAGGATTTGTTTGACAAATTTATGATTTTTATAGGTGTGGAGGATTTTCAAAGGATTAAATAAATTTTTGGAGATATTATTGGAATTTTTATAGATACCCATGATAATTTATTGAGTTTTATAACCTCCTAATTATTCTTACCGTCTCTTTCATCTCAGCCAGTCTAGTGGGTAGATAGTAAACACCTAGTGAAAATGGTGAAGACTCCAATTGGGAAGTGTTTTGAGATTGATTTCCTAAAAAAGATGATATAGACACTCTTTAAAAGTTTCATCCCTAATTTTTAATGGATCAAATTATATAATTTTAAAGGTTTTGGGTGTCAAGTGTGAGAGGCACATGAGGAGTCATTTTGTAACTATTTAAGATGATTGCTCATGGTCAAAATAATATGAATTATTTAGAACCTTTAAAATGCATGTGAGGTCTTGTTGGTAACCCCTCCCCTTAAAATCAATCATCAAACCTCACCCTATGTAGTTATGAGTTAGTTTTATGAAGGAAAATTATTGACGTAGTTTCATATGCAAGCAAAGAGAGAATCTACACCACATTTTGATGAGTTAAATGAATTTATGGAAATTTATCCTTACTTTACCTTTAGTAACTATCTCATTATAGTTTTCATTGCTATTTTAACTCATTATATTTTCTTGACAATTGTCTTAGTGACTTTTGAGATTCCCTTTCTCTTTCTCTTCTTATAATTGCTATAAATTCTAGCCTTTTTGGTTGTTGTATCCATCTCTCCACATATGTATGGTGAATCCCTACCAAATTTTTACCTTAAATTAATTAATAATGTTGTTTTAACTCATTCAATAATTCACTAAGTGCATGTTTTGGTTATTTGTCTTATGCAAGTGTATTTTGCTTACCTTCACATCTTACTCTTCCTAGTGCCTTATGTGAATTGAAAGCTCTCTTCTTAGGTCAAAAAGAAGTGTCTAATGTGGATTGTAGGTATATTGAGTAGATAATTCATTAGAATTTATATAATACCTATTTTCTAAGTCCTCCTAGCCTAATCTCTCTTTAAGACCCCATGTTGGAAACATTAATGTAGAAGAGGAGTGTTGAATTGGATGAAGTGTATGTGTGGGATTCTCTTTGATTCCAAGTGAATTATAAGTGGTGTGAGTAGAACATCTATTTATTGTATCACCTCGATAAGATTATATTTTTTCTAGTTATCCTTCTCCCTTTTCACCCCCAAAAATTTAGTAGTAGGTTTGATCTATAGTGGTACATCAAGGGAACTAACCCTAATCTAGAGATTCACCTCAATTTTGGGTTACCCACAACCCTGAGTTGGTTATATTGTGCCAATTGAATGAGGAGAGACTTGTCATCTCCTCAAGGGGTGAAATTTCAAGTGAAAATAATATGATAATGAAATTATAAAGTAAATCTAATCTAGTTCTCACTAAATCTTATGGCACAAATGGGGGATAAACATAAATAATAAACATGAAAAGTAAAACTCTATTCAATTCAATGTAGAGATAATAAATCTAAATTAATAAAATATAATATTGAGAGTTAGGAATACTTACCTTGAAGAAAAATTGTTGATCCTTAACATCTCTCTTAGACAAGGGTGCTTTATAAGTGGTTGTTGTATATTTTTGAAGAATTCAGAAATGGATAATAGACTATAGTCTAGCCAAGGAATTAATACTGAATCTCAAGATTTCACAAGATAAAGGTTATATTCTAAGAAGCATGATAATATAATTAATGAATCCTAAAGTATAATGGTGGAAATGTAGTTAAATAAGTGAGAAGGAGTGATTCTCTCTATTGGAAATGGGGTGAAAGAGGGGTATATATCATGTAATTTGACCATAATACCTTCTAGAATTTTAGTTGACATACTCAGCATATTTGAATTTTTTATTTACAAAATATATTTTATAGTTCTTGATCTAAGTTATCCTAGGCCTACTCATTCCTGTAACATGCACTATTCCCAAAATTGTGTCAACCCATTCAACTTCTTTCAAAATCTGCTAAAAAGGGGTTTTTCTTGGGTAGGGATTATTTGAGGTGGTGAATTACTTATATAAGACTGTGATGGAGGTGTAAAAGATTAGGGTAACTTATAGGATAGTTTTGTATTATTTTTAAGTGGAGATATATGGAATAAAATTCTTGCAAAGTACCAAAGGTTTACCCACCCTTTTTATGATGCACCCTTTAAGGCATGCACTTAGAGAGGTTGAGACTCAATGAGTTCCTTCAATATAGAAAACATAAATAAATTTATAAAGCTTAAAAATATTGTGTGTATACACTCTCATTTTTGGACATATTACAAAATATATTAGCCCAAAAATAGCTTGTTCATCCCTTTCCACCATGATTTTTTCAATCTAAGTTTACAATAATTTATAGAAATGGGGATCTATCTCAACACATAAAGGACTTATTTGCATATTTTATTGGGTATCACCCTGAGTAACTTATCATGATTAAAATAATTATAATAAGCCTTGTAAATATGATTTAGATTGGTTCTATTCTTTGCCTAAAGGATTTGTGCATAGATTTCATGAGCTACTTGACCTCTTAGTGATATTTTATATAAACATTACTCAAAACACCACTTTTTCATGAATTTACCAAATCAATAAAGAACTTAATGAATTAATTATAGAACATGTGATTAAATTTAAAATCATGCTTACCAAGATCTCACATGGGCTTCTTAATAGTGAGATTCAAAGCTTATTCTCAAATAATTTTTTCAATCCTCTTAAAGATGAGATTATATTTAGGTTATATGATTAATTTGAAGACCTATGTCACACATTTCACAATATTGAGATTAATATTATGGATTAAAATGTGTTAAATTATACATAAATTTAATCAACATCTAATACTCAAAAATCAAGTGAAGTCAACATTCAAACCCAAGACTAATGATGCACCTTATTTTCAAGAAAAGAATGTTGTCAAAATTATTAATATAGTTTTATAAATATGTTATAGGATTACATTTTAAAATTATAAATAGGTAATATAATTTACACCTTTAATATGTCCTCCTTATCAAAATTAAAGAGGACACTTGAATGCAATGTCATCATTTTTTATGAACAACTTTAGCGAGAAGTAACTCAATAAATAATAGATGATATAATTCAAATTTATTTTTATATTATCAATGTGCCTCATGACACTCAAACAATATATGTTTCAAATTACATCATAAGATTCAATACCTAGTCAATAGTAACACCATTTTGATATATGGATATAAATTTAAAATAAATGAATCACTAGTAACACCTATTTAGTGCTTCCAAATATTTAACCCATTTCTAAATCATCACACTTCAAATCAAAAAAATGTGCATATGGAAACATCTATACATCATTCTAATATGCAACTTTAGCATGATATGGATAACATAGTTACCATGGTGGGGAGTTATAAATGGAAATATCCTTATATTACATTTTATGACAATGAAATACCTAGCAATATATCAAACAATAATATAATATATACAATAATTTTGTAATACCATTCTTCTATCAAGAATGGCATTATGATTTATAATGTCTATAAAAACAATCTTATTCTAATCTAGTTGAGGCTATACTCATAGAGACTTATTTTGTGTAACCACAACATTACATGTTTATGATGAACATAAGCATACACCCTTAGATGTTATTATACTTCCACTCATAATTGGTCTTAGGATATATATATATGTGTGTGTGTGTGTGTGTGTGTGTGTGTGTGTGTGTGTGTGTGTGTGTGTGTGTGTGTGTGTGTGTGTGTGTGTGTGTGTGTGTGTGTGTGTGTGTGTGTGTGTGTGTGTGTGTGTGTGTGTGTGTGTGTGTGTGTGTGTGTGTGTATATATATGTATATATATATATATGTATATATATATATGTATATATATATATGTATATATATATATATATGTATATATATATATATATATATATGTATATAATCTTCTATTCTTATAGTTTCACCTTTGAGACATACATCATCAGAACATTTACATCCTATGTTTGATTTTTCACCTTAAACAATCATTTGATTATGACATATTATAACACAGTCTTCAATAACTCTTCCATCATTTTATTCATACAAACAAAAGAAATTATCACACATCTCACAATAATTTTTTAGATACACTGATTGATTAATTTGACTCTTATAGTTCAGATTTTAGTATTATAGACTAGATTATTGAGTAGCCTTGCTAACCCACATCATGGGATTCAACACATACATCTTAATTTATTTTTTTTATACTGTACTTATGCTTACTTATTTTTTCTTTAATATGGGTTTAATACACCTAATAATCTACTTGATATTTTTCCAAATATTTATAATTCCACTATAAATGACATATCTAGACTTTTGTCTCTTATTTATCTAATGTAAACATTGGATTATATATATATACCATAAAATTAGAATATATATATATATATATATATATGTATATATATATATATGTATATATATATATATATATGTATATATATATATGTATATATATATATGTATATATATATATATATGTATATATATATATGTATATATATATATGTATATATATATATGTATATATATATATGTATATATATATATATATTCTAATTTTATGGTATGACTAATTTAGAATTATATAATTTATTACTTTTGTGGCCTTGGTTTAAACAAATAAAATAAATATCATTAATAATACATAGTTGTGCCAATTTTATGTATAGTAGTGAAGTACACACTATTTTTGGCTCCCATTATGAGAAAACAATTCATTGACCACTTAATGCACCTTGAAAAGAAAATATCATTTACGTTAGTGTGGTACTTACTTATACATTATAAAAATCATCATATTCACCTACTATATATGAATTATAAACATCATCATCTATTGTGAAAGCTCCCTAATCTTCTATTTTTATAGTTTCACCTTTGAGACATACATCATCACAACATTTACATCCTAAGTTTGATTTTTCACCTTAAACAATCATTTGATTATGACATATTATAACACAGTCTTCAATAACTCTTCCATCATTTTATTCATACAAACAAAAAAATTTATCACACATCTCACAATAATTTTTTAGATACACTGATTGATTAATTTGACTCTTATAGTTCAGATTTTAGTATTATAGACTAGATTATTGAGTAGCCTTGCTAACCCACATCATGGGATTCAACACATACATCTTAATTTTTTTTTTTTATACTGTACTTATGCTTACTTATTTTTTCTTTAATATGGGTTTAATACACCTAATAATCTACTTGATATTTTTCCAAATATTTATAATTCCACTATAAATGACATATCTAGACTTTTGTCTCTTATTTATCTAATGTAAACATTGGATTATATATATATACCATAAAATTAGAATATATATATATATATATATATATATGTATATATATATATATATATATATGTATATATATATATATGTATATATATATATATGTATATATATATATATATGTATATATATATATATGTATATATATATATATATATGTATATATATGTATGTATATATATATATATGTATATATATATATGTATATATATATATATGTATATATATATATATATATATGTATATATATATATATATATATATATATATATATATATATATATATGTATATATATATATATTCTAATTTTATGGTATGACTAATTTAGAATTATATAATTTATTACTTTTGTGGCCTTGGTTTAAACAAATAAAATAAATATCATTAATAATACATAGTTGTGCCAATTTTATGTATAGTAGTGAAGTACACACTATTTTTGGCTCCCATTATGAGAAAACAATTCATTGACCACTTAATGCACCTTGAAAAGAAAATATCATTTACGTTAGTGTGGTACTTACTTATACATTATAAAAATCATCATATTCACCTACTATATATGAATTATAAACATCATCATCTATTGTGAAAGCTCCCTAATCTTCTATTTTTATAGTTTCACCTTTGAGACATACATCATCACAACATTTATATCCTAAGTTTGATTTTTCACCTTAAACAATCATTTGATTATGACATATTATAACACAGTCTTCAATAACTCTTCCATCATTTTATTCATACAAACAAAAAAAATTATCACACATCTCACAATAATTTTTTAGATACACTGATTGATTAATTTGACTCTTATAGTTCAGATTTTAGTATTATAGACTAGATTATTGAGTAGCCTTGCTAACCCACATCATGGGATTCAACACATACATCTTAAAATATTTTTTTATACTGTACTTATGCTTACTTATTTTTTCTTTAATATGGGTTTAATACACCTAATAATCTACTTGATATTTTTCCAAATATTTATAATTCCACTATAAATGACATATCTAGACTTTTGTCTCTTATTTATCTAATGTAAACATTGGATTATATATATATACCATAAAATTAGAATATATATATATATATATATATATATATATATATATATATATATATATATATATATATATATATATATATATATATATATATATATATACATATATATATGTATATATATATATATATACATATATATATGTATATATATATATATATACATATATATATATATATACATATATATATATATATATATATATATATATATATATATGTATACATATATATATGTATATATATATATATATATATGTATATATATGTATATATGTATATATGTATATATATATATACATATATACATATATATACATATATATATATATATACATATATATATGTATACATATATATATATATATATATATATATATGTATATATATATATATATATATATATATATATATATATATATATATTCTAATTTTATGGTATGCCTAATTTAGAATTATATGATTTATTACTTTTGTGGCCTTGGTTTAAACAAATAAAATAAATATCATTAATAATACATAGTTGTGCCAATTTTATGTATAGTAGTGAAGTACACACTATTTTTGGCTCCCATTATGAGAAAACAATTCATTGACCACTTAATGCACCTTGAAAAGAAAATATCATTTATGTTAGTGTGGTACTTACTTATACATTAGAAAAATCATCATATTCACCTACTATATATGAATTATAAACATCATCATCTATTGTGAAAGCTCCCTAATCTTCTATTCTTATAGTTTCACCTTTGAGACATACATCATCAGAACATTTACATCCTATGTTTGATTTTTCACCTTAAACAATCATTTGATTATGACATATTATAACACAGTCTTCAATAACTCTTCCATCATTTTATTCATACAAACAAAAAAATTTATCACACATCTCACAATAATTTTTTAGATACACTAATTGATTAATTTGACTCTTATAGTTCAGATTTTAGTATTATAGACTAGATTATTGAGTAGCCTTGCTAACCCACATCATGGGATTCAACACATACATCTTAATTTTTTTTTTTTATACTGTACTTATGCTTACTTATTTTTTCTTTAATATGGGTTTAATACACCTAATAATCTACTTGATATTTTTCCAAATATTTATAATTCCACTATAAATGACATATCTAGACTTTTGTCTCTTATTTATCTAATGTAAACATTGGATTTATGCCTCAGTCATGGAGATTTATCTTATTCATGTTCTAGGGTCTCCTCACTTATTGCATGACACTTTTAACACTTATTTTTTCACATATATATAATAAACACACACACACACACAGATATATATATATATATATATATATATATATATATATATATATATATATATATATATATAATAAACACACACACACACACACACACACACATTGGTGACTATGATGTTTTACATATAAGATACATGCATGTATAACTTTCACGAGTGATATATATGTCTAGTGCCTAACTGATAGATCATTATGCATAATTTATTGTGTGTATGCAATACTATAATAAATAAAAACTAAAAAAACCAAAAATATAAAAACATTCACAAAAGACAAAAAAATAAAAGTTTATTTTCCTTCATCTTTGCCATAATATACATATAATGCCTATTATACCTATCTTAGAGGTTTTTATAAATTCATGTTTCCACAAATGTTTCTCATGGTATGATTTAAATAGGTAAGATGAATGATGTTCATGTTATATATAGTTATGGACTCATTTCACACCTCACCTACATAGGGGTTCGATGATCTCTATACAACAGTTATTAATTTTTTTATCAAGTTACTATATTGAGCCACTTTACATTGATCATGTATCTTACATTTATATTAACATAGAGCATACATATATTAATTTTTAACATGGATATATACATGCATTTATTTCATATCAGTAGTATATGGTTGAGTAAATTTTTTATCACTTCCATTGAGATTGATACATTTTTATATATATATATATATATATACATATATATATATATATATACATATATATATATATATACATATATATATATATATATATATATATATATATATATATATACACACATATATATATATATATATTACACGTTGGTTTCATATCATCCATATCTTTGACTAAGATTTGGGCCTCATTGATACTTATTTATTATACCATAGTTGTGTACATATATTTATTTTTTTATATGTCATGCCTTACATGTGGCAATATCTTACAAATTGATTACATTATTTTATCTTCTTTATTTTACAATGGCACTTACTTTTTATTTCTATTGATATTCTTTAAGACACTTTTTTCATGTTACTTGTTATGTTTCACTGGCCTTGCCCATTTGATTGTTAAATCCTAATATTATCACTTTAATTAGTTTCCTAATTATTACAACATATTCTTCAAGACATTCAATAATAGCATGCATTGACTTATAATGAAAGCCATAAGTTCTTTAGAATCCTCCTCATCTTATTCTTCTAGTTTTTTATCCCAGTTATTCTATTTTCATGTGAGTCATTGTGCCTTTTTGTGTTAATTTCCCTTTATTTTTACATATATTGATATAAAAAATTAAAAACATGTTTTCATACATTATCTTATCTATTTTCCCATAGAAGCATCTTACCCACACTTTTATTTATTGACTTTATATATACACACATTTTCCCTATAAGGGCATGGTACCCATTGTTTATATCTTCTATCACATATTTTTACCTATGGTGGAATCATAACCCTGCATATTTATTATCAACATAACCTACTTATGGAATTGGTTATAAAACTTTTACTTATGAGTCTAATTAATTATTTATATTCTATATTTGACACATATTTTGACATTTGATAGGTCATCACCCATGGTATATTAATTTCCATATATTTATACTATTAAGTTATCATATATTGGGGGAGAATTTTTTTTCCCCATGTATGTATTCATACCCACTCTAATATGTATTCACTTATGGGCCTTGACACATATTCATATATATCATTTGATCATGACACATTTTTATTATCTTATCATTGGGGGTTATTATCATGTGTTATTTCATTATCACATTTATGGGATCTTATTCCCTACACATTAGTTTACATAGTATCACATTATGTTCATCATACTTTCTATATAATTGATTCATATAATTTGACAATGAGAGGACAAGATTAAAATTTAGAAAATAAAAAAAATAATAACATTTTGTTTACATAATTACATATCCACTTATGCTATAAGTTTTCATATCCATGATTTTCATGTTTTTTCATGGTATTTATTGAGTGGGTGCTATGAAAACTCACAAGTTGAATTATATTGGACTACACACAATTTTCCCACATCTTAAGGTGTTATTTTCCATTGATTTCTCCTATATTTGGGGCATTTCCATATTAAAAAATTTACTTGGTGATAACTTTCATTACTTTTCCTTTATCATATTGAGCTAGATTTCATTAGTTACTACATCTCATGTTACTACCTACATCTTATATATCATTTGGATATATTGGTTGGGATTGTTACATGGTTATATTAATTTTTTTACATGAATGATTCTTTGAATATGAATGTGTTTGATTTTTTTGTGCATCATTATCCATAAGGATCCTCTTATTATAATGTTTTGTGAGTCACATCCTTGTTTGCTCTCATTAATTTATCTTGTCTCTAAATTTGGTGTGGACACTAACTTATGTGGTTTATTACTTTATTCATTACTTGTATACATGATGTTAATCATACATATTTTATACTATAATTTTATCCATGATGCCTATCAAGCATATTACTATACTTGCTTGATTCCCACATGTCCATGGTCACTACTATCCATCTATGGGGGCATGCTACTTGTGTGTGTTCTCATTACTATATCTATCATATTTGGGGGCATATTATATCACATTTTGAACATTATATTTATTCCCATATTGGTTTGTCTATGTGGGCATCATGACATTTTGATTTGAGATTGATAGGATAGTATCTTTCCTATATTAGATTGATAATTTTACATAATTTACAAATCTTAGTTTTATTTAAATTTCATTTTCTTATCTTTCATGATATTGTAACTTCAACCATATTATTTTCCTTACATGTGATGCATCTTATAATTATATTTTGAGATGAGTTATTAAAACATAGGTATTAATCCATCACCTCAAAATGGGGACATATATCAAGACATATTTTCAAAAAACTCAAAATGGGGCAAACTTGAGCATACTTGAACAAATTTATCTACTTCCTTGATTAAGAAGTGGATTGTGACCTAGTGACTCCCAAAGAAATGGTTTATATGTTTTAACACCAATATATTTAGAGGTAGTTATTGCATCGTTTAGATAAAATACCAACCAGGTGTATTTTTTACTAACATCTCTATTAAAATTCAGAAATTCAAATCTTAAAATATTCAAAATTCAAACTTCAAATATCTATCATGAACACTGAATAATTATAGAAATTAATACTTGTTTCAATAACATCAAATATATGTGTGAATGGAACTTTAGCTCAAGTAAATCATCAAAAAATCCATTCAGTCTTCCCCAAGAAGTGAAAGTATGTGTTCGAAATTATTTATATTTGTTTTTTGATGCACTTGTGCATTAATTCTTACTCACAAAATGACATCAAAGTGGGGGAATTATGTAGACACCTAGATTTAGCACAAGACTTGTATTCCAAATGTTTTATCAATAATTTACAATATTTAACATATTTTTTTATAATTATGTATTTATATGACTTATCTATCCCTACATTAGTATCCATTTAGTGTTTGAGTCTTAAAATAACATATAAATAATTAATATAATTTATCTATTAGAATTCTTGGATTAATACTCATTTGTGGTCATATTTTTCATTAAGATATGAGCCTCTCTTTATCTTAGGTTAGTTTCATGCCCTACATGATTCTATCTTGGTCATTTTCATTAAATGTGTGGGTCTATCCCATTTTACCTTTATCAGTCATTTTTCCCACTATTAATTATCTTTCATCTTTAATCTCACCTCTTTTCATTTATAAATTTAGCTAGCATTCCCTGCCTTGACCTAGAGTGTCCTATTTATAAAATTCATCGTAAACTATTTATAAGGGAATCAAGAATAGAAGAGATCATTAACTAAATATAAAGGCTTAAACCTACAAAAGATATAAACATTAAAATACATTTTCTCTTATACTTTAATTTGAAATTAATTGAGTCATATCTTACACACTTTTGATGGAATTATATATTTTGGTATCTCATTATCCCTTTATATTAAATTAATGTATTAGATATCATGTAGTTGTATCATTTATTTTAGGTAAAATGAGTTTCAAAACCCTCACTCAAAATATTATATTTAAACTCACTTATAACTACATGGAGATATGATTCTATTGTGTGGGATACATATCTTAAAATGTTGCTTCAATAGTTGTGCCCAACTCCATAACCCATTTTTTTAGTGCCAATCTATGTCAAAAAGAATGAATCAACAATTCAACTCATTTTTATTATAAAATTAGTAAAACACAAGTACAAAAAGGTCATAAAACATGAGGTGAACCAATGACATAAAAATGATGCTTTGAAACCTTTCAAGGTCTAGCACATATTTGTCCATGTTAAATTATGCAACCCATCAAACTATCCATGAGGATAAAAGGCTCAAATCAAAGTTTAGGATAGTAAAAAAACATATTTATATATTTATACTTCAATAATATCAAAAAAATAAAAATGTGTGATCATTCCTTATCCCTTTATACTTACTTTGCATGGCCTAATTGATTATCTCTATCATGATCTTGTTACTTAGCCAATTAGGTAGATATAAATTTTATAGTTTCAAATAAATATTATTATATCTAAGAATTGCATTAGTTTAATCCTTATTTTTTGTAAATATAAAAATGGGATGAAAAACCTCAGAGCTATTACACAATCTTATCTTAATTCCTCTATAGTGTCTTCAAGAAGGAACTTTAAAACATTATCAATCTCTCTCACCCATAAAATCTTATAATTTATGTAAGTGTGGATACATGGACTAAAAATAAATTCATAATTAATAATTAAGTATCACATTAAATATGTAATAGGAAAACTATTTTTAGAAAATATTCATAATTAAGTTAATATTGGGGATTTCACAACTTGGGAACCACACAATAGATTAGCACGTTACTATTTCCTTCTCAAATAACTAGACTATTTTTAATCCCAATGGTGTTTTTATTCTTAGATCATAAAAACATTGATTATCCTATATTTTAAATAATGTTTATATATGTATATGCTAAACTAATTTATTAAACACATGACAATATTATTTTTAACCTACCTTCACCTATATGAGTTGTGCATACATATATTTCTCTAATTCACCATTCTCTCACATCCACATGATAACTATGGGTCCAATACTTATATTTTTTGTTAATCACCTATATGAACTCCCTTAATCTATGCAAAACTAGTAAAATATCATACTCAAACATCTCCAAATCATCATATCAATATTCATGTCTTCCAATTAGAACTATCATATTTAGGAAATACCATCCAAATCTGATGGATTCATTTTTTGCCCAAAACTGGTTAGATTTGATAATCAAATCATTCCCATAGATCATCCCATTCACCTAGTGTTTCTATGGTATGAGAAGTCACCTAAAGAGTCACACATAAGTAGAAATAAGTCTAGTCTTATTAACTCATCTAAAACTTATGAAATACATTTCAAAAACATAACACACATTGATCAAAACTACCCTCGTCATCCCAAATTTAAAAATAGTCACTAGGAGAAGTCACAAGCCAAGTATGAATCATACCAAGAAAATTTCAAATCAAACATTATCAAGTGTTGAAAGTTAGATCACTAGGTACATTCATATAGAAATGGAACATAATTACACATTCAAATTAAGGGGAAGAATTATGTGTGGATTTACTTCCCTCTTTAGTGTACTAGATATGTAGGCAAAAATAAGTCATCAAAGGGGGTGATTGGGGTCATCTCAACTCATTACACTTCCAAATATTATTAACAATTTTTACCCCTTTACTACATATATTGACATATCGATGTTAGTCATAAAATAGTGAACAAGACCCAAAGGGCACTAATTATGGAGTACATAACCATCTCATTGAAATATTATCCTTTATTTAGGATATATTGGGAGTAACTTCCTATGGGTAACCATATATCTATTCTCTACAAAACCAAATTGTCAAATGCTTTTTATGTCCAAAAAAGTAAAAATCTAGGCATTTCCAATGTATTGTGAAGTACATGGAAACTAAAGTCCATAGATAGTGATATTAATGCTTGAGTATTGGAGTATTACCAATAATACCATGACTTTGGTAAAATTAAAGACCATTTTACTTATAATAATATCTCTTATGATTTTTAAAACTATTGAAATATAGTTTTTAGAAAGAAAAAGAAATTTACAGCCAATAAAAGCAAACATTTTTGTGCATGGAAATAAAGAATTAAATTTGAAAATTCTAGGTGAAAGAGAAAACATATAGTAACATTCAATCAAATATAGTAAAGGATGATAAGATTTCTCTTTCGTCTATGAGAATAATGAATTTGGCTAAAACCTTAAAATAAAAATTGAGAAATCAATACTCAAAAAAAAAATGGGTTCATCAATATGTTTTACCCTATTTTTTATTTAAAAATATTTTTTTAGTAGATATACAACTTTTAAAGATAATTTTCACATTTATAGTGATTTTGAAATCATGTTCCATGAATATATGTATAAAAATATAAATTTGACCTTGATACTTGATTTAAACTCCTCTTATTTCTTGATATTGAATTTGAGAAGAATAGGTTAGCTTTACTTGATTTACAATAGTGTAAAATATAGATGCTAGATGAGGAATCAAGTCCATTTCAAATGAGGTTCTGATTTGATTATATAGTAAACCTTTTCATAATTTCCTTAAGATGACCTTGAAAAACAAGTGGGAAGATCCAAATAAATATTTCAAATTTGGAAACTAGTCTTTGTTTGGTGTGGAGACAAGGCCACTTTGGATGGACAAATTTGTAGTAGTGGACTTGCCTGCCTAGGGTAGACATACCACACATAATCAGGTATAGTTATCCTAATTTGGAGGCAACCTAAGGAAATTATAAATTAGTTTAAGAATTTGAATTGGAAATTTATATGTAGTAATGATAATAAGTAAAGGGTTGATCCCACATATAGATTAACAACTTAAAGGAATGGTAAATAAGAGTCATGTATTGGGATGAAAGTCGAGTGGTTTAAGATGTGTCAATAATTAACTTTGCCAAGTACCTATGACTAGATTTAGATGTATACACAAGGATATTATCTATCTATTAGAAAAGGCTATCATATTTTATCCAAAATAATGAACCACTGCTAGACAATATAAAAAGTGTGCAACAAATGCATCTAAAAGGTATAGGAACCATGTTATTACAATATTTGTAAAGAATATTGATAACATCACCACAAATAATTTTAAATACATCACAAATGAACACATATGGTTGATAAGATACTTGCATCTAATTTTGTGACATGCATAAAAAAAATGCATGTGTAGATACTAAAATCTAATTTACATAGCATTTCAATCTTGTATACTTTAAAAATACCTATCAAGGTTAAACCCTTACATTTTAAACCTTATTACTACTAAAAGGCTCACATTATCCACTCATTATGCCTAATTTTTTATCTTATCATCTAACCCAATAATTTATGATGACCTAGATCTCTTGCACTATATATAAATATTAAAACATGAAATATACCTTTCATTATAAATTTTATATCCTCGGTAGCTTCCTAGCTTGTTTGACACTTGTATCCCAAATAAAGACACTTGTGTAGATGTAACTGTCCATATTTTTATTAATTATGTAGTCCTCAAAGTTTATCAAATTTTCAAATATTTTGAATCTTATGGTTGGTCCATTTATATTATTTAACCCTAATTTAAATATTTTCAAAAGTTATGGTATAAATAAAAATCTAAGCCTACTCATTATTCATTTTAGTAAATACCAAGTAAGCACTTATTCAAGATCAGTTAATAAATCACACAAATAAATTTTACTAGGTGTTCTTCCCTATTTTCATATCATTCATAGGAGAATTCATATCATAGGTTTGAAGCACTCAAATAAATTCCATGAGTATTATTTTTGAAGTTAAAATGTAGATTATTGTGGTTAGTGTAGGATTTTTTCCATTGTGTGGTTTTATTAACACGATCTACGTAGCTTGCTTAGGTTAATAATAGGTCATTAGGAAAAATGTAATTTAAGTCATTTTATAATTATATGTTGAGTTAATTACAATTTTTGGTGATATAATTTCTCACCATATAATATACCTTCCTATGTAATTTGTGGTTAATGATGCAAATTCAACTTTTTGGTTGTGAAGACAAGTTTCTTCCATTTTGAGTTGTTTTTAGATTTCACTACTCCATACAGATTGTGCTTCATGTATTTTATCCTTTCCAAATAGATCCTAAATTGTGGCCCACTCTAATATGGCATCATATTTGATCTATTAAATCAATTCCATTGATTATATTGTGATATATAACATTCTAGCTTGTTTGGTATTTTTCATTGATGTTAATTTTCTAGTAAATTCATGAAAATCTACATATCCAAAGTCTCAAACTAAAAAATAATTTTTTTTTTTGAATTTATAAGGTGTAAAACCCCTAATAGTGGCTATAAATATGACCTAGTTCTATGATAGTTAATTTTTTACCATTTTGGAGGGTTTCAAGGCCTTTTTTTGAATTTTGTAAAAATATATATGTTCAATGACTTCGAGGAAAAACTATTTTTGGGTTTTTCTAGTTTGTTAATAAAAAAGTGTATATTTGTTATTTTTTGTATAAATAGCACAAAATATATAGATTTTATGGTTTTATATTCTAAGTGGAGTTTTGAACCCTCACAATCAATTTTGGTAATTTTTGGTAGTTGATGGACTTACTCTTGCTCAAGCACATGGTAGGATCTAAAAACCTTTATTACACACTCACAAGAAGCTAACACCCCTAATTACACACCCATTAAAACTCATTACCCATACTTTCATTCTTATCAAAACACACGACCCCTACTTTCACACCTATCATAACCCATGACCCCTGCTTACATGCTTATTATAACCTAAGACCCCTAAAAAAAGCTAGGTATACTTTGACCCCTATAAATATTTATTAAAACTCCTACCACCCTCTTTACACATTACAATATTTGGGAGTATTTCAAAATTAATTGAGTGTTTAGTGACACTATTCATTTCAAAAGTAGAGCCATTTTTTGGTGACATCACTCCCACATCAATCAAATTAATCAAGGGGGCATCCTCATCCTAGCCCTTAGACCCCTGGTGACATGGGAGTTTAATACCTTGGTCAAAATCAACCTAAGGGTGTTTAAATTTTCCTCACAAAAGTTGGCCAAATGTTTTTCACACCCAAAAAATTTGCAAAGTGGAGATCATTGTTTTTATGAGCAATAAACATTCAAACTTCCATAACTTTTAGCCAACAATTCCTTTTCAATCACTATTTGTTTGAAAGTTAAAGTTTTTAAAATATCTATGCATTGGTGATATTCTCATGATTTTTTAAATTTAACGTCTATATATTAAAGTGGGTTTCACGTCAAAGTATTTTAGAGCATGCAATTCATATTAAAGTTCTACTTTTTACACCATTCAACTATCATGAGTGGAAAGTCAAAGTGTAAATCCTCTTAAGAAACAAAGGCTTACAATAAATCATGATGGGTATATAAAAATAACTGAAACTTGATGCAAAGAAGGAAAATTGGTTTAACATAAGTGATGAATCCTATGGTTTACTATGCCTATTTATGTCTCACAACCTACTCTTTCATATTGAATTTATAGCTACTCCTAATTAATTTTGGACCATGTTAGAAAAACTCTTTGGGAAGTAAGATATAATGATAGGATATGGGTTGGATAATGATCTCATTAATTTTATCCCATACACTTTTGACATTATCTAATACTTCTTATTAAATTTCAAATAAGTTGAATTGTAGTTGAAATTTTGTGGCATTGATAAAAAGGATGATCAACTAATTCTTTCCATCCTTTTCAAATTAAGATTTGAATATTATGTCTTCATTTATACCTTCCATTCCATGAAGTGTGACCTCATAGTTATATGTACCATGTCATCCTTGTATTAATTTACTATTGAATTGAATCATAATCAAGACAAGCTTATTCAAATGGGTATGCTAAAGTCATCAAAATTACATGCCTTAATTGTCAGTCATGACAATCAAAAAGATTTCAATTAAAAAGAGAAGAAATAGAATAAGGACCTAGATAAAAAAAAGGGTCATAAATATGATGCTTATTCCAAATCATCAAAATAATCCTCCTCTTCAGATGAGAAACCTAAGAAATAAGGACTTGCATATGAATATTTTAAAAAATTTAGGCATGATAAATCTAAATACATGAATAAGTGGATTAACTGACTGACTAAGATACTCAAGAAGAACAATATCAGTGTCCTTGATTCTTCCAATTAATGTTCATTAGGACAAGATTATTCTAAGGCCAAAGATAGTAAAAATGGAAATGATAAGGGTAAAGCACTTGTTGCAGTTGTGTCCCGGCCTTCCACATGGATAATTGACTCTGGTGCCTTGTACCACATGACTTCATCATAGGACATGACCTTATCCTTATATCCTTGTTCTATGCCTTTCATATTATTGGGTGATGATACTTCCATAGAATTTAGTGGGAGAGGATATATTGAAGTGAATTATGGGACATTTCATGATGTTCTATGTGTTCTCTCTTTATCCACCAATCTCTTATCTATTTATCAGATCACTCACATCAGTTTTGGAAAGAGAGTTGAGTTCACACCTAATTCAATGGTTATTAGGTAAGTAGATAGTGAATCCATAGTTATTTTTGAGAAAGTATATCACCAATCATGATTGTATACTTTCTCACATTTTTCTCCTGATTAACCATCTATTGTATTTCTCACTCATTCAAATGGTTTGAGTATATTATGGCATGATTGATTTATCCATCTCAACTATCACTACCTAAAATAACTTAGTCATCATAACATGGTTTAAGATTTTCCATGAGTCATGTTTTATGATTGTAATTTCTAAGTTTACATACTTGGTAAGCATCCTAAGGAAAAGCATGACAAAGGCAAATTTTGGAGAGCTACACATATATTAGAGGTAGTTTATAGTGACTTTACTAGACCATTTTTAACTCCTTCATTCAAAAAGACTAAATGCATGATTACTTTCATCGATGTTTTTTTATTGTATCCATAAAATCCATCCATAAGTGATATAATTTCATACCATATTATGTAATCAACAATCATATCAATGTTGAGCAAGAGTAGTCATATTTTGGATAAGCTTTATTAATAACCTAGAAATTTGTATAGAGGAAAATGCCTTCAAATTTATTTCTATTGGGGAAAATGTTTTAAACCATATAAGTAATCAATAGGCCTTATGAACCTATATTCTAAGAGTTTTTAGAGTTCCTTATTGACTAAAATGGTAATACATAGATGCATATTTTGTAATTTTTTTTTATGGTTTTTACATCAGGATGCACTACAAGATGATGGATGAATGAGGATAGGTATAATTGAGACATGTCATAATAGGATCAAGCAAAAATATTAATCAACTATTTGAGGATGAAAATTATGAGCTTGTGTTCTTCTTCAGTGAGAGATGCACTAAGATTTATCATTAATGGATTATCCTTAGTACTAAGGTTAATATCAATGGTGTCTTCCACAAGCATGGAACCATCCTCCAAAAATGTAGGTACTAAAAGAAATTGTTATTCTTTGTATGATTATGGCCCGATTGGTTCATTGAGTTTACCCATATAAGAAGAATCATAATCATTAATTTATGGAAGTAACCACTTATTGAATTTATATGGAAATTCTTGGACTAATTATTCAAATGTCTGTTGCTCCTATGGACTGACATATATGCCAAAGATTATATGGGGACTTATAGTATTATGTGTTTCCTTATGAAGAGAGTGGACTTTCACATCCATTGGTGCCTTAAAAAGTTTTTCACCAATGAAAAAATCTTTATTTTTACTTTTGTCATTGCCCAATAGTGACTTAAAGACATTTTTGATAGAGGACATTAATTTTTTTTTATTTTTATGATTGAGGAAATCCACCTACTCTCCAAATTAGGTAGTAGGGTCCAAACTAATCTCAAATCCCTATTTATGGTCCCAAATAAGGAAACCATATCTAAACCCCAATAATTATGATATATCCTCATTGTTTTATAATTCATCTAGTGGTATGAAATCATGTTGGTCTTAGTCGTTGAGTTTGGGATAATCTAAGTCAAGGTGAATGGTTAGGACGACATTGGTGTTAAAGAGGTTTGTATCGATGATCTCATCATAGATAATATAATAATAATTTGAATTTTTTATAGGATAATCATCATTATATTTCATTGTTTTATCATTTTTGAGATCTGAGAGGGCACCCCCAAGTGGTTTGTATCGAACACCTCAATAACATTCTTGTCTACTAGGGGGTACATGCTGAATAATGCCCTATTGATTTTCCCCCAATCCTTTGCCTTGGTAATAAAAATGTATCATGATTTTATTAGGGATAAGGTTATTTTTACTCTAATAACATGAAGTAAAATCAATGTTATATAACCAAGAATCACTTGAATTGTTGACTTGTTCATGATCCAAAAGACCATTTTTTGTAAAATTTAAAATCCCCACTTGATAAAAATCATTTTTCTATGCCACTCCATCTTGGGTCTACTATAGATTTTTGGAAATTTAAGGGGTTTGGAAATGTGAAATCATCATTGAATAGCTACTATACATAGCCTTTATCTTTGATTTTTAAATGAGAGGATTCTTTGGGATTAATACCTTTGGATGAGGATGCAAGGACATCATGATCAATTTAGGAGGATTTGGGATACTTGAGTACCATAGTTTTATTATTTTGGGTACACACTTTATGTTAAGAAAATAATTGGTACCATTTTCAACATCTAGGTTCTTGTAGTCTTGGTAAGGTTTTGAATCTCCTAGAATGGTAACCTCCATGCCTAAATGTCATAACTTGAGACATTAATGTAATGTGGATGGGACTACATGAATATCATAGATCCATAGATTCCAAAGGATTAGATTATATGATAGGTCTAGGTTAATGACATGAAAAAGGGTGTTATTAGTGATAAGCCCAATAATGATAGGTAAACTAATGGTGCCATTTGATTCTTTTTCCATATTCTCATATCCTTTGATTGTGATAATATTGAATTATAAAACTTATGATGAATATCTTAAGTAAATAACCAACTTTAGTGTAGCAATGTTCAAACCTAAACAATTAGACATGATCACCCTCTTGACCTTATGTTAGGTAATTATTTCCTCAGTGTAAAGTGGATTATTATGTGAAGGACTAGATGGTGACATGCCACTTTGATCAAAATTTATTTATTACCATGAGGATAAATGATCGACTAGTGCTTGGAATTGGGTTGGATAAATATCATTGGGAAATTTTGTATTTTTGAACAATATTATATAAGATATACTTATGAGATTCAAATTTTCATAAAATATATAAAATGGATATTTAGGATAAGGTTGTATCCAATTGTTCAATAAGGTCATAGAGCTTATTAATGGATGAAGTGGATGGTTTCAATTTAAGAGGTAAATATCATTGAACCTAACTATTGGATTTGGATGTGAAAGGACCTTGAATTTTAACCTTTTAGGTGGTCGAGCGGTAATAACACAATCTTGATCCTGAGGATGGTTAACAAGATGTGGTGGGGAAGGTCCTTATATAATGATCCTAGTACATTGATTGGTGTTAGACAAATAATGGGGATTAATCTTGATAGTGGCCATGTTATTATAATTAATGCAACACACAACATTATCATATTTATATTGGGTGTTACAATATTCTATGAAGTTTGTGTAGGAATGTTGACCTTGATTGGGATTTTGTTGTAGTTATTGTTATTGCTTATGATTACCTACATTGTGTTAATTTTTTGATGATTATTCTGATTGGTATGATTATTGTTCTAATTATGTCTAAGAAATGGGAGTTTATATATTCACATATTATGATTTGAGGATAAGGCATCATTGTCAAGCATAATTTCTCCTCTCTCAAGCAAGTCTTGTACATA
This sequence comes from Torreya grandis, assembly GCA_037957365.1. Classification (NCBI taxonomy): domain Eukaryota; kingdom Viridiplantae; phylum Streptophyta; class Pinopsida; order Cupressales; family Taxaceae; genus Torreya; species Torreya grandis. The sequence continues at coordinate 1,575,990 of JARHVA010001365.1, forward strand.
ATGTTTAAGTTGCATACACTTATGTGTATCATGACCTTTGATGTAGTGATAATCATAATACTCATTATCTCTGTACCATGAGGTATTTATTTGACCTTACTTGAAAGGTTTTTTAATAGGTCACATAACCATGTTGGTTATTTTAAGTTTCTAGAACACAACTTGTACAGGCTCACGAAAAGAGTTGAATTTTATTCATTGATATTGTGTTCTAGGTGGTGGTATTTTAAATGTGATTGATTGTGTATATGGATGTTTTATGATAGGTGGTGGTTGAACCATTTGTACATGCATTATCTCTATCACACCATCACCTACTACATTCTTATTCTTGTTGAACACTTTATGTTTTTATGATGAATTACTTGCTTGAGCTTTTTTTTAATATATATTGATTAAGACCTTTCAATCAAATATTTTTTGATCTTCACGCCATTGTAAGGAATCTCATCAAAGGTATTGGTCTAATTTAGTCATAAATGAAAGGCCATTTCTCCTTTTAGATTGGTGGAAAAAGTGTTTGTTAACTAATTTTTAGGGAGAGAATGAGGAAACCTTTTGGTTAGGCCTTTCCATCTCTATAAAAGGAATACAAAATTTTCTCCATTTCTTTGTTTGGTATTACAAAGGTTGACCATGATCAATTCATTCTCTAGGTTATAAGATTAAATGCTTTAAAAACCACTTAAACAAATTATCAATTTTTGTAATCGATCCTTTTGGAAATAAAATGAACCATTCCAATTCTTGGTTGCCCAAACTATAGAGAAATATGAGAATCAAATAGATGTGATTATATGCCATGTCTTAACAAGCCACAAAGAGTTGATTCATATGATCTCTTGGGTCCCCTTTCCCTTTATATTTTTCAAATTTTGGAGCCTCAAAATGAGGTGGGAAAGGGACTTGAATACTTGTATAAAATAAATAAGGACATATTTCTTCAAAGATAAATTTTTACTTTGGTTCCCCATTTGTAGTCTTTGAATAGAATCCTTCATCTCTTGCCACTATTTAAATAAAAGTGGGTTTCAGGATGAATGTGATGCGTGTTCATGGGTTTAGAAAGGTGGATTAGACTAGATAGGTAGACTAGAACCTAATTTAGAGGGGATAAATACCTTTTCACTGGGTTTGGTGTGCATTTGTCATTAAGTAGGGGGAATTTGATGATCACATAGGTTTTTCTATCCATATAGGATTTGTTGTTGTTGTTGTTGATGATGATTAGATATGAATTATTATTATTTCTAATTAGATTGGGTTAGATTTGATAGAGCTTGTTGTTTCTTATGGGATTAATTAGAATGCAAGATAGAGGCCAAAGTTTAAATCATTTTGGTTGCATTTTTTAATTGCTCAATGACTACTTGATTGGTATCAAGAGGTTGTGGATCCACATTAATTTCTTTCCCTTTGCTAGAAGACTCAAGTTTTTTAGTATTACCATGATATTAATGTGGGTTTTGAATAGAAGTGGCTTTATCTTATTGGTAACCTTGGACCATTTACTCATGTGGGTGAACAAGGGTTTGTGAAATTTTTATGGGATACCTTGTAATAAATTTGGCCCCTAACTCTATCAATCATAAAAGGACATCATCTTTATACTCAAAGAGTTCTTTTTAAAATTGGGCTCTTCACAGATCCATTTTCTTGGTACTTGATTACACTCTTGGCCTTTTTTTTGGTTGGTTCAATTTCATATTCTTGTTGATATAACCCACTATTAGTTTAATCTTCAATAATTTTTGATAAGTGAGTTGTAACTCCAACTGTCATCATAGACAAGATTATAGGAAGTCCCAATTCTTAGGTATTTAGGCATGTTTATGATCTTCATTTTGAAATCAAGATTGAATTAGTTATGTAACTAATTGAAATTTTATGTCAAATTTGGATAAGGGTTTGTGTTATACTTTTTCATTTCAATTTTGAGTTAAATTCTAGATTTATAAATAAAATTTGTGTTAACTTTCAATCCTAATTTATGGCACTTTTTGAAAACATGATGATTTTATCATTTGATCTTTATTTTCCTTTTCAATTTTGGGTGGGTGAACAAGTTTTTATAATATATTTTAATTTATGATTTTTTTGGAAATGTTTGACCTTTTATAACACATTTGAATGTTTAAGTATGCCTTGGATGTTTGGACATGAATTGACTTGATTTGGGACTTTGACTTTGTCTTGAATTAATCTTGATTTGAAGTTGGTCAAATGTATATGTTTAACTTTTTTTTAATTTTTATTTAGGTTTTTAATAAATTTTTACCTTTGATCTTGACTTGGTTTGAAATTTTTTACTTTGAAAAAATTATACTTTGACTTGATTCAAATTAACCTTTGACTATTTTGACTTAAAAGTTGATTTTAAAAGAGTTTGACTTAATTTGACATTAGATTTTGACTTTTAAACTTTTTTAATTTGATTATACATTAGAAGGTTAAATTAAAAAGGTTTAACCCAATTTGAATTGATTTGGCTTTATTTGGAAAAGGTGGACCAGATTTGATAAATTGATTTGGAATTGGATATTGGTTAAAATTGACCTAATTAGATTTTGGAGGTGAGATTAATGGTATAATGTGGACAACATAATGTTAACATTACTATTGGGTAGAGTGACTCTTTATTTTGACATATTAATTCCTTAATGTGAAATTTTATAATTAGACGCGACAAGGTTAGACTTAGTAAAATTACCCTTAATTGAGGTATATAAGATAACACAAAATATGAGTATTGATATAAAAATAAGCAAACCTAAGTACAATATATATTATTGGTAATAAATGGGTTTGTAATGCAACTACCATTCCATAAATATACTCATGTAAAGTGGTGAATAGGTTGGTTTCTCAACCCTCACTAAGCATTTGTATTCGATGGGTAATCGTAAGGAATGTTATTTTCCTTACACTAAGTGTTGTTTTTGGTTGAAGGTCTCAATCTAAGCATAAATAAGTTTATCTAGGTTTGTCCACTATATACCTTATTTTATGTTGGGGCCCAAGTCCATGGAATAATATGACAATGATATTTTTAGAATGGTCTTGTCCCTTTATGACCACACCAACCATAATATTTTAGTACAGTGTCACCAAAAATCATTCCTCAAGAGTGTTAATTAAATCTTACTGTCAAACAAGAACTCCTTACCTTAATGGTTGTGATTAAAAAATATAATCACTTAGCTAATTTTGATATCTCCTCTTGATTTATATACCCCCCCAACATAAGGTTGGTATGTACATTACAGGATAATATCTAGTCATCATGCCTTAAAGACTCATGGTTGGTGATCAAAGTGTAACTCATATAGCCAAATTTTTTAAAAATAATAAGATAATCTATTTCTAATCCTCAAGGTCCCATGAGAGTCAAGATGAAAGCATATGTAGTGTCTCTTCAGGAAGTGGAAAATATAATGTAAGTGTTTTTTATCACCTAGGATCAATTAATCAAGCAAGGGGAGAGCATACACACATCAATATAACACAAACAAAGACACACACATAAAATCAAACTAAAAAAAAATCATTTTAATCACCAAATCTAAGCATTTGTTCCTTTTAGAGAACTAAATTCAAATGTTATGAGTGTTTTTTTGATTGATTTAGAATTTGCCTGCCAAAAATTTTCCATAAAATAAATTAGTGATTTGGGTTTATTATTTAGAAAGTGGTTAAGTATTGTAAGTAATGTATTAAGTTCTATGTCTATAGTTTCATTGTTTTGAAGGTCATTTACATCATTGTATAGGTTTACTCTATCATTTTGTAGGTTTATTTTATTATTTTATAGATGTATTTCACTATTCTATGGACATTATAATTTTGATAATACTCAAAGTGAAATCACTGCTATACAGAGTGATTTCACCATTATACATAAAACATTGAGACAAAAAAGAAAAACCATTATTTTGTTGTTATGATAGAAATTTCACTACTACAAACAATTTTTTTGCTACTAAAAATTATTATTTTTATACTGTAGAAAATAAGAAAAATAGAAAGCATAAAACCACTTTTTATATTAATAGTCACGATACATATACTACATAGAGCATTTATATAAATTAGAACCACATTTTCACTAATCATGAAAAATAGATAGTTATCCATAATAGATGTGATTGTATGACCGTACACCACAATTTATCTACAGTGAAGATCAATTTTGTTGATCCTTAAAAATAGTCAAAAAGATATTTTTACTAATGTGCAGTGCATTTTCATCATTTTTGTTGTCACATTTATATAGATTATTCAAAATAGATAGATAAATATAAATCATTTTAATTATAACCAATCACAATGTCATGGTTATCAAGAGTGTTTCTGCGTATTAGGAGAGTGTTTCTAATACTATACTTGAAATATAAATTTTGACAACTTTGAAGGAAAATAGAAGAAAATAGCTTAAATTTTACACTAAATTTTAGTCTAGAATGATGATGAGATGTCCTCAAATTTGATTTATGGGTGCTAGTCCCACTAGACATGCCATATGTAACACATGAGTATGAATATTAATTTTTGGTTAGTAAAAAATCAAATTAATTTAAAACATACCACTAATTTAAGTATACATCCTTAGATTGAACAAGACTAAGAAGAAAGTAAATAAATAAATAACCAAACACAATTATTATAAATTTTCTAGTGATCTCCTTGTCAAAATTCAAGATGTGCTTAGATGTAGTAGCAAAAATGTTAGTATAAGATGTGTGGGAAATCTAACAACATAACCACTTACAAACTAGATGATTTGGATGATGAGTGATGAGGATGATTGAAGTTTTTTGTGATTATTTAAATAGTACTTCATTTTGAATTAAAATTTTTGACATAATGATGAGAGAGTTCCTTAATTTATATATTTTTCATACCATTATGGACAGTTGATCCTAGATGAAGATTAATGGTCGAGGATCAATCTTACAATGCGAGATAAATATTAAATACTATGACATGGAGTGTGTAATAACTTGTAACAAGGTATACTTATAATATTTTTTAGTGTGTAAGTGCATGTCATAGACCTTGCTTTCACACTTCTCATTTTTCATTGAATTTTCCTTGTGAAGGACACTTTGACTTTTAAAATATGATTTTTAATTTTCTAAGTGGGTGCATGATGTAGGAAATTAGGATTTATTTGAATTTCGGTAAATATGACATGTGAATTCCATGTAATTTCTAATTAGAGATTCATAAATTGTCTAATTAAATAGTGATTAGGATAATATGTAACCTTTTTAATGTTCCCTCTTGATTGATCATTTGATTTAATTGAACTAGGGTGGAATTATCAAAGCATCCAATTAATTTTGAATGTTGTTAATAAATTCATTATTGTGATGTGGTAATCTTTACAAATTATGGATGTGTTATCATGACTTAGAATAAAATTGGTAATTATATTAACAATTTCAAATATTTGAGTGATTTGGTTTTAAATTTTTCATTGACATGAAAATTTAGTTTGATGATTAATGATGACACTGAAGTGGTAGAAATTAAGTGTTTACATGTACCATTTGTCTTTTTAGGAACATAGTGCTTTTAAAATTCCTTCATGAGAAGCCCTTTCTTTCTTATCTTGAGTTTTTTTTTCAATTTCTCTTTTAGTGATTGATATTTGAGTAACTTATCCTTTTCAATTTGTTCCCTTTGCTTATCTAACTATTCCTTTTGTAATTGTTCTTTTTTTAGCCTTATTTTTTTTATCGTTCCTTTTTAATATTTTCTTGATCTAATTTTTTCATTTTTTTATTTCACTTTTTCCTTAAGATATGCAATAATAATTTGAGTGGGTTTCTTGATTGATTTATCTATTATAGGATCACCACTATCAATAATATTTTGTATTTTGTTTTAAACAGACCAACAATTTTCCATATGATGTTCATGAACTCTATGATATGAAAATAGTATTTTGATTTCCTTACAAGATGCATAAGAGTTAATTTGATTATATTATTTCAAATAATTTATCTTATAATCTCACTTGAACTCTTATAAGCCTTTTATATAATTTTTGAATCACTAGTTGTAAATATATCTTGTTTTGGCTTCCAATCTTGATATGAACTTATTTTAGGCACAAAATATTTATATAGAGATGTATATATATAATTAACATTTCCTTTCTCTATATTAATTATATATGTGATCTTATTTTCTAGTGATGTGATCCTTACACTAAAATATTGATTTTACTTTTACAACTCTTTTATTAACACTCTCATTGTGACTATTTAACCTTTAAAAGCTTCACAAGCACAAGCCTTAGGTATTTCTAATTTAATGTGCATAAAATACAATAAAAATTATGTGTCGGGGGTGGAAGGGGATACTTAAGGCATGTTAGTTACCATAATTTTTTAATATATCCATTATTTGATTTTTAAACTTTGAATTTACTATTGGGATTAGAGGTGTAACTAGTGTAGACACTAGAAAACCACAAACTACAGTTCCAAGTGTCTAAAACACCCCTAGACCAACTCATAAACCCCTAAGGAACAACCCTAACATATAAAATGCAAACTAAACCTAACTCATTTATAAATTGACCTACTAGCTAACCCACCTTTTTAACCTAACCTGACCTTTGACCCTTGACTATAGATGATCACCCTAACCATCGATGGTCGGGCCTGACCATCGATGGTCGGGCCTGACCATCGATGGTCAGGCCTGACCATTGATGGTCAGGTGTCTACTAATTGAACAACTAAACTACCACATCACTTCAACTTGATTTTTTATATTTAGTTCATCTAAATAATTTGTGAGCTAATGTATATGAGATCTAAAATTAGACAGCTAGTTTGACCTCTTATTAACATAGTGTTTCACCTCTCCTTCCTTCCTATAAAGAGAGATGAGAAGAGGGTGAACCAAGATCTAGAATCAATCAATCATCTAGATCCAGAGCTTCTTGCATTAGCATTTTATTTTTAGGTGTTCTTTCAGTGATATAAAAAACCATAAAGTGTGGTAGAGATCTGAAGTGTTGTCATCCACTAGTCAACAGCCAAGTATCGTTACTCTATTAAAATTGCTCTGGGTTCAACTACCTCAAACCATTCATCAGACCAAAAATCAACAAGCTAAGTATCTATTTTCAATCACTTAGTTACTTTGTTTCCATTTTTAAATCAACCCAACCCAAACCCATCTCTTAGAACCCCATTATGTGACTTCATCTAAATAGCCTTTTTTGACCAGACCTAACCCATAGTAACCATCAATGGTCACTCTAACTACAAATTGTTTATCCTAATCACCGATGGTTACCCAAACCACTGATGGTTAGCCTAACCATCGATGGTCACCCAAACCACTAATATTCATTATGTGACAAAATAATAGCAAGTTATTTCCACCTACCAAACCTTGAACAAATCCAACTTTCAAACCCTCTACCTAATTAGAAAACCCTGACCTATTTTTTGAACCATACTTGACCTATTTAACATTAGTATTGACACTCGTATTGCTATAATTAGTCAATTTAATTTATTCTATTAACAAACATTTATTTTACTTAATTTAGTATCTTATATTATTTATGTAAGTAATTTATCTTTTATAACTTGATTTTTTAAAATTATTGATTGATAGCCTCCAAGGAAGCTCATGGTTCTTGTATCTAGCTTTCTAGGCAATCTACCCTACTATAAAACTAATCAAACCATTTTTTTGAGTGATTTCTTATCTAGAGGTCATTCCTTCCAAGATAAAGAGTAGTATCTACAATCATGTAGATAAAATGTGCACACAACATACCAAGTTTTTCTACCACACCCTTCTTGAATATCTTTTCTCTTTCTTCTAAAGAACGTAAGAAAAATTTCTCTGACATTTGGCATGCCCAGTGGGACCCTTTAGTCTTTTATTGGGTTCATAATTACATCTAGGTGTTTTCTTATTCTTATATATCTGCTCATAAAATGAAATATATTTTTTTATTTTGGGCTTAAAATTAATTGCATACATTGGTTACTTGTAAGTTTATCTCACATAGTTTAAATTAAAGAAAATTAATTCAATCATAGCTTCACTTTTGTCACACACACATGACCAAACCACTCACATCTAAACAAGTATTAAAAATTGACATAAGGCTTGACTAGGATTTCATTACCTAGTGGTCACTTTTTTTGGCTATCTTACTTGGATTTCATCACCAAGGGAAGAACCAACTCAGCTCTCTGGTTGAGTATAAACTCTAGAATTAGTATATCTTGGCTAAGCACCTAACACCATTATCATTGTTGTGTGTGAAGTGATGGGGTAGGCCCCAATATAAATTCATTTACTAATTTCCAATATAGATCCCTTTGAGAGCCTAAACATAACCTAAAACCAACCATTGACTTCTTTATAGTACTCATTTTACAAGCTAATTTTAGTCACATAATTCTTAAAGATTAAGGCATAATCCAAAAGAGAGACTAAAAGAAATATTAGGATTAACGTGATTTAGTATGTGTTTATTTTCCTTGAATTTTTATTGTATTCTCTCTATTTGAGTTATGAGATTTCTTATGTCTTCCTCTTTTTCCCATTTGCATGGTTTTGACTAGGAAATAACTAAGGAACCAAGAAAACCAAGATCTACCTCTTGACCATCCATCTTGATCTTCTTCTTCATTCATGGATTACATCTTAGATGTATATGGTTCCCCTGACCCTTTTGGTAGTCCTGAAATCCATCTGATAGTTTCCCAAGGAGATAGGAGATGTATATTTCACTACATTCTTAGATAAAAACCCTATATCTCTTCAACATTACCACAAAACCATCTCTCATCATACCCATACTTCAATTCTACCTATCGACCTACCCTATGGGATTCCATCCCACCTTATGGTCACCACCTCTAGTGCCCCCACTTCTATAAGACCTTTGGCCACCCATTCCTCATCTTTTAACAACCATCCTACTAATACCACTATCCAAAACCAATCAAAAACCAAACACCATCTACCTTTAATAAAAACTTCTCTAACATGTGAGAAACCTATCCTTTAGCCACCCATACCCCTCTTATAGTGGGATTACCTTTTACCAATATTTCTATTTTCCCTCTTATTTCTAAACCAACTACCTATACTCCACTCTAGAGATTTGTGTTTCTTATACCTTCCACCCCCATGCCCATAAAAAATAAGATTACCACCTATCCCCAGCCCACCAACTTAACCATACCTCCCATTTAACCCATACCAATTTCTCAACAAATACCTATTGCACCTAGCCTAAGCTATGTCTTAAACCCATAAGGATATATGGCCCCATCATCTACCCAACCTTCTACATCTACTTACCTATACCCAACACCCTCTCAACTACTCCCATTCACATACCAATATATGCCAACTTCCCAACCTTCTATTAGTTATCTTTATATTACACCTACCTAGACCCAACAAAACCTACCCTATAACTATAGAGGTGTACAAACCTAAATTAACTTTGTCAAAATGTTAATGGACAAAATGACTAATTTGGAGTCATCCATTTCTAGATCCCATAATAGTTTCTCATATGATTAAATCTATAATGAACTAATTCAACCATCCATTCCCACTCGACCATATCCTCTTTAATAGGAAATTCTAAAGTTTTCAAAGTTTTAAAGTAAATAATATCACCAACAACATTTAAGAGAAATTAGGCACTCATGCTACTTGATTGTCTATAATGATGCTCTCCTCCTTCAAACCTTCCCCATATCCCTATCAAGGTCAACACTAGATTGGTATAGTTTTATTCGTAGGCACTTCCTTTTCTCTTTTCCAAACTCAGCCAAACCTTCTTAGACCACTTTTATATAAACATCTCTAGGAAGGTTTCCATCATTGATCTATACTCCATCTAGCAGTTTGACAGTGAGTCTATTAATGACTTCATGGACCATTAGATAAAATCTCATCAACCAAATTTCTTTCTCTCTACCCTAACCCAAGTATATTGATATTTTTTCTTAGGCATGTGCCAAACACATTTCCTCTAGGTTGTGAGTCAAGAGCTTCAGGACCTTTGATGAGGCTTTCACCATGGCCCACAAATTAGAAAATAGATCCATTGATGAGGCTAAACTAAAGTTAAAAAACAATAACTCTAAATTCAAGTCAAGTGATATCTCACCATCCAACCCAATAACTTAAACAACACTTAGCTTAAAAATAAGGGAACCACAAATGAAATTATCCTTAAAACTAGTCCTCTACCTGTTATTAACCAATTTAACTCCTTCAACTCCTCCAATCAAAATACTAGGATCCCAAACCACAGCTATAGACAATTCTCTCTACTAGGGGATTCAAACACTTTGGTCTTGGAGAAACTACTAAAAGTCAACATTATCCAACTTCCTCATATCAAACCTCTATAGCAATTCAACACTTCTCATTTGACACCTACTGGGTATAAGGAGAATGAATTTTGTGCCTTTCACCATGTCATTAGACATGATGTTAGTAGGTGTAAAATATTCAAGAGTGTTGTCCAAAATATCATTAACAAGGTGGAGCTTCTATTATACAACCCAAATACACCCCCAAACTAATCACTTGACATGTTTAGACAACCATTTACTAACCATGCTCTACTCAATGATAATGAAAACAAAGTATAATCCTCCAACAAGGAACACACTATTAACATGGTGCTTAGTAAATTCATTGTTAAGGATACCACTATCCAACCTACCCTACCATCCCCTCCACTTATTGAGGTAGTGGAGTCACCATCATCTCCTTTGAAAATTGTAATAAAGGAGATAACTTTTTATCTCCCTTTATTTGTTAGGATAGTGAAGTAACCAACCCCTTTTGAGGACATACCATAAGAGACAACTATTCCCACTACACCCTTTTCTTTCATCATACAATATTTCACTCTCCCTTCAAAAATCATCCTTAAGGAAGAGATCATTCTACCTACTCTTCCCATAAAGTAACTATCTTACCAAGTCTCATAACCTTTGATTAAGATGAAGGATGGGCTGCCCACTCCCATTTCTCCACCCATAGGTTTATTTTTTAAGACCAACACTGATTGGATCAAACCTATCTACAAATATTTTTCTTAGTTGGTCCAAAACATATGATACCTATCCCAACCTGTCATGGATCATGCCACATTTTGGCATCATCTCAGACTTCCTTACCCAACTAGGTAAAAACCCCCATTCACACCATTATCAAACCAACCTATCATCTCTACTTGTAAGCCCACCACCATCACATTTAAACCATTAGATGTCTCTACCAACCAAACCTTTTTAAAATCATCTCAATCTACTCTACTTGAAGTAAAGAAGTCACCCCTCATCATTCTAACTAAGCCTACCATGAATCTTGGTGTGTTCCCTACTAAAAACCTTACTCACCCATTGGTAAAGTTGGATTTAAACCCACCAAACCCACACAACAAACCCCTAACCAAATCAACAAATAAAGAAAAATCACCGAAGATCCCATAAACCAAAACTTTACCTCCCATCTCCACTTTGCCTTTTATTTTATGACCTCATCCCTTTACCTTAGTAAAGAAGCCAGTCACCTCAAGCAAAGATCAAACCTAACCACCACTCTTGGTTACAATATGACTCCTAATTTCATCCTCACCCATTTTCACCACACCTCCTATAACCAAAATACATATCCCTCAAATCTATACCACACCACCTTATACCTCCAAGTCATCCATTATCAAGTTATCCACACCCAAAGAATCTAATAAGAAACCTCCTTCACCTAAGACTCCCACCATTAAGACTGCTCCTAAAAGGGATCTTACACCAACCACCAAACCTAAGACTCCCATATTGGAGTCCTACTCAACCATCCTTTAGAGGTTATTATAAGTGTCATGCTTAACCTTATTACCCATTAGACCATTTGACCCATAGAGTCCTAAAACATTTTGGTAAAATGACAAACTAATATGTTCATACCATAGGACACCTAGGCATAATATGAATAAATATAAGGCTCTCGAAGCATTAGTCCATAACTTATATCATGAAAATGACTTGTTATCTGATGAGCCTCTTCTAATCCCACCACTGACCCAAGAACCATAAATCATCAAACAACACCTACTTTCCCTTCCATTCTCATCTCAGAGTAAAGAGGAACCAAAAAAATCACCTATCCTAACTCCTCCCCCAATCCATACCATCCATGAGGTCACATGATCATATGCTCAACCAAAAGATAATGGAAAGTCAAAGGTATCCATTCTATGGACATATTCATCAATGACCACCTAACCACCTAGCCAACATTAATCACCTTCACCTTCGATAAAACCCAAAGTATCTATCTTGGGACCCTTTCACCCCAATCCATCTTAATCAATCCAATGAGCATTTATAAAACAACTTCACCAAACCCTAATGAAGTTGATTTTATATGAATTGATCAAAACCTCATCACACCATCACTAAGAAATGATAGAAGCATTGTAGTCTATAAAGGTTAGGCTAAAAGACCCTCAACCTTTAGCATTTTTTGTTAAATATCTACACATTTACAACCTTCTTACCTTCAAGGATTTAGAAATACCTTCCATCTATCCAAATAAACTAGATCCTCCTCTTTTTACTACCAACTATATCAACTAGACCCACATTAAAAAGGTCATGATTGATGGGTAAGATAGCATTAACATCATCTCCTCCCATGATTATGACCAAATCAAATTTCCAAGGAAGATCATGTCCAAAGCTTGATCATACTATGATAATTCAATGATACCATGGCCAAAACTTTAGGAACTATCATCATTCACATTTGCCTAGGACCCCATAACCTTCTTAAACTCTTTTATGTAGTGGAAGGTTAATTCTAGTACAATGTCTTGTTGGGATGCCCTTGGATCCATTCCATGGGTTATGTGCCATCCACTCTACATTAGTACATAAAATTTGAGCACAATAGATAAGTTATTACCATACAAGCTGACCCAATCCCTTTCACATCATGCAGCATGATGTACTAACCCAATGACATTCTCCTTCATCCACCTAATAAACCTTCACCTATGATATATGAAACCCCATCTTCTTCTATGGACCAATCATCCACCATCTCTTCCATCACTTTCATGTAAATCCCCATAATAGACTCTTTAGAATCAACTTTAACATGCCTTTTATTTAGGGAGTATCACCTTCTTACCCTTGACGCTTTCCCTACTCCCCAAGAGTATGGGAAACTTTACCACCAACCCACTTATGACCCCAATGTTAGCACCAATATTCCTTTTATATCATCACCTTATCTAACCAATTTCATCTATGAGGGACTTGATAAACCCTTGGGTACTTTTTCCACCTCTTTTTCACCTCAACCATTCACCTCTAACTTCTCTTATCTATATAAACTAGAGTTCACTCAAAACTACCTTTATATGGGTACTTGAAAAGGATTCAGTCTAGGTTGGTACAAACATAGGAAACATGAGTTACTTCCCACCTTTTGTTACCATCAAGACTCAAAACGCCACCTCCCATTACCATCATTAATGGTGAAATCCCATCCTCACCTTCCACTCCACCATCAATAATTTAATATTCAAATATCATTCCCCCTAACTTTTTTTTCATCAACATGATCAACCTTAGACCCCTAAATTATCAAAAATATGGGGTGAGCATAACCATCCCTCTAACACATCCTGAGATGATAGGATATGACTCTCCTATCATTAATACCATTCAGTGTTAGGATAATGATTCCATTCTCACCTATCTAGGTATGCCATATTCCTCAATCCACAAATCCCTACCTTTAGAGACTTTAACCATGTTGAACAAATCTACCATGGATATCAACTTGGACACTCTAGATAACCCACACATTGTCAAAATTTGATAATCACTAAATTCTAAGGAGATTTGAGACTTCCTCTCCTTCCTAAAAGATTATAAAATAACATTTACTTGGTTTTACAATTACATGCTAGGAATCAACCCCTCCATCACTACCCACAACATAATCACCTACCACTATTCTGAGCTTGTTATGTAAAAACTTTGATAAATGTACATTTACATATCCATTCTCATCAAATAATAGCTCTAATGTCTCATATCCATCATTTTCATTTAACTAATTGACTATCCCTAATGGGTCTAAAATGTCATACCTATCACCAAAACCATAGGGGGACTATGCATTTATGTAGACTTTCATGACCTCAACCTTGCTTGCCCAAAATATGACTTTCCTCTACCAAGCATTAACCAACTAGTTGATCTTACAGCTAGCCATGAGATGTTATCTCTCATGGATAGATTCTTAGGCTATAATAAGATCTTAATTACCCTCAAAGATTAACACAAAACTACCTTCATCACCCCATGGGGGACCTTTTGCTATAGGGTTATGCCTTTTGGACTGAATAACACTAACATAAATTACCAATGTGCCATGACCTACATCTTCCATGACCTAATCCATAATATCATTGAAGACTATGTCAATGACCTTCTTTGGAAATCTAAGTATCATAAAGATAATTTGGCAATTCTCAATATTATCTTTGAGCAACTCATTCATTACGATGTCCACCTTAACCCCAAGAATTTAAATTTTTGTGTCTTTTTAGGAAAGCTCCTTGGATTTATTGTTTCCCTTTAGGGAGTCTAAGTTGATCCTACAAAAATCAAATAAATCCTTGACATGCTTCATCAAAACAAATTCAAACAACTCCACAACTTCTAGGGGAAGCTCCAATCCATTCATCTCTTTATCTCCCATCTCTTAGACCAATTCCAACCCTTCCATCACCTTCTAAAGAAGGATGTATCTTTCAAATGGAACAATGACTATCAAAAAGCCTTTGATTCATTCAAAGAGTACATGTTGTCTCTTGAAAGATGATCAACCTTTTTACCTTTATATCTCTACCACTGACCACTCCTTTGGGGTAATGCTTGCTCATCAAGATGAATAACACAAATAGAAAGTTGTCTACTATATCAGTCACGTGTTTATATAATATGAGACTTAGGACACTTATACCAAGAAACTTTACTTAGCTTTAGTCTTTTTGGCCAAAAAAATTCACCACTACCTTCTCAACCACAAGACCTATGTCATAACCAATACTAACCCACTCAAGTATATACAATCTAATCCATACCAAATCTAACCTTTGGCCAAGTGACTCATTCTCTTAGCTAAATTCTACCTTGAATTTCTTCAGTAGAATTGAATCAAAGGGAGATTCATTGTTGACCAATTAGTTGAGGCACCATTATCAAAAATTCATACTCCTCTTCTTGAATTTTGATATGAGTCCATCATGACCATCTCTCATACAGACTTCACCTATCAAGTGACTATGTTATTTGATAGATCATAGTGTCAACATGGTGGGGGATTCAGAATCATCCTTATGCCCCTTCATGGTGAACCTCTTCCTTTATCCTTTGAGATAGATTTTGAATATACTAATAATATGGTTGAGTATGAAGCCTTAGTAATAGGCTTTCAAACTATGTTAGCGTTAGGAGTCAAAATAATCAACATCTTTGGTGACTCTCAACTAGTGGATAATCAAATCAATGGCTCTTACCAATGTAATAATGATGTCTTAAAATAGTATAAATATTTAGTAGATGTAATCTTAGCATCATTTGAGCACTACTATATCCAAACCACCCCATGATCTATGAACAAGTTCTCTAATACCATGGCTCCACTCTCTTCTTAGATCCCATCTACACCCTTTGACTCTAAGATATCTATCATCATCCATAGAATTACCCATCCTTCTTATGTAAAATCAAACTCTCTCACCATATTTAATGTGGAAAAGGCCCAACCCAACCTCTGGTATCAATAGACCTTTGAATATCTTAACCTTGTCATCATTCCTTCTGGCCTTTCTAGGAATTCTTGAAGATAATTTATCTAGAGTACCTCACATTATACCATTATGGGGGGAATTATTTATAAATATAGCTTTGATGGTTTCATCCTCCACTACCTACATAGTCACAAATCCTCTCATAATATTAGGGAAATGCATGATAGGATCTATGGGGGACACTTTAGTGGCCTTACCATGTCTAAATGCATCCTTCACCTTGGCTATTACTAGCCCACCCTTAACCAAGTTATTTGTGATTATGTGAAAAATTGTGTTAAGTGCCAACAACATGTTGATATACATCACGCACCTATCCATAGTCTTTATATGTCCATAGATTTTTGGCCCTTCTCACAATGGGGTTCAGACCTCATTAGTGAAATTAACACCCATTCTTCATAGTGACACTATTCTATCATCACTGTAATTGAATATTTCACCAAATGGTTAGTGTTTGTTCCCCTTATCTCAACTAAAGTCAAAAATATTATTGACTTCATAAATCATCACACCATTTGTCATTTTGGTGTTTCTCACAAAATCATCACTGACAATGGTAAATATTTCAAAAATAAACAAGTCCAAGGTCTTTGTGATGAATTCGACATCAAGTTAAGTTTCTCTTCACCCTATCATCCCCAACCAAATGGGCAAGAAAAATCCTCTAACAAAAATCTCAATAACATGTTAACTAAAATAGTCAATGCATCAGGTTGAGATTGGCACTTACATATCCCCTTTGCCTTATGGGCCTATTGTAATAACATCTAAACCCTTATGGGTGATACCCCATTCTCTCTTGTGTTTGGAGTGGAGGTCATCTTACCTTTTGAAGTCCAAATTCCTTCACTTTTTATATTCCTAAAAGATATCATTTATGAAGATGATCATCATCAACACTATTTAGCCCAACTTGAGCTACTTGATTAATGTCATTTATCCACCCTCACCTATCTTCATGTCTATCAAGAATGCATCAAACATGCTTATAAAAAACACCTTAAAGTGTAATAATTCAATATTAAATACCTCATCATAAAGGAAAACCAACATGTCACCAATATGGAGAAAAATAAGTAGGGAAAATTTTATTTCAATTATCTTGGACCTTATATCATAATGCACATGTATAGATCAAGAGCTTACTAGTTATTCTCTCTTAAGGGAAACCCAGATCTTACACCCCTCAATGCCTCACATCTACATCCTTTATTTTGTTAAAAAGGATAAAACTCACCTTTTCTATAACTTAAGCTCATCCATTTCTTCCCAACCACATTCATCTCCTTATTTTAGGGGGAAAACAATTAAAACTGAATCATGTGATTATCCATCATAATCATAGACTAATCTTAAATAATGGGTACCATGGCTCTACCCATGGCATGATTCTCATGGTAATTTCTACCCCTTTCCTAGGATAGATTCCCATGGTCATTATCACCTAAACCTCTTTCACACCTACTCAATATTTTTTTGCTTTTAGGTTTAACTTCACAAAATGAGAAGCTTTAAGCCTATATAAACAAGTCTATGTCAAGCAAAATCAAAAGCAAAGTCAGAACTAAAAATGATCATGGGTTATTTCTAGCATTCATAGATTGCTCCCTTAAATGATAACTACAAAAAACATATAAAAAATTTATCAAAATAAGGTAGACTACTCCTTTGAAGGATAATTATCAAAAGCATTAAATAAAGCACACAAACTTAGACCACTCCCATGAAGGATAGTTGAGTAAAGGATTTGTGAAAGCACAAAAATTTATTTTAAGCTTCCCACATCAATAAACTTCCCCAACCCTCCCAATAAACTAAAAAATAATAAAAATACCCATTATCAAGCATTAAAATAAGCTAAATAATTTCAAAGACCGAAATCAACTCTCATAAGCATAATAATTTTGAAAGCCATAATCGACTCTCATGAATAGACTTCCTACATCGATCAGTCTACATAGTATATGACATAGACTTGTTTATACTAACTCTTTGGTAACCTCTTGAAGATGCAAGATAGTCTCTCAAGAAGGTTCCACCTTCATCCATCTCCCCTTTATGTACTATAAGCAATGTATTTTGAGCTTACTTGACATTATGTGATCAAGACACCTTTTTAACCAAATAATGAATGTTAATTTGAAGAATTTAAAGGGCTTATGTTCTTTAAGTCCATACAACTTTGATCTTGTTTTATTCTTTTCCAAATAATAAGCATCATTCCCTCTTCTTATCCTCTCATATCTAGTTGATATATTCAACTCAACATTTGTCTCGTGATAAGTGCCAACTAATTACAAATTTAGTTTTTTGTCACACATTTAGTTTTTTTTATTTAACTTGCTTTATGTGCTTCAATTTAAAATGAAAGGACCATAATCATAACATCATCATCAATATCATCATCAAAGTCCATAACAAAATCATAATGTTAACATCATAACATCATCATCAAAATCCACAACAAAAGTATAATGTCAACATCATAACATCATCATTAATATCATCATCAAAATCCACAACAAAATCATAACGTGAACATTATAACATCATCATTATATCTTGAATAAATAAAAACATCACTAGAATAAACCATATCCATGCACATACTCATTGCCATCAACATCATAACACCCATGAATAATAAATCAAAAATCCACTTTTAACACATGTCTAAATCTAAATAAGGAAGCATATACTCATTTAAGCAATAAACCACTTTCACCATAATAATATTAACATATCAACATAATAGAAAAAACCATCCATAAATAACATCATCAATAACAATAGTTATAACTATCATAAACCTCATCCTAATCATCCATAAACAACCTCATCATCATAAACAATAACAACACACCATAAACAATAATCTATATGATCAACATCATAACATTATCCACTCATCATAAAAATGATTAACATACCAAATTTTACTACTATATCCATCATTAAAATATTATCATGAACATAAACAAAAGGCCATATCATCACATGCCTAGGCTAGGTGAGTTTATATCAGCATCTATATCCCTATCATCATGAGCATAACCATAATAAATAATCACATCATCAATAATCAACATGAGCATCATAGCCATGAACCGTAAGTAATAAATAAGGATCATATCTATAAATCATATTTCTATAACCATAATCAACATCATGTATAACAATATACATCTATCTCTCAAGATAAATATACATCTCACCACATCGAGTCATAGGCTGATATCAAAATCATATACATCAATATATGTAATGTCTCATATCATACTATGCCCCTTGGGCACCATTGTCTCCTAGAGAACCACTAATTCCTATTTCCTATCCTCCTGAGGTACCTACCTAACCATCTATATAAGCATCCCATTGACCTAGTTTCACCATGCTAGCACAACCTACCATATATGCCTTGTACTTTCTCCATCAAGGCTCATCTGGATAGTGCCTAAAGATTATAACCTCATAATAACATATCTCCTCCACTGTGGCTATATATAATTCCATGGGGATAGTGCTTGGTGGTCTTGTAGGTGTTATGGATCCTCCTCTAGTCTATCTCAAGGAATATCTCTCCTAGGTAACCAAGGATAATGTAGATCTAGCCTAGTTCCTCTCACTTGTAACTATATTCACCTAACCCTATACTAATATCAACTAATCCTATAGTGCTACCATGGAATCCTATGCCACAACTAATGTCACTCATGCTTGATCCCTCTATGTGATTACTACCTATACATTTGGGGTAACCCTTTGTACCTACACCTATTGAGGTCCACCTCTACCAGCTAGATAGACATCCATAACCTATTGACCATTATAATCACCCCCAAAATTTGTCACCACATATAGTGCCTAGTACCATGTAGGGTACCCATCTATGAAACCTTCATCATCTATCTTATACCTAGCTATCATCTCCTCCTGATCAATGTAAATCTAAATTATTTGTGGCTCAAGAAGTATTAGCTTGATATCCTCTTTCCTATATCTTGGGAATGAACTCAAAATAACATGTATAGGACCAAACTATCACCTCACCCTAACAAAAGGAATGAGCTCTATCTCACCCTCTCTCCTACCAAAAATCCATCTATAGCTCTACATGGATAGTGTATGTCTCCTATAGTGAGCCCACTCTAGAAACCTGACATATGGTTTATAGATCATGTCCCCAACAACCAAATCATCTAGTGTACCCCTAAACTAATAAATATCATAAACCTCTTTACCTAGTTTTGAAAGGGTAAAATCAGATCTTTATAGCATGAATCATACTTAAAACTCTATCTTATCATACCCCTCCCATGGTATCCCTATTAGTCATAGCACTCTAATGTGCTCATATGTGAAGAAATGCATAATAAACCCCACACTGATGTTATACCTCCTATGGGATCAGAATTCCCATAGCTCCTTGTAAATATAAACCAACAATATAGGTGCCCATGTGAACACTATGCATCCTAACAACATCTCAACCAACACCCCAACAACAAATAGGGGAACCTCCCACTACATTAATATAGTATGACAAAACATGAGACCACCACCATCATCATCAATCACCTATCAACTCTAGCCCTCTAGTATAGTAGAGTATAACCAAACCCCCCTACATGCCACCTCATAAAGTTGAGGTTATCTCCATACAATATCTCCATAAAATCATCTCTCTCCTCCCTCTCAATATGATAAATCAGCTCACCCCATATAGGTAGCCATGTAATCCTATAGACATCCTCAGGTAAGATGGTCATCTCACCTATAGGTAGTAAAAAGGTGTTTTTGGTAGGATCTCATCTCTCGATGAGTGATACAATCATCACCACATCCTATGACACATGTTAGTATTGTAACACTGCACCAAGCCCCACCTCCTTTATGTGAGCCCAATCATATATAGTCATTCCTAAATGAATCTCAACAAAGATCCTAAGAACCTGATCTCACATCTATATCCACTCTCATACCTATAAATTTTGATAGCAACAAACCTTAGTATACTAACACACTTTGCCTATGAACTATACCATTTACCCATTACCCTTCACCATACAACATAAATACTACCTTAATGACTGACCTTAAACCATTACCTATTAACCATTAATGTTACACTTAACCTTAGCATTCACCATTTACCTTCAACCACTACCTATCAAACATAAACATTACCCTTGACATAAATTTTAACCAAACATTCAACACTAAACTCTAAACTAATTCATATCATAAACTCTAAACTCCCTAAAAACATTCAATAGTTTTCAAAAATAGTTTCATCCCTTGTCAATTTTCGATGGTCATGGTGACCATAGATGGTCAAGCAACCAACCTACAATGGAAATTTATCACTAGTTGATGATTGGTAATGATCATTGATGGTCACTATGTGTGATCATTGGTGGACCAAAAAACACCTACACCCCCCATTAACCCACCCAAACACCACCTATCCTTGCAAATTTTTACAAATATCTATCTTCTACCCTAACCTAACTATTCTACCCTGACCTCTTTTCCAAATCACCCATGAACTACACAAAACCCTAAAACCTAACTCAACCCCACCTAATAATGGAAAAACTAACACATTTGGATCTAAACTACTAAATCAATAAACACATTTGAAACTAAACTACAAATTCACAATACCCCCTACCTCATTATTTGACCATCATCGAGGAGGAACTTTGGGACCCATAGCCTATTAACCTCTACCATGCTCATGATGCATCCTCGATAGTCCAATATCTAACACACTCAGTCAAACTCAATCTACCTTGACTACTCACACTCAATCATGAGATATTTTCACACAATATGACAATCTCCTCTTGTCAAATGTCAACTTGCTCAAATGAGAAAATGTGACCCCACATGGTTATTTTATCTCTACCCTTTTAGGGTAGATGCTCGACTATCAATGATTAGGGTGACCATTAATGATCGACCCTGAGGTTCTACCCTGACCATTGATGGTTAGTGTATTAAGGTCCCCCCCCACTTTTCAAACACACTTCTCACTAATACAAACCAATCTAACCATCTAAAAATACCTCTTCTACCAAACCTACCTCCAACCATGTCACCTCATTCCTAACCATTTTATCACAAAATAGAGCACATTTTGTGATGACCTTGCCTTAATCACTTATCAAACTTGCACTTAATTTAGTTTTACCTCATCACTTCCTAGTTTAATGGGGAACACCTCCTCCCATGCTCAAGGTAACCAAACCTTCAATCCACACTCCATTTTTGTTTTTCCACTTACTAATACAAACTACATAATAAAAAGGGGTAAAATGTAGACATTAAAAAACCACACACTATGATTCAAAGTGTCTAAAACACACTTAGACCACCTTAAAACCCCCTAGGGACCAACCCTAACCTTTCAATCATAAACCAAATCTAACTCAAGTCTAAATTGACCTATTAACTAACCCACCTTTTTAACCCAACCTGACCTTTGACCCTCAACCACCAATGGTCACCCTAACCATCAATAGTCAGGCCTGACCACTGACAGTCAGGTGTCCATCACCTAAACCACTAAACTACCACATCACTCTGACTTGATTTTTTATATTTAGATTATCTAAATCATGTATGAGGTAATGAATATAAGAGATAAAATTAGACAACTCATTATACCTCTTATTAACATATTTGTGCACCTCTCCTTCCTTCTTATAAACACAGAGGAGGAGAGGGTGAATCAAGATCTAGAATCAATCAATCATCCAAAGCCATATCTTTTTTGCATTAGTGTTACCAAAAAGTGTAATAAAGATATAAATTGTTACCATCAATTTTCCAATATCCAAGTACCATTACTCTACCAAAATTTCTCTAGGTTCCACCACCTCAAACCCTTCATTAGACCAAAAATCAGCAAGCTATCTATTTTTAATCACTCAATTTTTTTTCTATTTCACAATCAACCCAACCCAAACCCATCTCTCAAAACCCCATTCTATAACCTCATCCAAATATTTTTTTTGACTAAACCCAACACATAATAACCATCAATGGTCACTCTGACTTCTAGTGTTCTATCCCAACTACTGATGGTTACCCCAATTGTCGATGGTTACCCTAACACTAATGGTCACCCCAACCATAAATGGTCACTATGTGACAAAATAATAGCAAGTTATTTCCACCTACCAAACCTTGAATAAATCCAAATTTTATGCCCTCTACCTAATCATAGATCCCTACCCTATTTTTTCAACCATACCCAACCTATTTAGCATTAGTATTGACCCCCTTATTGTTATAATTAGTCAATTTTGTCTATTCTTTTAAAAACCACTTATTATACTTAATTTCAGTACCTTATGTTATTTATGTAAGTACTTTATCATTCAAAACTTAATTTTTTAAAAGTGTGGATTGATAGCCTCCAAGGAAGCTCATGATTATTGGATCTAGCTTGTTAGACAATCCACCCTACTATAAAACTATTCAAACCATTTCTATGAGTGCTTTCTTATTTATAGGTCATTCCTCCTAAGCCAAATATGAGTATCTACAATCATTTGGATCAAATACATGCATCACATATCATGTTTTTATACCATACCTTTCTTGACTTTTTTTTCTATTTCTTCTAAATAACATAAGCAAAATTTCTCTAAAATAACTAGACAAGGTGTGCTTGATTTGTAGACTTTTAGATATATCGATGCTAGTCAAAAAATAGTGAAGAAGGCCCAAAGAGAACTAACTATATAGTATTTAACTATCTTATATCCATATTATCCTTTCTTTAGGGTACATATTGAAAAAAGTCCTATGGCTAACTATTTACTAATGCACTACAAAACTAAATGTATAAAAGTTTCTTATGGCTAAAAAAATGAAAACCTAGGCATTTCCAATATACCGTGAGGTATATGGAAACTAAAGTCCATAGATATTACTCTCTATGGCTTGATTATTGGATTAATACCCCTCACACCATGTCCTATGTAAAAATAAAGACTGTATACCCAAAATGATAGCTCCTTGAGATTTAAAACTATTGAAACACGATTTCTAGAAAAAAAAAGAAATTAAAAGTAAAAAAAAACATTTTTTTGCATGGAAATCAATAATTAAATTTGAAAGCCCTATGTCAAAGATTAATATTATATTAACACTTAATAAATTATAGTAAATGATGATTATATTTTTGTTTGGTCTATGGGAATCACGAATTTAACTAAAACTACATAAAAAAAATTGAAAACTTGATATTCAAAAAAATGTATGTGTTCACTAATATGTTTTACCCTATTTTTTAATTAATAATTAATTTATTTAATAGGTGTAAAAATTTTAAAGATCATAATACTAAATATATACCATTTTTAACAATTATTATTGTAATTTATTAAAATAAAACATGTTATTTTTTCAAAATACTAGAAAGAAATTAATTTAATTTAGATATAGGGTCCTGGCTAACTATTTATGATATTTGATAATGGAAATTAGAAAAAGATAGGACTATGATTGTTCAATATTATAAGAATCTAAGAATATTATTGGGTTGGCCTACACTTCTTGGATAGAAACTCAAGTTGGTCATGTCCTTTAACTATAGAATTATATGCATTCATTGTGATAAAATAGTGATAATTTTTGCTTTTAGTGTCTTTTGATTAGGTTGAGTCATTTCAATTATATTTTCATTATGCAAATGTCATTTCTTTCCTTCTCTTTGATTTGGAAACCATTGGGGTCTTTATGAGAGATACTAAAAATATATAGGGGGAGTGTAATGCATTGATCTGAACCCAATCATTCCCTTGATCATTAATTTTTGTCTATTTATATAGATAATCCAAGTATGGAATCAAGCCACATGTATTATTCCCACTTACAGTGATTTTGAAATTGTGTTCCTTCACTATATGTATGCATCTATAAATTTAACATTGATACATGCTTTGATATGCTTCAAACATGATTGAGATGGTTCAAACTTCATTTAAAACTCCTCTTACTACTTGATATTGTATTTGGAAGAATATGTTAGCTTCTATTAACATGCAATAGTGTAAAATATAAATGCTATATTATGAATCAAGTCCCTTTAAAATGAGGTTTTGATTTGATTATATAGTAAAACATTTTGATAATTTACTTTATATGAACTTGAAAAACATATAGGAAGATCCAGATGAATATTTAAAAATATGAAACTATTTGCTATTTGGTGTGGATACAAGGGCACTCTCACTAGATAGGTCTGTAGTAGTAGACTTATCTGCATAGGGTAGACTGTCATGGAGAATTAGGTATAGTTATAATAATTTTGAGGTATCTTAAGGATATTATAAAGTAGTATGATAATTTGACTTTGAAATTTTTATGTATTAATTAAAAACATAAAGGGTCAATCCTACATAAATATCAATGGGTTAAAGGAATGGTGAATAAGATTCATGTATTTTGGTGCAAGTCGATTGGTTTAAGATGTGTCAATAATTAACATTGCCAAGTACCTATGACTATATCTAGGTTTATACAAAAGGATATTGTCTATCTTATTGAAAAGGATATCATTTTTAATCCAAAACAATGGAGTGCTACTAGATAATATGAAAAGTGTGCAAACTATGTAACTAAAAAGTAGATGAACCATGCTAGTAGAATTATTACAAAGAATGTTGATAACATCACCACAACTATTTTTAAATCTATCATAAATGAACACATATGGTTGAGAATATACTTGCATGTGATTTTTTGACATGTATATATATATATATATATATATATATATATATATATATATGTATGTATATATATATATATGTATATATATATATATATATGTATATATATATATATATATATATATATATATATACATACATATATATATATATATATGTATGTATGTATATATATATACACACACACATACATATATATATATATATATGTATGTATATATATATATATATATATATATACATATATATACATATATATATATACATATATATATATATATAGTGCATGTGTAGATAGTAAAATCTAATGTATATAGTATATCAATCTTATCTACTAGACAAATGCCTATCAAGGCCCTACCCTTTAGTTTTAGGCCTTCTTACTGCTCAAAGGCTCACATTATCCATCACATTATTCCTAAAATTTTATATTATAATATAACCCAATCATTTCTGATGACCTATATCTCCTACACTATACATAAATCTAAAAACTTGATATATATCCTTCATTATAAATTTTAGATCCTTGGCAGCTTCCTAGCCTATCAAACACTTATATCCCACATAGGGGCACTTACATCAATATAATTGTCCAGATTATTGTTAAATGCTTAGTACTCAAAATTCATCTAATTTTCAAATCCTTTAAATCTTATGGGTCAACCCATTTATTTTATTAAACCTTATTATGATAAATTTTCAAAAGGTGTGGTATAAATAAAAATATAATCCTACTCATTATTAATTTTGTAAAATACTAATAAATAACCTATTAAATTTCAATCAATCAATTTCATAACTAAATTATAATCCATATTCTTTCCTATTTTCATATCAATCATAGAAGTAGCCATATCATAGGTATGAATCACTCAAACAATATCTCATGAGTAGTATTTGTCAAGTTACAATCTAGATCATTAAATGCCTTTTCATATAGTATAATGCCACATAAAATCTAGCACATAAGGGATAACAACATAATTTTGAGGCCTTACTTGGAGTATTTCCCCCTGACCATAGCTTATAATCACATATGGACCCTAAATTTTGATAGATATAAAACAAAAAGTGGGTGTGTTGCTAGGATAGAGCTCATTAACCCAAGAGGTAAGTCATATTTAGTAGCATTCCAATTAAAAATTTCATGCACTAAAAATGTGGTTGAGTATGAACCATTAGTGCATGATCTCTAGTTTACAAAGGAAGAAGGTGAAGAACCTAAAATTCCTTAGATATTTGAAACTTGTGGTCAAGTAAATAAAAATCCACTATAATTGTAATGACAAACATATTTTTAGGTACCATAGCATATTATGGAAACCTAGTAGAATACTTCAATGCATTTAAAATCTAGACATTACCATGAAATAATAAATATATGGTGGATGCATTGATAATAGATGTAAGTAACCTGGAACCCATTACTAACTATAGATTGAGGAGACTTTTAGTATATTTGGTCTCTACTCCTTATATTATGGAAAAAATTAGAAACTTTCATGTTATCATTGAATTCATCACCAACACTGATATATTTGAGTCCTAGATCATTGATGAGGATGATAGAGATGTGTTTGAGCAATTTGATGAAGGAGTGATCAATTTAAAGACTAATAACATACCAAAAGGTATGGTATCATTAGAGAGGTTATTTGACATCAAATATCATGGTAAGAAAGATAAATTGGATCCTACCAAAGGTATTCCCTATGATCTTTTCAATGTAGGCAATGTAGATGAATAAAAACATGTGTTTTTAGGAACAACCTAGACCTAGAATGAAAAGAATGAACTCATGTAGGCCTTGAAATACTTTGGAAATACTATTACATGGAGATATTAATATTTAAAAGTGTTTAAAGCCTCCATCCTTACACATATTATCCCTTTGAAACCTAGTTCAAAAACATTCATCTAAATATAAAGCCTAGTCAACCCACTGCTAAATCCTTTGACACTCAAGGAGTGAAAAAATTTCTATCAACAAGGATCATCTATCATGTTAGTCATTCCACCTATGTGGACAATCTAATGCTAGATTGACATAAAATTGGAGATATCTAGGTTTGCATGGACATAAATAAATTCAACAAGGCTTCAAATAAGGATAACTATTTGCTAACTTCACTAGATGAAGTCCTAAAAATGTTAAATGGATCTCCAATGATTTCATTCATGGATGAATATTTAGGATATAATAAAGTGATGGCCAATTATGAGGATAGAATCTAGACAACATTCACAACCAAATGAGATACATTTATATACTAGTGGATGCCATTATCTTGATCAATGTGAGTGTCACCTTCCAATTGGTCATGGATATTATATTCAAGGACCTTATTATAAAATGCATCATCATCTACATGGATGAATTGACTGGATTTTATAAGGACCGAGTTTACCATGTCAAAGACTTAAGGAAGGTTTTACAAAGGTGGAGAGAGCATGGTATTTATTTGAATCCAAATAAATGCATATTCAAGGTGAACAAAGGAAAGTTGCTAGGCCACATCATTTTTTAACAAGGTATTTCCATAGACCCTTAAAGAGTTGGGGTAATTCTAAATGTTCCATTGCTTGGCAGTAATAAAGAGCTAAAGTCATTATTTGGAAAGATCAAATTTATGAGGTTTTTCATCTTAGGATTTGTAGAGATATTCTAAACACTAAATAACATGCTCAATAAGGATGCCAAGATAGTTTGGACCCCTAAAGCAGAAGAAAAATATTCTGAGATCAAGAGTTCAATTGTGAAACACACTAGTTCTCATAAGTCTATATTACACACAACCATTCTACATTTACTAATTCACTTTAGAGTATTCAAGTGTTGCAGTCCTAACATAAAGGAAAGAAGTTGGGGATGATAGACCAATCTCATTTATGAGATAACCATACAAAAATTTTGAACTTATATATTCAACCATTGACAAGAAAGATTTTTCATTAATCAAAGTTGTCAATAATTTTAGACATTAGATTTATGTAGCAAATTATTTATTATTGTACTTGATCTAGTTGTTAAGGTAATGATGTTGTAAAATGATCTTGGAAACTGATGTAGGAAGTAGAAGACCATTATATAATATTTTATCTAGATCTGTAGCCAATGAATATTATCATAGGTCAAGGAATTAGTAAAACCATGGTATAATTAGATCCATAGATCATTTACAACACTATGTAGTGAATAACATCACTATTGATGAATGGTACAAGGACATTGTCCATTATTTATTAAATAATGAATGTCTTAACCATCTTAACTCTACTCATACAAGGGTGTTGAATCTAAATAAAAGAGACTTCATTATTAAATCAAGCATACTATATAGACAAAATCATAAAGGCATATATATGACGTGTCTAAACAAAGAAGATGTAGCAGAGGTGATTAATGTTGGAAATATTATCATTGATGTCAAAGTTATAGCATTGGTGATAAAGGCCCCATAGCATTTATTATCTAAAGGTATTTTTAATGTTCATATTTTGGCTAAAGTGTGTTGAAACTTATTTAATATTAACGAATATATTTTTAGATGCATAAAGTCAAAATAAGGGCCCATGGAGAAGTCAAAGATCCATGAGGTAAAGACAAATGAGGAATGGAGAAGTCAAAGAAGAAAAATTTCTCATGAAGGAAAACTTTGAGGAATACAAAAAGTCACCAACATAAAGACAAAATGGGAAAGGATTCATTTACTTATGAAGGACCACCATGTGACTTTTTAAATGAAATAATTCAAAGGGTCATGCAAGTTTGGCACCATTTTCCATGAGGATTGAAGGGTCAAAAAGGGTGAATTATAAAGGTCATTTGGAAGGCTATAAAAGGAGGCTTGGGAAGCCATTTTTTAGTATGAAAGTGAATGATTTTATCTAGCTAAGAAGAGTAAGGAAAAGAGAAGAGATATAGTAGTGTGCTATCATTTGTTTAGAAAGCAACATTGAGATGTAGTGGTGTTTTATACACAAAGGGGTTGGTGCTCCTATGGGTTGGTGCTCATGAATAATTTTTGTGTTGGTACTTAGCAAAGGGGTTGGTGATCTAACAAGTTGGTGCTTGTGAAATTTTTAAACTTGAGTTGGTGCTCATTTATATACTTGAGATTGTTCTCCATGGTTTTTCTCCCACTTTGGGTTTGCACATTAAAATATTCTCTCTCTCTCTCTCTCTCTCTCTCTCTCTCTCTCTCTCTCTCTCTCCTCTCTCTCTCTCTCTCTCTCTCTCTCTCTCTCTCTCTCTCTCTCTCTCTCTCTCTCTCTCTCTCTCTCTCTCTCTCTCTCTCTCTCTCTCTCTCTCTCTCTCTATTATGTGGTACATGTTATTGCTTTCATTTTTATCTCATATATTGAATATATGATTAAGTTGTTAAAGTAAAAGGAATTTGATTAATTAAAATATATATCCCATGCTTAACAATTAAACATTTCCATGGGAAGTATGCCATTGGACATGGTTTTGATAGTGCTACAACCCATCAAATATTTAGATCTGGATATTATTCTACACATGTATTTAAATATTCACATACTCATGTAATAATTTTCCACACCTACCAAGCTTTGACACATAAAGAATGTACCCCAACCATGCCATTAAAACCAATGATAGAGGTTCATCCATTACAAAATAGGGATTGGACTTTATGCGTGCCATCAATGCTAATTAATCAAATGGACACAATTTCATTCTCACTACAATTAATTATTGTAAATGATAAAATAAAGCCAAAGAATTCAATAACTAAATAATTGAAGTGGTGATTGACTTCCTTGAAGACCGCATTGTCATTAGATTTGTTATGTTATTTGTTCTGGTAGGTGACAATGGCCTTACTTTCTCCTCAATGTAGTTTAATGAGTGGAACTCAAAAAATCAAGTAATTTTTAAATTTTCATCCAATTATTATCCAAAAGGTAATGGGCTTGTTGAATCATTGAGTAATAATCTACTTGATGCAACCAATAGAATCCTAGAGAGGAAGGATTGGCATAATATTTTAAGATTTGTAGTATGGTATGATAGGACCAAAATTAAGTATTCTTTAGGTACTTCCCCATATCATCTAGTGAATGGATAAGATCCAATATTTCCTATCAATCTAAGGATCCCTACCTTGAAATTAATGAAATATTACCTATAAATTGACAATAAGGTAGAGGCTCGTCATCTAAACCTGATGCAATTGGAATGGAAGTGTGACATAGTTTTGTTGCACTTTATTAAGTATCAAGGGGTGCACAAATGCTAGCTTGAAAAAAGAGACAAAATCAAATCCTTTTAAATCTATGATGTAGTCCTTATTTGAAACAAGGCTCATGAAAAAAGGGCTAACAATGAAAATTTGATTCATTTTGGCTAGACCTTTCCCAATTTCTAAAATCTTAAGTGAGAATGTTTTATACTTAAGGTGTCTAACTAGTGAGGATGTTTTATTACCTATTAATATAAAATCACTTAAACAGTACTTCCAGTATTGAATTGGTTTAGAATAGTCATGTAAATAATTTCTTTCTTTCTTCCTTTCTTTCACTTCCTTGTTTCTTGTTATGTTATGTTTTGTTATTTTATTTTGGTCTACTTTCTTGTTTTTTTTTCTACTTTTGGAATTGGGCCTATCCCAACTATTTTATCATGTATTTCTATGTTTCTAAATAAAATATGATGAAGTAAAAGGATTTTAATTAGGTAAGATAAATTATTTTTCTACAAAGGCGCTTCCTAAGTTGTTTTGTTGCTTTAGATCATATTATTGGGTTAGTATGGTTTTGAATATTGCATGTGTTCTAAATATGTTTTGGTTTGCTTATGTTTGGGTAAACTAGTTAACCATTGAAGTTATCATCCTAAAACCAAGCACAAATATCACATCTTAAATGGCTTATAATTTTTTTTGGGTGAACTTGTGAAGTCTTAGGGTGAAAAATATATAGTCGTGCCTTTTAATTTCCATATTGGTCCCAAACCCTAAAATAAGATAGTAAAATTAAGAGAAAAATAGAAAAGAAAATTAATTTTATAAAGACTCAATCCTAGGTGGTTTGGGAAATCTCTACCAGGGAAATGGATGCTTGGCTGGTAATAGATCAAGCCCTTGATTGGGATCATAGGTAACTCTATCAGGATTGTAGATGCCTAAGTGGTACTAGAGTAATATACAGATAAACATATTCAATGTAGGACTCTTTATCCTGATGGTTGGATTCACAATAGATAATATTGATAGATTTTATAATATGGTAAATTAACTCATATGCACATATTGGGTCAATAAATGTATAATAGTTGGTCACTTAGATGATCTCATCTTATTAATTCTTGAATGTATTCAGTTATGTGCACTATTAAAATTGAAGATTATAGATTCTTTAATTCTTTCTTTATTCTAAAATACTGAAGAGTATTTTCCAGAAAAGTCTCCATTTATTGTTGATTTCAAAACACACCCTAATTTCATCACTAGAATCATACAATCTCTTTTTCTCTAGAGTCTAGTATTCTAGGTTAATCAAGTTTGGGCATGTTTTATTTATTAATCTTAGTAAAAGGGTTTATTAAGAGGTTGTTATCTTAATTTTATATTGGCTTCACTCTTTGAATAAAGTCCAAACTTAATTTTTACATCATATGCATTTAGTCTATAAGGGGTCTTAATTGGGGTTGTATTAATATGGATATCTAAATTTTCATGAACCTGGTAAGTCTTGGTTTATTATGGAATGTGTTTTAAACTACATTATAATTTCCATTTATTTAAACTATTTTGCCTTAGTATTACATAAATGGTTTGATTGTCCCAAAAATTTTACACTCTTTTCTTTATAAATCCATTCCATATCTACTCCTTTAAAGGTAAAATTACTTAATTTTCATATGATTTTCATTTTTAGACTTATTCAGTTATTCATATTGGACTATTTGCCTTTGAATTTGTCAAAAAAATTACTTTTTATTTTATCTATCTTACTACATGTTGCCTTTCTCTTTGGTTTTGCCTTAGTCATTAATATGAAATTTCATTATTTTAATTCTAATAGCTATGTTTTTTCCCATAGGCCAATGGTCACTTTTTTCCCCATGAAACCTAGGTGAGCGAGGAGTTACCCCTTGTCACTCACTCACTTTCTTAGGAATTTATGAGTCTTGGTTTCTTTGACAAAATATTTTGAGTTCCCATGATCAAGATGTATGGCATGATCATGCTTCCCCATTTACCAAACCTTCTTAATTTCTAAGACAAGCCTTCGACCTTTTAAATACATGGGATCATGTCATGTAGCATAATACTACTTCATCATGGCCTCATCACTTTTGTATACTTCCAATCAACACCTAAATTTTTGTATGCCTAAGATCATACTACATACCACAATATTAATCCTTCATTTACCTAGCTGTCTTTGACAAAAATCCTATTTTTTAAAAACTAATTCTATGATATTTTTCCCTTTCCTTTTAAAAATTTGGACTTAGTCATTTTAATTTAAAATTGGGAAAATTAAAGTCTAATAGTTACTTTTTATATGAATTCTAATGGTTATTTTCCTTTGCTACATGCCTACAATAAATGATAAAGTACCACATATTGAGCCCTCACTTACTTGCTTCTCTAGAACACCTAGGAAAAATGATCCACCTAGGATTTTATGGATGTCTATGATCATTCTGCATGTTATACCCATTTTCCATAGGCTCTTAGTATGGTTAGTGCAAAGTGACTAGGTAAAAGACTCTTTAGGTGACTAAAATGATGCCACCTGACTACATCTCACTTACCCATGTTCCTTAACCAGTTATAATATGTAAATAAAGAAGGGATCAAGTGATTCCCTAAGATGAGGCCACATGTTAGGATCTTAGGGTTCTGGGTTGGTCATGACACATTAAACATTGAACTAGGCCCAGTAAGATTTGGGTTAGTAAGATCATGACATTTGTCAAGATCATAATGCACCTTTGTCAAATAAAATTCAAAATATAATGTGTTAGGTTGTGGAGCTAAAATATTCACTGATGCAGACATGGAAGAGGTTGAAGGAGGAGTTGATGAGTGTCACAGACACTGGCGTCGGTTAGGCCAATCGACGTCGGCAGGTATTAGACAAGAAGGGCAACCGACGTCAGTCATGGATCGGCCGGCGTCGGTCACCTCCAGGTAAACAGGGACTGACGTCAGTCACCTGTGTGGTTTGAAACTACAAGTTTCATGGGCAGTTAGTTAACGAACCAAGTGTTTGCATGTCAAGAGCCAAATTTAGACTAGAAGCTACAGATCTAATTATTGTAATTAGGTGTCTAATTATTGTTTGCATGAGATCTATTAAAGAGATTCATAGGCTGTATTGTAAAGTGTGCTAGAGAGTAAGAGAGCAAAATGTTAGCTCTTTCTGTGTGTGAAGAGAGCATGGTGTGTTCCTCATAGTGCCATAGTACCAAGTGTGGGTGCTGGTTTGGAGAATCAGAAGGGTTCTTCATGTATGTAGGATCTTGGTCAGCAGGTGTTGCATGGCTACTTTTGGAGATCTACATGGGTAAGTAAGATCGTTGATCTGTAGGTGTATGTGGGTGCATGATCCAGGTTTGTAGGTGTGTAAAACTAGATTGATTTATAGGTGTGCAAGATCAGGGAGGACAACAACACAATAGCGAGCAGTATCAGGTAGGATCTACTTGGAGTACAGTGTGTACTCAGTTTAGAGCAAAGAGGAAGGCAAGGTAGTTCCTTCCATAAGTAAGATCATTGGGTTGTAGGTTATTGTAGTTTAGGGGAGATCTACTTGAAGTACGATTGTGTACTTGGAGTGCATGGAGCACTTGTGGAGTGCATGGAGCATGGGAGTACTGGCAGTAGTGGATACTGATTGGTTAGAGAGGTGAAAACCAACTATGTATTTGAGTTGTGTGTTGGGACCGTAAGAGAGAGCTTTGAGGAAAGAAGTACTGTTCACTTGAGGTGTGGGAAGCCTCTGAGAGGTGGTGAAGAAGAAGTGGCATCTTCTTTATTGTATTCTTTTTTGTATGAGTATTAATACAAGTTGTGTATTGTCTCTCAAATTTTGTGTTGTTTTTGGTTTCTAGTTACTTGTTAATTTTGCATCTTAAGTTGCTTGTATATGGTAATCAATTGTGTGCTTCCACGGGTTCCTAACAGTTGGTATCAGAGCTAAGGTTGTAGGGAGTAGGGTTTGTGTTTGGTTACAGGTCACTCTCAGGGGTTTTTGATTGAGTGGGAGTATAGCAACAGCAGAAGAAAGTAAGTTACAAATGGAGAAATGGAATAGCACGAATGGTCACTTATGGTCTGATGGAAAGAAAGAGTAGGTAGTTAAATATTTTTGGTTGGTAGCAGATCAGCATGAAGAAGCAGATGTTGCAGGGGTTGTTGCACAGGATGCTCTGGATAAAGTTGAATCTTGTTTTGCAGATTCTATTGCCTCTTTCCATGCAACCTCAGGTAGAGGGGTTGGTGAGCCTTGTCAGATTATTGGCAAAGGGGAAGTGTTGCTAAAATTGTAGGTAGCCAGCACATGGGTGTTGAAGAAGGTCATGCAGGTCCCAGTCTTGGAGATGTGGCTAATTATGGAGATGCAGCTAATTACTTCAAAAAAGTTGGGTGATGAGAGATGCACAATAACTCTCACAGCAGATGCACTTGAATTAGCAGGTGGTAAGAAAGTAGGTATCCTTTATCTATCTACTTATATTACTAATTCTTATTTTGTTGCGAAGATGTGGCTTTGTAGGCTTGGTCACATGAGCAAGAAGGAGATGCATGTTCTTAAGAAGAAGTCAGATGTGTTTGATAGACTTAAGAACTGGAAAGCCTTGGTGTTCTTGGAGGAGATGACAGACAGAGTTTAGTGGATGGGGCTAGATACATCTGAGCAGGGTAGTTTGGACATGGGTTTTGATTCAAAGGAACTCACGGGTAAAAATTCATCACTCACAAGCGAACACAGGTACTAGCATTGGTCAGGAGGAATTGACATTGAATAAACAGGTACCGATGTCGGTCATGTGCAGATCAAAATCGGTGATGTCAGGTAGGGTAAGACTGATGTCAATTAGGAGGACCAACGTCAGCAATAGGTAAGACTGACGTCGATCAGGAGGACTGATGTCAGCAATGGGGACAATAACATTGGTAGAGTTGGTAGTCAGGAGAGGCGCATGGAAACCAATGTTGGTTGGATGCAGACTGTGTGGTGACTGAGGTCAGTCACTATAACAGATTTTGGGTGGATAGTGAGCTGTCAAGGAGTCTCAAATGCCCATATGGAGGACTGAAGGTGGTAAGTAAGCCTCAAATTCATTGTTCCTCTTCTTTATACTTGTTACTGACTCCAGAGTAAGAAGGATCCAGGAAATAGTGGGAACATGGCATGATGAAGATGTAGGACCAAATGACAGATTTGGTAGGGTTACCAGCTGGTATGAAAGCATAGAGATGAATGGATACCTTAGTTATAGAATAGAGAGAATGGACACGTGAGATGGAAGACTAGGTCATATGGTCTTGAGGAAGCTGCAAGACAGTGGTACAGGGTTGACAGGTGGATGGCAAAGCATGGCTTTAGTCAATGTCAGGGTAACTACTATGGTTTGTCTTACCAGGTGGATGATGAGTCGTGACATTATCCTGTTGTTGTATGTGGGTGATATGTTTTCTAGTAGGTTCATACATATAAGGTTTTTTGAGCTAAGGGTAAACTTAGTTCAGTGGTTTTCTATGAAGGATTTGGAGCAGCAAAATTCTTTGGCATGAGAGACATGGAAGATCACAGGTTGATTTTGTCTCAAGTGGGAGCTGATGTGAATCAGGTGTTGGCAAGGTTCAGGATGCAGAATCAAAGCATACTAAGGGCTGGATAGTTCAGTGTCCAAAATCACATGAGGTCTAGTATAGACCTGAGTTTTCCCAAGTAGTGGGTGCTATCAAAGAGTTAGGAGCCAATTCGGGGAAGTGGGTTCTCAGGTATTTAAGAGGGACCAGCAATAGGGATTCATGTTATGCAAGGTTAGGACTTCACTACATGGGTTTATAGGTTCAGATGTGGTAGGTTACTTAGATGATAGGTGGTCCACCACAGGTTGTGTGGTGGGTGGTCTTTAGGGTTGATCTTAAAGAGGGATACAAGCTAGGAAATAGATTAGATGGGGTACAGGTATAGGTACAGTGCAGCTATTTATCTCCAAGTGGGAGATTGTTAGGTTATGGAGCTAAAAGCTTCACTGATGTAGACATGGAGGAGGTTGAAGGAGTAGTTTCTGAGTGTCATAGACAATGGTGTCAGTCAAGCCAATCGATGTTGGTAGGTATTAGATAGGAAGGGAAATCGATGCCGGTCATGGATCGGTCGACATCAGTCACCTCCAGGCAGATAGGGACCGACGTCAGTCACCTGTGTGGTTCAGAACTACAAGTTTTATGGGCAGTTAGTTAATGAACCAAGTGTTTGCATGTCAAGAGCCAAATTTAGACTAGAAGCTGTAGATCTAATTATTGTAATTAGGTGTCTAATTATTGTTTGCATGAGATCTATTTAAGAGACTCATAGGATGTATTGTAAAGTGTGTTAGAGAGTAAGAGAGAAAAATATTAGCTCCTTCTGTGTGTGAAGAGAGCATGGTGTGTTCCTCCTAGTGCCATAGTACCAAGTGTGGGTGCTGGTTTGGAGAATCAAAAGGGTTCTTCATGTATGTAGGATCTTGGTCAATAGGTGTTGCATAGCTACTTTTGGAGATCTACATGGGTAAGTAAGATAATTGATCTGTAGGTGTATGTGGGTGCATGATCTAGGTTTATAGGTGTGCAGAAAAAGATTGATTTATAGGTGTGCAGGATCAGGGAGGACAACAACACAATAGGGAGCAGTATCAGGCAAGATCTACTTGGAGTACGGTGTGTACTCAGTTTAGAGCAAAGAGGAAGGTAAGGCAGTTCCTTCCATAGGTAAGATCATTGGGTTGTAGGTTGTTGCAGTTTAGGGGAGATATACTTGAAGTATGATTGTGTACTTGGAGTGTGTGGAGCACTTGTGGAGTGTGTGGAGCACGGGAGTACTGGAAATATTGGATACTGACTGGTTGGAGAGGTGAACACCAACTCTATATTTGAGTTATGTTTTGGGACTGTAAGAGAGAGCTTTGAGGAAATAAGTACTACTCACTTGAGGTGTGGGAAGCCTCTGAGAGGTGGTGAAGAAGAAGTGGCATCTTATTTATTGTATTCTTTTTTGTATGAGTATTAATACAAGTTGTGTATTATCTCTCAAATTCTGTGTTGTTTCTGGTTATTAGTTACTTGTTAATTCTGCATCTTAAGTTGCTTGTATATGGTAATCAATTGTGTGCTTCCACAGGTTCCTAACATAATGGGGCCTTAATTTAGTATCAAAACAATGAAATAATGACAAGTAACATGAACCTAACATATAAAGGACATGTTGGATCCCTGAATAAAAATAGGTAGCCATGTAGTGTGACTCTCTTGATAAAGATACATGGACTTCCATAAAAGCATTAGTGCTTAAAATTGACTATCTTCTTGTCTTGTCAAATTGTCATGGATCAAAAATTGAATGTTTTTAATCCCACCTAAGGCACTGAATTATATAAGGGTCCTCTTAAATATCATTGTGATTAGAATATTTAGGATCCAATGCAAATTAGATATAGGCATTTAATTAATAGATATGGTGTACATGTGGGATCATGTATAAGTCCAAAAAAGATAAATAAATTCCTTAATTAGGCATGTCCATCATAGTGTAGAGTACGATCAACTAAACATTTAGATGGATCTCAACCACTCTTATCCACCCAAATTTAATTTAAGGACAATCAAATGTGACCCATGTTGTGTAAACTATGACCAACTAAAGTACCTAATGAGTTTTAGGAAATTTTTAGCCACCCAAAATTGAATTCTAGATCAGTTCGCATATCCCTAATTCATATTTTCTTATAATTAAACAAGATATTCAGGGATTCAAACTTCAAATGGTTCAATCTCTTTAATTCTTGAAACCACTAGTCATTAGGTGAATTAATATCTAGTTGGGCTTTCCTTGCATATAAAATACCATATATTCAATTCAATAAGGGTTATCTAATTGATTAGTTGATAGAATAGAGTAGTCATGTAGGAGATCAGATAGATTTACCTCTTTCCATGTGTCATTTTTTGGTTTTTAGGTAGTTTGTTTCTTTGCATCAACTAAGATTGTTTGAAATTTAATTCTATATTCAGCTTGAGAGTAATATGGATTTGATATGTGCTTCATGAATAATTTTTTTAACTAAATTTTATGTTCTTCAATATTATTGGTATGCAAATGTATATGGTGACCATGTTTCCCTTATCAATGTAGCTAATGATTATCCTTAAACTCTTACACCATCTATGTCTTTTGGTTTTGCTTCACTAGTCAAACAATGATTAGTCTTGTCAAAAGATTTGTCCACTTAACACAAGAATAACTATTTTTTATACAAAGAAGGATCATATTCCATTTTCACCATGCCCTCTCTTTATTTTTATGTTTTTATTATCCATTTTTAGATTGGTTTTACAATTAACTTGA
This sequence comes from Torreya grandis, assembly GCA_037957365.1. Lineage (NCBI taxonomy): Eukaryota > Viridiplantae > Streptophyta > Pinopsida > Cupressales > Taxaceae > Torreya > Torreya grandis. The sequence continues at coordinate 1,615,260 of JARHVA010001365.1, forward strand.
TTTTTAATCAATTGTTAAAGTTTTATCTCTATTTCATGATATTTATTTCATTTGTCATCATTGATGTATTGATGAATATATTTAAGGAATGGAAAGTGATATTCAATTTTGGGCTTCTTATAGAATCTGAATGAGATTACCTTTTTTATTCTAAGCTTACTTCATATGAGTTTTAAAAAATAGGACACAATGGCCAACTAAGTGAGATTAGTATGTTGAGACCCAATAGAGATAGACATTAGGAAGGTTTCTTGATAGCCTCATTTCAAGAGAGGTTGGGTGAGTCTCCACCTAGATTTCATGTTGGAGTGTGACATAATACATGTAAATATTAACACTCATTGATATAGGGGTCTTTAAGGTCAACTTGAAACTATGATCCCACTAACCCATTTTCAGCAAGGTACAATGACTAAAATGTTGATGTTAGGCATTGAAGGTACATCCAACATTAGGATTTTAGGAATTGAATCCCATCCAACCTCTCTTGAAAGGATTACCATAAGTTTTATCTCCCCAAGGTCAATGTATATTGGGTCATGGTGTATTGATTTCACTCAATTGGTCATCATGGACAACTCAGGTTAAGGGGCTTATTGGTGTGAATCCAAAATTTAGTTATAATGGTATGTGAGTGATTGAACATTTTAATGGGTAATATTTATTTTGTGCTCTATTATCATGGATTTTTTTATATGTTTAAAGTAAAAATACATACATTTATTATGCCCAACATAAATTATTTTTTTTTAGGGTTTTTCTTAATGATTTCATGACTGATTCCAATATTCATGCCATTGTGTTTAACATTCAATAATGCAAAAATATCAATGGACACAAATTATGTAGTCAATATTGACATTTAAGTGGATTAAAAGTAGACATTTACCTAAACTAAATTATTTATAAAAAATGATAAAAGAGAAGGGATAGAAAATAAAAGCCTATAATAACTAAGGTAGATTCTAGCCTTTCGGTTAGAGGAACTCTATAAACTAGCCTCATGTGTGACCTACGCATGTACAATCACATTCAAATATGATGAAAGCTTTTGAGGGTGAACAAGAAATGAAAGGTAAAACACAACTATCATATACATTCATAAATCATTTCCAATGTTTGCTATCAATCCAAATACATCAGTTTGACAATCCAAATTAAGTCCACCAAAATCAATCAATTACAAAATCCACCAACATAAAGACAAAATAATAGATGAGAGAGAATTTAATCTATTAAATCAAGAAAACCTCATGGAAATGAAAGGGATTGGCTCTATATATCTTTTGGTATAATAAATGCCAACCCTTTTATAATGAAAACTAGGCATTATATAGAAACATGCATTTTTCCAAGTGAGTATTTTCCCTCTAAAATGGTCAAACACCCTCATTAATGCTCAAATACCCCTTCTCCTTCCAATTTAATCCTTTCCATGCCATTTTTATTATTCACCACCTACACAAGGCCAAAAAAAATTAATTTTTGTAATTGAGAACTTATCGATCCTTCAAGTGCACTTTATAACAAAAAAAATGGAACAAAGTTAGGATAATGGCTAAAAATTAGGATTGACACAACTTCCCACAAAACTAATTACACTATAATGTCTATGTCAAAACCATATTTCCAATGTAATAAATGGTTTGAAAATTTGATAAGGGGATCACAATTTATAGGTAAAAACTTGACCCCCTATATAGACTATTAGGATTTTAGGGTTATAGTGTATCCCTTAGATTTTGAGGACTATAGTGTAAGCCTTAGATTCTAAGGGTTACACTACTACCCTAAAACTCTGAGACATACAAAAAAATTCCATAATATCCATAATCCAAAATAAGGTCAAAATTACACCTTGGGACAAGGTGTCATACACAAAAATTCCTCACTCATACATGATCTTCATGATTTAGAGATAAAAAATAACATTTATATAATAATTATTAGATGTTATGATTAAAAAAATTTATCAAAAAATGTATACCACATCTTCCTTATTAAAACCAACTTTCCAATGCACTAAGTAGTTGAAAAATCCAAGATTTAGGTCAAACATTATGGCTATTCAATTATCCCCTTATCAAGATAAACAATATTTTAGGCCTAAAATGTAGGCCTCATGTTTTGAGTTCTTAAATTTAGTCCTCAGACTCTAAGGGCTACAATGTAAGGGTAAAACTCCACCTTCAAAAAGGGGGGTCAAAATGAAATTTTCAAGTCAAGGTAAAAACACAAAAAATTCTTGCATGGAAATGTTATCAAATATGAATGGGTTTTCAAAGGCTAAAATAATATGAAAATTAATAATAACCCCCTAGGATGACTAAATAGAGCTAATTAGGCCACATGTAGAGTAGGGGCCTAACTCCTACAATTATAAAAAAGGTCAAAACTATGTTTTGGGACCAAGTGTTATTTATGAAAATTGATCACACGAACTAGGTCTCCAGAATGGATTGGTTTTGGGGGGTCAAAGCCATATGTAAATCAAGAAAAACCCTAAATATGACTTTAGAGGGATAAGCAAGTCATATTTTTAAAAGGAAATTTAGGAGGTCAAGGCTCAATTTTCACACTAAGTATCTTATATGATTTTTTCTCCTACAGAGATGGTCTATACAATGCCAATGGTTTTATGGCCTAGTTTGGTATGAACATTGAGGCATTCCACCAAGGAAAATTTAGAGTGTTGATACCAATGAATCATGAGTGCAATTACAAGAAAAAAAAAAGTAAAAAGAGGTTCCCTGATTCTGAGAGAATTAGGGCATGTTGATCAACCAACAACAAATAGAGACTACTATAAAATACTCCTAAGTATTTTGGAATGATAAAAAATGTGTCTACAAACCCAAAGTCTCTAGTTGATACTATGCATGGATCATGAATATATTTGAGATAGGATAAGATGGGAGTAGATAAATGACCGTATAAAACATTCTCATTGATCCATAAATGAGTTAATTACCACTTCCTATAGCCTACAAGGACTAACTACTATGGATTCAATCATCAAGATAGTGAATCCTACCTTAAAAATGTTTGTCTAGACATTTAACTATTTCCAGCTAGGTATTCATAGTTGTGATAAAGTTGTCTCTGTTCCCACTCAAGGCCTTTCTCTAATGTCATCTAGGCATCTAAAACCCTAGTATAGGTTGCCTAAATCTCTCAGAATTGAGTTCTTAAGAAATTGATATTTATTTTCTTTTCCTTATCTACTATTTTCTTTTCTTTTCTTTTCTTAGCATCTCAAATTTGGGTTGGGAACCACAATGGAAAGTAAATGGTATAACTATATATTTTTCACCCTATATTTTCACCACAATGGGTTCACTTAGGTAAACCCAAAAACCATTACGATACAATTTTGTGCTTGGTATTTGAGATAATGTCTTCATTGACCTAATAGTTAACCCAAAATTAACCCAAAATGAAGAAATTTAGAATGCAAATTATACTCATATTTTGAAATTAGTATGGAAATATAATCTAAGGCTAAAAACCACTCAGAGTAATTATACACCATAATATCATTCATTCCACTTACTTATAGGCCTTCAAATATTCATTCTTTGACTGATAGGGGAACCTAAAAGGAAAAACAAATGGGCAAAGCTAAAAAGAGATAGGAAATAAGGTAAGATTAACAATAACAAGTACTATATGGTATTACATCCTCCTCCCTCATATTATGGGCACACACTAGACGGTATTACTAGTACTTACACATGACATATACCTCCTATGGTTCAAAAACCTTCTATTTACTTTGATGGCATTGAAATTGATGATGACTCTTATTTTAATTTTATATTGATTGGATCATACCTTGATAATCACCTGATACATAGTGTTATGATTGATAATGCTGCAAGCAAAAATGTTTGCACCATGACATTATATACACACTTGGGTTATACTCAGCATGATTTTCACCCCTATACTAAATCAATTAGAGCATTTGATGTAACCTCACAAAAGGTTCTTGGTGAGATTAACTTACCTTTATAGTTTGGTCATGAATATTTGGTTACAACCTTCTCAATTATCTCTTCCATAAGCCTATTTTATATGTTATTAGGAAGACCTTAGATACACACTCTTCAAGCAACACCTTATAAAGTGTATGGGTGTATTGAATACATTCATGACAATTAGGTAATTATAGTTTATATAATTTGATATTATAATCATCTTGAAAAAAATAAACTTATACTAAGATAAATATCTATCAATCCTATTAAGTTTAATTCACTATAAAATGGTATGTAATATGAAATTCCCTTTACTAGGTAGATATTATTTGACAAGCCATTACATCAGAGATATATAATGGATTACATGAAATCCCAATCTTTTACTATACACCATGATCAAATATCTAGAGTATCTCTAAATGTACATATTACTATTATGCCAAAGAAACCACATAACACTTACCAATGGGTTTTAATAACCCCTACTCATGTTACTCATTTTGCTTCATGACCACATAATCCTACTTTACATATGCATATTGCCATTGATACCAAAGTGATAAATACACCTATAAATTATTCTCAACATCATAAATGGGGTATTATACCATCTTCACCATTGGGAGACACATATGAGAATCCATAGGATGGAATCATAGGATTATCTTTCCTCTTTGAGAATACTAAAAAAATAAAAAACATCCCAAAATATAAAAACACTTGGGACACTTATATGTTTTATTGTCTCCTTGGTATATGTTTTTTTTATATATTGATGGATAACATACTCTATTACTCCTATACACATTTTTGTCACACTTCTACTTAAGTTTGATACATGCATACACAAATGCATGATACATTCTTATTTTGGATGTTGGGCTTTGCCTCTACTCATGTCATATAGATATTAGGGGCATCCTTTTCTTTTATCTTGATACACATAGGTTAGATGATTTAGTGATCACTCTACATTATCATGTTTGAGATTACATATATCCTTACACATGCCTATTATCCATTATTATATCTTACACAGGGTACTTGATATGATATACACTTTACATGCTTTCCTAACACATTAGATCCATGGGCTACTGTGACATTTTTATTTTGTTTGCTTATGATTTACTTTTTACACTTCCTTGAGTATCTTGAATTAATATTATATTCCTTTTTTGAGCATTTGAATATTCTCCTTTACTTGAGGCCCTCATTCCTATGTATGCTTGCATTAACATTTGTATATGTCATTATTTATTGTATGGACATTTGAATGTCATTATTACTTATATGGATGTTTATCTAAATCATATCCCTTCTATTGTGTGAAATTTTAACATGCCCCTTGTTTTTGGTCTCCTTCAACCATTACCTTTTGACTTAATTTTGAGTGATCTTATGTGTGTGTGTTTGATTTGCTTATTGAGATTGTACTATTACTATCTATACATTGATATGATATTTATCATGCATCTTAGGTCTACATGTGATCACATTGGTTTTATGCACTTTAATGCTACATTTACCTAGACATGTTTCTTATATATGCTACATGGTTACATTCACATATTATATATTTATCTTATCCTTTTGAGGTGAGGTAACTATTAGTTATTATCTTTCCCTCACCTCAAATAGAGGGTATATTAGTCATATCATGTCATGGAGGCATGTTATCCATAGTTGGCATAGCTTCCAAATTTAGTGGGGGCATGTTTTGGAAGCATGTTCTCTACACTCATTCAATATATGGTTCTTATATCAGTTTATAGATTCAGTGGGGTCATGCTTTAGAAGCATGTTATCCACACTCATTTAGTATTTGTACTTATATTAGTTTTCAGATTTAGTGGGGCAATACCACATAGACATGTCTTCATAGTTCTCATATTTAGTGGTAGCATGTCATATGGGCATGACTTCAACACATTCATAGTTATCAGATTCAGTGGAAGCATGTTTTAGAATCATGTTCTCCACACCTATTCAGTATTCAACATCTCCTTCACATTGGTACTTATATAAATTTTCATATTTATTCATATATAGTGGGGGCATGCTTTGGAATCATGTCCTTCACACTTACCCAACTATTCAAATTGGCCAAAACACATAGCTATATGATTTAGATTCATAATTATGGTAAAATTATATACATTGGTACTATTTATATACATAATTTTAGCATGAGACATATCTAAGGTACATATGTTATGCAACATGTGACTAATATTTCAAAATCCAAATCAATTTTAGGTTCCAAAACTCTTTTATGGATTTTTACCATATCATAGAGTTTTTCATATTGATACCTCATGGACTTTTACTAAATTTTATTAATCTAATATAATACAGTAGTTGGTTCACTTTTGATATGGATGAGTTGATAAAATCACTCAGATCTTGCTAATTTTTTAGGTTTGACTTGACCATCCATCTTCTCTAGGTTATAAGTATCATTGGGTTACATAGTTGAACTAATCTCAACTACTAGGTGGCAACTCACTTTTTCTCCAAAGTTGGGGGCATGTGCCTCTCTCTCTCTCTCTCTCTCTCTATATATATATATATATATATATATCCTTGGATATATGAATTTTAAATATTTTATCTTAATCTCAGATTCAGAGCCTTATAATGATACATCTTTTTCAAAATAACTTTTCAATAGGCAAGGTGGTTACATCAACACATAGGTGTACTCCTAAACTTTTCTCTTTCAATTTCAATCTATTTTAATTACTTTCAACCTAGATTGTATGCACTAATTTTATATTTTAATATGTTTTTAGTTGTGGGTTAGTCACTAGAAAAGCACTCAAGTTGGGCACATGCAAAGCACACATATGTATGCATTCCTTTCCTTTAAATTATCAATTTTATTACTAGATTAAAAGGGAGAAATGTAGATTATATTTTATGATTATATGTCACCTCAATATTTTATATTTGGAAAACTTAGACCTTTGGTTGTTCCTCTCAGTTATTTACCTTTCCTAATTCTATAAGTCTCACATCCACTCTATATTTTTTACCCTTGGAATATATCTCTTAGTCTAACCAATCTTATGTTGATGATGTAAGTCTTTTATCTTTCCCAAAATACTTAAAATGTACTTATCTTCCATATCTACAAGTTCTAAACATGTAATTTCTTTTATTCTCTTTAGATATTAATGTCTAAAATAGATAGTAGTGTTGATGTTATTATCCTATCCCAACACAAGTTTTTGGTGCCCTAGAGTCATCTAATTATCAAATGAAACATATCCTAATGGTCAGTCTAAGTGTTTTAATGTGATTTATTATTTCAAAGAGATTGATATAAATACAAGATCAACCTTTATTCATTCCTCAGCTAGGAAAAACCTACAAGACCTAGAAAAAATACCAAAGAGCATTCAATTGAACAAACCTTCCCTTTTATTCCTATTTGCATACCAGTCATAGGGACTATACATCTATAGGTTTAAATATTAAAGGAGCAACCCAAGATCCTAATTTTCCAAGTTACAAAATAGGTCATTATTATAATTTTTGAGGCCCTCACATAGGTCAGTCTAAGGTTTTACTTTCCATATTTAGACTATCTAAGCACAATAAATTTAGTGTATGATTATATCTAAGTGTAACATCTAATTAGCTTATTATAGATTTAATTATCACCCTTGTCCCATTCCATTCTTATATGCCCCTTTTACCTTAGATAACCCTAATATATATTTTCAGGGTTAAATAATATACCTTATTTAAATATGATGTGATCTATAAATTTACCCTTTTTGACCCTAAATATACATTTCTCAAGGTTCAAGTATATTCCATGGTCTCTACACCTCTACAATGTTGCTCTCAAGTCTTTCACATGGTCTTATCATTTTTTGGAAAAGATAGTTAGGTCATCCAAGTATATGACTATGAATTTTATGATGAGGTCCTTAAATGCAATATCTATGGCATCCGAGAAGGTGTTATATACATAAAATTTTCAACCTTGATCAATTATTGATGCTTTAAATATTTCAATAACCCATAAAATATTAATCTCTATAAGTTCACACCCTAAGGGGTGCACTAGGAAAGGGGTGGGAAGACAATAGGTGCTTCATAGGATTGTTGTCCCTTTTTTCCACTTACACACTTATCTCCTAAAAACCATTCCCCTAAGCTTTGCCTCCTATTCTGCACCCTCCTCTAGTCATTTACCATCTTCATTAACCCTTTACCTAATCTAAACCCCTTTTTGGAATTTTACATGACTAATTAAATGACATCAACCTTGTATTTTTATTTATAAAGGCTACTAAGAAATAGGTTAACCATGGTCCACATAGTTTATAGCCTAGTTAGTTTTTGCCAATATTAGTACTAGGTCGATCGTGTCGACCTTGTCGGCCTAAATTTTTGGAAAGGTTTAGGGTTAGATATTCCTATATAAACACATTAATTTTTAAATTTCTAAGAGAAGAGAAGAATAATTAATATATATTATGCATCTACTTATCCACCGTTCTACTTGAGGAGCAGGGTTAGGGTTTCATAATTTTTTTAGAGATATTGATCTTGTCTTATGGAGAAGTATTTTGGATGAATTGATAGGTTATATATCCTAAATATTATTTATCCTTGTCATCCTTACTTATCATAACAACCTCTTTAAAATCACCTTGGCTTAGAGAGAGATTGAGGCTTGACAAGTTCATTTTCAAAGGTAAGTATTCCTAATTTTGTTCCCTCTATGTAAGAGTAGATATATATGAATTTGTACTTATCTTACATGCATTATGATTCCATATATATTGACATGAGTATGTATTATATACATGTTTGATTTTAGTGTCTATTACCCCCCCCCCCCCACTTTGTGCCATAAGCTTTGGTGACTACTTAATTAGATTTTTCTTTACTTGTTATTAGTTTAGTGAATATGAAAACATAGGAACTAATTAGGGTTATTATATAGTTTTACTTGATTGAAGGCTTTGGAACCCTCCCTAGTGATATTATCATGGTAATATATGCCTTGATTAGGTCTATAAAATCCATATTGGTCATAACCCTGATTATCTAATGTATCCCCAATTAGAAGTGTAAGTATGATTTATCTTCTTTGAGCTAGGATTGATGTGAAGATCTATTGCATTTACCATTGCATACATTATAGTGAACCGAACATAAATCTAACCTTTGAAGGTTTTCTTTTATACTTTTATTTCTATAATTTTATTATTTTTCTATATTTGTGATACTATGTTGATCCATCTAGTATAGGTCTAAATTTTTTGAACAGGTTTAACACTATCATATCAAAATGATTTTATTCTTTATATATAGGTCTTCATCATATACAAGTTACTAGATTGGATAGGTTGACATAGTAATCTTATTTATTTCCAAATAACAAACTAATTCAAATAGGTAAACTTAGTCTCTTGGTCAGCATCCAAATTAACAAACTATGTCAAACAGGTTGACTTAGTCTTTGTATTAGCATCTAGATCAACAAACTAAGTCAAATAGGTCAACTTAGTCTTGTAGTCATCATACAAATCAACAAAATAAATTGAACATTTCAACTTAGTCATCGTATCTTGATTTAACACACAAGTTTTTATGGAACTAGGTCAAACTAATTGACTTAGTTTGCAAAATTTGAAAGCAACATTCAAGGAACTTTAGTAGAAAATTTATAATTTTTATAATCCTCCAACCCACCAAGGTTCCTCTCTTTCTCTCTCTATCAATTCAATACTTCATTATAATTCTATTTTATGCAATTTTGTATTCTTTAAAACTATAATCGTAAAGTAAACTAAGTTGACCTGGTCAACTTCGTTCTATAGCCTATCTTCTATCTAAAATACTAAGTCGACCTGGTTGATTTTTTTCTTAAAGACTCTTGCTTCCAAAAAATAGTAGTGACCAAGTTAAATCTATTATGTAATGTTTGCATATAATGTCATCTAAACCAGCTCCATACCATTCTTAATTTGGGAATTCATAACTATTTGTTAATAATTAATTCACACTTTCATTTTTAGTTATTTGCATGATTAGAGTATCTCACATAGTCTAATTAGGTGGTTTTTCAAATTTCCATTTAGTTACACTTTTTTCTCTTTTTTCCCACACTACCAAATCACATAATTTTCAAAACACATTTAACATTTTTCTTCCCAAGGCCTACCTACTTGGATTTCATCACCAAGGGGGGAGCCAACTTAGTTTTTAATCCAAGTATAAACACATGGTTAATGGTATATATTGTAAAAGCACCACACACCCTTATCACTATGGGATTTTGAAGTGAGGAGGTAGGCCCCAATACTAAGTTAGTGCTATTTCAAATACAAATCCCTTTCAGACTAAACATCTTAAAACCATCCATAGATTGCTTTCTACTTACCTATTTTTAGCCAACTTCCATACCACACTTAAAATAACACTATAATAATTTGAAAATACTTAGGATGACCACTTAATTAGCACTTACTTTTCAGTTGAATTTTTTCTCTCTAATAATTGTGTGTTGTATTGTAGAAAATGCATAATCCAATGTTGGTGCAATGTTTTGTGTTGTGTGCCCCAATTGGATAATTCTCATTGATCCAATTATTTGTGTGTTTGTTTCCCTTTCTTGCTTCAATTAAATTGTGTTTTTTGCCTTGATTTTAGCACAGTGTTGTTTTGTTCAACATAATCTCTTATAGAATGTCTTTTCCCATGTCTGTAGTACTAATTCAACCTGGTTGACCTTATGCTTTTTTCTACCAATCTAGTTATAGTACTAATCCAACTTGGTTGACCTTGTATCTTTATTCACTCAGTTTCCTACCCTTTCTACAATCCAAAGTTTACCTGGTTGACCCTATTCTTTTTTTTTCTAATTAGGTTATAGTACTAAGTCAACTTGGTCAACCACGTATCCTTCTGAAGATTAGTTTCATACCCTATTTATAATACTAAGTTAATTTTGTCAAACATATTCTCTCATTTTCCTCTGGGATTGCAATGCTAAGTTGACCTAGTTGACCCTATACTCTTATCTATCCATTGGATTATATAACATAGTCAACCTAAGTCAAGTATGTATCCTTCATGTTTCTTGGCTTTTACATCAAATTCATATTCTTTAATCTTTCTCCCTCATCATGAACTTCCTATTTAAAGACAACACTAAGTTGAATTTAACATATATGATGATCTTTACCAACCCTAATCGGTTCTCCCATAAGCATCTTATGGCTCCTATACTAGGTAAAATTAATGTTTTGTAGCCACTCACACTATAAACTATGGGACCCCTCCTCATTCCTCCTTAGTTCACAATCCTCTCTTCTCATTTAAAGATCAAACTAAATTAGAGTATACCCCATAAATGTTTTTCTTCATCAATGAGTTTTCTCAACATTGATTAAAATATCCTTCTACTATTTACCATCTCATGATAAGTGGTCAAGTCAAATATCCCCATTCACCTTCTCCCACATTCTCACATGGATTTGGGGACACTAGCTTCTTTTCTTCTCAAATTATTCCCTCTATTATGAACCTTTCTCATAACATGACATCTTCCTCTTTAATTTCTTGCACCTCCATGCCTATAATATCTACTAACATGGTAGGTTCTACATCTAGTGGGCCTCTTTCAAGACCTGCTCTTCTCAATTCTTCTATTAGTGTATCATTTACTACCCATGGTAATCATGACTCTAGTTACACTTATTTTCATCCCTTTTCTAGTACATATTTTTCCACATAATCAAATCATGCTACTAGTACCTCACTTACCAATAATCCTTCTCAAGCTAATAATAACACCCATAGTGGTACCCAAGCTACTAACACCAATTCCAATGCTTCACATAATGTCCATAATACCACTCAAACCTAGAAACTTCTACTACAAACTCTTAATCAAATTAATGATTTCCAAGATAACAATATTAATTAAATGATGCAAATATAAAATCATCTTATCCATCTTCAAAATCACCCTCAACAAGTTCTAATGGGAATGCATAACCAAAATTCTCCCCCACCTCCTCTTCGAGATTCCCATGGTAATCTTATCCATAAACATCCTCTTATTAAAAAAATAAATCACCTTCAAAATTATCCTCTTACACCTCAAATTGATAATATCAGTATAGGAGGCATCACCCCCTACATTACTTATAATGGGTCAATTGATCCTACTCTCCACTTAAAAACATTTGGAAATCTATATAAATATTGGGTCAAGTTAATAATTTTGCTGCTAGGAAGATATTAGAAAAAAATCTCATGGGTGATGTTTCATATTGGTACAACCAACTCAAATCTCATTTCATCACTAGTTTGGAAGATTTATTCAATGTTCTAGTTCAAGAGTTTCAAACTAGTTATCTCCTTGAAAATAACTTGGCCCATTTTATCAATTATAAGCAACTTGAGACTGAAACCACACAAAAATTTCATCAAATAGTGGAATACCTTATCTAAAAAATGTGAACATAATATGGTGGATGATAACCTATTTAATTTATTTACCAATGATCTTTATTCCAAGTTAAAATATCAAGTCCAAACTCTCTCACCATGAAGATTGGAAGAATCCATTGATCAAGGAAAGTGTCAAGATTTCCTCATTCATTAATTTTAGCCATCCAAACCATCTATGGGTACTCACATGTTAATAAAAATAAGAATCATCTCTTAAAAATGATGGTGTCACTGATTCCTATGATACCATTCATACTATTCAAGTTATTATTCCCAACTAGGCTCTAAAACAAACTTTCCCTCCCAACCACATCACCAATCCTCATTTATCTTATAAAAATAACATTAATTTTCATAATCATTTATCCCTATTGAAATTATAAAAATGTTCACCAAGGCCTCTCCCAAAATAAATTGATCGCACTCATCCCATGAAATATTAATACAATCCTAATAAATTTTGTTGGTTTCATCCTTGTTGGGGTCATTCTCATGAGACTTGTAGGAAACTTCATAATTTGGCTATGGATTTACTTCTATATCCCAATTTTGACCATGATTATATCATTTTTAAACATAAAAAATCCTATGACATTGCCTTCAAATCCCATGAAATACAAACTAAATCTCAATCTTTGAACCAGGCTAATACTTAGTTGGCCATGTATAAATATCATCTTCCATATCACCAAGATAACCAAGATAAGCCTACCCCTTCTACCAATAATATTGATAGTATTCTTGACCCAAATATTGAAGAGAATTTGGTCAATATAAATAATATGAGAAGGGTGTTTGCCTTCATTAATCCTCATCCCATCCACACTCCTCAATTATCTTGCACTTTTAGTGTTACCCAGGACTCTTCTTCAAATCACTTAATAAATTTGGGGAAAGAAGACCCTATATCTTTTGATGAACCAATTCCAACACCTCCTTTAGATAACACTTATCATACCATTTATACCACTCCTCCAACCTCTTTACCCATCACCAATGATATTCAAACTTCTATCAACACTTCTTCCAATCTATCTCAAACCAAACCTACATCAACTACCCCATCTTCTCAAGACAATCCATGAACTTATCTTACAATTAAACCTTCCTCATATTATCAACATAAATTCAAATTCACTTTATCTCCTCTTTCTAGGACCTCGTTCAACACTATGCACCTCTTTTTAACAATCCTCTTATGGGTTATAATGAGTGGGATCCTGTTATGGAGCTTACTAATCTCCCATCTCAAATCCCATTTCTCTAACTTATATGGACCTCTTCATGTCATCATAATCATATTATGCATCTATTTTTTGAAATGAACATCCCTCATCCTCCCCTTATAAGATGCAAATCTACCTTATCCAGATTGGAAGATAGCATCTTATAATAGTGCAAAGAGATGTCCATACACATTGATGAAACCATGGACACTTCTATTTCCCTCAAATTATCCATTGCTCCTATGATCCTATATGAGATTTTGCTTCATGAGGATAATCTTCCTCTTTTTATCAATCTATGAATTGGTTATATCCAAATCAAGCATGCCTTGGTTAATGAGGGTTTAGGAACTTGTGTTGCCTCTCTCTATTTTATCAAAACCCTTGGATTTTCTAAATGTAATCTTAATTCCATGCATAGCACATCTCAAGGCTATGATAGAAGTAAAATTCCTCCCTTAGGTTGTGTGTGGCTCCCTATCATTTTACCTCCTATCAAAATTCACATAAAAGTGATCATATTCAACTTTACTCTATCCTATAACATTTTTCTTGGTAGGACATGGACTCATCACATGAGAGAAATTACCTCTTCTGCTTGCAAATGTGTCAAATTTTCTCATAATGGATAAATATATATGATTAAAAGTGACACTAACCCTTAGAATTTTTAATAATTCCAAGACTATGGCATTTTTAATATTCCCACCCTTGAACCCTTGCCAAGTGTTCCATTTGATGAATCTCAATGATTTAACTTTCCTGTCAACTCCACTTGAGGTTATAATGGTCACCCCAATATCATTGGGAATATACCCCTAACCTCATATATTTTGATGATGATGAGCTTGAAAATATCAATCTCAAGATTAAAACCTCATATATCTCACCTTATCTCATTTCTCAGCTTCCCTCTTCTTTAGAACCTCATTCCCATCAACCACCTAATGATGGCATACCCATTATATTAACTAAGACTGAACATTCCATTCATCACACTACATCAGATGACAATTTCATCCCTACCTATGAAATTGATCTTCATACACCTAACTATGATGATGGATATACCTTAGATGATCCATTCTTAGGAGGTCTTGTTCAATCTTGAGATGCTAAAATTATTCAATATCATTCCTTTTTTACTTCAATCTTTCTGTATTTCTTCTAGCATTCCCTCCTATGTCATTCCTAAATTTTATCATTTTTCCTCTTGATCATAGGGTAGAGATGGTACACACACTTCTATTTTTTGAAGATCCTCATAGGAGTATGCTTATCGATCATGATATGACTATTCCCTATCATGTTTCTCAATACCAAGACCCCTTTAGCTGACTTATTCCCAAAATTATTACAACTATACTTTAGCCTTCTATGCATCCTTCCCCTCCATTAATAGAGCCTAGTTTAGATCCTATTCCCACTCCCTCTCTAGTTGAGTCTCTTCTAGTTTTATATCTTATTTATCCTTCAGCTAAACCTTGCCTAGTCTCTCCACCATTCCCACCTTCCCTTGGTGATGGTTTACTC
Source organism: Torreya grandis (assembly GCA_037957365.1). NCBI lineage: Eukaryota > Viridiplantae > Streptophyta > Pinopsida > Cupressales > Taxaceae > Torreya > Torreya grandis. The sequence goes on from JARHVA010001365.1 coordinate 1,630,489, forward strand.
CCTTTATCACAACTTGCTCCTTTACCTACCAAATGGATCGATCAACCATATTGTGATATTCATAATTTTTTTGGTCATTGGACTAGAGTTTTTTCATTACATCATCCTTCCTTAGCTTTAATTTCCATTCCTTATGTTAGTATACTTGAAAATTATACTAATAATCATATCTATTACTTATAAAACATAGATAATCATTCATCCACACATTGTCATAAGCTATGGTAATATATTAACACCTTGTATCCCACCACTCCTTATCCCATACATAAATCTATACCTCCCTCCAAAGTATTACCTAAATATCTTCCCAAATATGGAGAGGTATATTATTTTTGGAACCAATGTGGTACTCATCACACTGATCATTATTACATCCTTCAAAAACATCTCAAGGATCATTTCATGACCATTATTATGCCTCATACCCTTCCTCCTATAGGTATCCCTCACAATAATGCTCCCCCTTCTTCCCCCATGGCTCTACCACCTATGGTCCCTTATCCACCTACCATTTCTCCACCTTTAACTCCACCTATGGGACATTATCCATCGATGACCCCTTCCTCTCCCATATAATCCACTCCCATATCTTTCGATAATAATCCCCTACATGATATCCATCATTAGTATGATCCTTCAAGTATCCCTACATTTTCCATTGAGGAGATTTGACGTGAAGTATTTTCTTAACTTTCCTTGAATATCAATGAGACTTTAGTTGTAGTCTGAGTTTAGCTTCATAGAGTTTTATCAAATTTTATGGATAATAAATGTAGATAAATATATTAGTATATATGAACACAATCATGGTGTTATTTAATTTATTTCTTAATTTTTATTGTATGTGTGATCTAACTTTACATTTATCTATTTTAAAGCATTTGACATTGTGTCAAATTCTTATCTATCTTACATGATGACCTTTGTTTTACACTACATGTTGTTTATGATGTAATTATTTTCCTTATGTTCTCTTATGGGTTATTTTTCATGATTACATACTTATTATTCTTAAGTTCATTTTCTATGTTTATCTTATTATCTTTCATTATTTCTTGTTATAATATCTCTATAAATATGGATAATTGTTATTGTGACTTGGTTATATAAACCTTTCTCCCTTTAGTCATTCTTTATTTACCATGTGATAAGTTAGAAAGTAATTCATATCATTATAATCTCCTTTTACTAGTCCACTTTGGATATCCCATTATTCCCATTTATTACCTTTTGAAAAATGATCATACACATGGTTGAGACTTGAGATAACATGTTGGTTCACAGTTAAGCCTAAGTGTTCTAGTCAATCATATCTTTAAATACTTAGCTTCCTTTAGCCTAATCCTAAATATTGTTCATGTGTATCAATTTATATATTATGATTGGTCATTCCAATTTCGTATGGAGGAGGAATATTAAAATCCATAAACATTCAAAACCCAAATTATTTAAAAAAAGGCAATGATCTAAATGACAACATTTAAAATTTTCAAAAGTCAAATCACAATAAAAGACATGATTTTAAGCATGTCTCCTTTTTATAATTGAATCTCAAACTCCATAGTTGGCCTCATGATATATTTAAGGTCCATTATGGTGTGGTAGGCTAATATATTGGGAAATGAGAATAAAAAAATCTTTTAGTGCTACCTACTTCTTATGAAAGTAACCAATCTTTGTAATAGATTGATAAATATTTAAAGGTTTTTGAGGAATGGGGAACACATCATGGGAAGGTAGGTCCATTTTATTTTTATTTTCAAAAACAACCAATATGAGTTGATATTAATACCACAATTATTTTCTTGCACATCTTTGTGCCTATATTAAATAGGTATCCTTTGCATATTGATCATTACTAGTCACTTAGTATCTTTCTGTGTCCTTAGTGTGCCTCATATCTCCTAAGGTCTTCTCATAAGATGATTATGTTATTATTATTACATTCCATTTTTCACTCCCTAAAAATCTAATATTTTCCCTTGAGAAATATTATTTTGTTCACTAATCACGCTCCTAGGGGTTCCATTTATGAGTTATAGTGTAAGACTTTGGAAAGGACCAAGCCATCCTCATAAATTACCAAATTTTCACATTAATAATTTTAAACATACCATTTTACCATATTAAAAAAAAAAATCCACCTCATTGGTGTTTCCTTTATGAGTTTCAGTGTAAGACCATGGATAAGACTTGGCTTTCCTCACAAAATTTTTCAATACCCGAGTCGCAAAGAAATTAAATGTGTCAAATATGAGATAAGATGTGATTTAGTCTAAGTTACATGTCATTGACATGGTTCCCATCTTGATTTAGTATGTTTTATGCTTAATTAATATTTTGCTTTTATATTTTTATTTTCCAATTGCATGTAAGAATCCAACCATTTTTGTTAAGTTTCTCATACTTCCCAAACATGAATTAGTGTGATTAATTTAAAACCATTTTGCTAATTTTGTTTCACTTTTATTCTTTTTCAAAATTATTTATTATGATTTATTTAATTAATTTATTTGTTCTTATACCATTGGTATTTCATGTGCTTTTCATTTTTTACTTTATTTTCATACTTCCCAACATGATATAGTGTGATTTTACTTGTTTTAATTTGGTGACAATCTTTTTCATAGTTTAAAAACATTTTTTCCCTCTTTTTTACCACTTTTTGGTTTATTATACTTAGTCATATTTTGTTATTACACATTTCCCATCATGAAATAGTGTGTAGTGCATTTTTTTTGATTAATTATACTTTTTTAAATCTTTTTTGCATGTTTCTTTTTAACTATGCATGTGTACTACATAATGCTAGAAAAGAAAACACCCCACATATATTTCCTATAGAATATAAAAATAAAATTAACATACATGTGCTATAAATAAATATATACATGCATCAATGATCCGGGCAATAATTCAGATGACAATTCGGGTGATGGTTCCACCCCAATTGATGGCAGAACTTCTAGGAGCCATAACTTTTGCACCATAGCTCCAATTGACTCACCATTTGAACCGTTGGAAAGTTAATAATGAGGGGAAAATCATGAGATTTAATTTATCTCTGATATATGAAGTTTTACACTAGAAATCCCAATGGAATTTCCCCAAATTTTAATTTTAGTAGTGCAGTCTAACAATAGTAAGTTTCTAAAATAGCAATTCCTTGAATTTTGTATTATTGTAAATCATGGAAGTCAAACCACTTAATCTCCCACAATATTGGTGACCTTAAAAATCCTCATAAAACCTTTAAAACATTTATAAATTAATATGTAAACCGAAATGGAAATCAGACATCTCTTCTCAGAGATAGGCATATGTTTGGGTCTACAATTTTGATCAATAAAACATCTCTTTTCAGAGATAGCATTATTTGAATTGTGTTGTTCTTATTTATAAATTATATTTCAACCAAATATTTCAAGTTTTGTATAAATCAACAACCACAACCAAAATATATTTCATGAGGTTAACATCCAACTGTCAAAATAATATATCTCTATATATCATGTGTTTTTATATAAAATATAAAAATACATCACTCTAGCTCTATGGTTGGGCTCCATCATGCCTATCTCATTTCCTAGCCACACTACCCATAGATGCCTCAAAATATCCTCTCTATATATTAATATTTAATGAGGTGGTTCAATATCTGAACCCTACTACCTATCCCTGTAGGTTGGCCACTTGGGTTTGTACCTATGCCAATTGGATCATGGTAGCCATGTGTGCAGCCCTCTCATGAGCCAAGGATTTCCAATCCTATTCCTCTCCTACTCCCACCCTTAATAGTGGATTAAATCAATATAAATATGTCTATATCTACCTTATATCCTCCCCCACCATTCTAAACCATCTTACCTAAGTTGGGGTAGATGGTACCATAAGATCATCTAGCATGATGGGATCATATGGTGCTAACACTTTGTCCAAAATGTCATGGTGCACTTCCATAACTAATGACCCCCATATGGTCTCCTTTATCATAAGTTTTGCATAAATCAAAACCTATATATATATCAAATCACATACATATCTCAAAATATATCTATCTACAATCATATACAACTAGTATTCTATCTCAAAAACTAACAAATCCAACATTTCTTACCTATCTCAGTATCACCAACCACCATCTCCCTATCTACTCATCTACCAAGAAAGGCCTCTCCATTGGCTCATCCCTTAAGCACTTCATCCATGAGTTTCCTCCCAATTAAACTAAATCTTGGATTCACCACTCATGCACACCATAAGCCTCTCCTCAGTGGTACCTCTATCAACCAGCTCTATCTTGGGTTGACTATTAGGTAATATTACATGATCACTCTCCTCTATCATCAATCCCAAAAATTTAATTTCCATCATTGGTATGCCTAAGGTGGATTCACTCCTTTTGATGAGGTGTCTGATATGAGACCTATTTCACCTATATATCCACATCCATGCTTTCTCCTCTTTTGGATACTAGCTATCATGCTCAACCAGTCTATGGTCTCACATGCTATGGTCTGATCTCTAGTCTCTTGATTGGTGCTCCTCATCCTCTTATCCCCATCATATCTATTACATTTCATGCCCATAACATAAGATCTACTAGGTGTTAGAGTCTAAACTATCTAATAAAGCATGCCATTAGTTGTGACTCTACCCACTAGGTATAATGGCCTATGATCTACTCTCAATCCATCCATGGAACCATGGTCACCCAGCTTGACCAAATAATAGTAATATGTGTATAGGTATGTCACACTGTCTCTCCTTATGTGATTGTCTACAACACTATAACATGGTACATGGCCCATGCTACCTAGTCCTATCTCCATCTAACAACTTGAGGTAACCTATCATCAACCACATGGGGTAACCCAATTGGATGATACATCAAGAACCTCTTATATATCCATCCTGACTCTCTGGGTTTCTCACTTGGTCTATTAGAGCTAATTTGTTTTCAAAAGAGTAAATAATACCAAATCAATTCTTTTTCATCCTATTTATATTTATTATTCCAAAATTATTTACCATTAAAAAATTTATCATCAAATTTATTATTTTATTCATATATTTATCTCTACTAACTCTTTTTCCAAATAATAAAATGTTATATAATCTTGATGTTGTAAAGAATCTTTCCAACTATTATATGTACATGTTGTAAAAATTTAAATTTTTTGCTCTTTTTTGCTAATCTCTACAGGTTTGCCTAATGTTCCTCACATTGGACACCTTCACATTTCTCACATATCCTTATTTATATATAACACTAAGGTAAGTAAAGGTATGTGTTATTAAATTATGTCCTTTTATTTATCTAATTTTCTCCTTCACTTTATTCAGCTTCAACATTATATTTCACTATGTTCTTTTCTCAAAACACCATCCCATGTTGTACCTATGTGACATGTGATGAGCTTCAAGTGGGGCATATATTTACACAATATTTTCAACCTTTATCAATTATTTATGCTTTCTATCTTGAAGGAACCCATCGAGTCTCAATATCTCTAAATGCACACCCTAAGGGGTGCACTGGGAAAGGGGTGGGTAGACCATTAGTCCTTTACAAGATTGTTGTCCCTTTTTGCATTTTTATATCTACACACATGTCTCCTAAAAACCATTCCCCTAAGCTTTGATTCCTATTTTTCACCCTCCTATAGTCATTTACCATATTCATTATCCCTTTCCCTAACCTAAACCACTTTTTGGTAGTTTACATGACTAAGTCGACCACATCAACCTTGTATGGTTATCTACAAAGCTTACTAGGAACTAGGTTAGTCATAACCAACATAGTTCATAACCTAGTTAGTTTTTGCCAATTTTAGTACTAGGTTGACCAATTTACCTTGTTGATTTAAATTTTTGGAAAGGTTTAGGGTTAGATCCACCTATATAAACACTTTCATTTTTCCATTTCTAAGAGAAGAGAAGAATAAGTAAGATTTATTGTGCATTTGCTTATCCACCATTCTACTTTAGGAGAAGGCTTAAGGTTCCATACTTTCTTTATATATACAAATCATATCTTATGGAGAAGTCTTTTGGATGCATTGATAGGTTGTGTATCCCAGATCCGATTTATCCTTATCATCCTTACATACTACAATAACCTTTTGCAAAACACCTTGGCCAAATGAGAGATTGAGGCTTGATAGGTTCATATTCAAAGGTAAGTATTCCTAACTTTATTATTCCTTTTTAAGAGTAGATAAATATGCATTTTCAATTATCTTCCATGAATTAAGATTATGTATACATTGACATGAGTATATTTCTCCTATCCGTGTTTAATTTTAGTGTTTATTACATCCCCCCCCCCACTTTGTGCCAAAAACTTTGGTGAACACTAGATTAGATTTTGATTTACATGTTACTAGTTTGGTGAATATGAAAACATAAGATCTAATTAGGTTTATTGCATATTTTTGCTTGACTAGAGGCTTTGGAACCCTCCCTAGTGATATTATTTTGGTAAGAGATCCCTTAATTAGGTATAATGGATCCATATTGGTCATGACCTGATTATCTAATGTATCACCAATAAGAAGTGTAAGTAGGATATATCTTCTCTAAGCTAGGATTGATTTGAAAATCTATTATATTTCCCATTGCATATAGGTGTCACCCACGTTGATTATGTTAAACTACATCATTTTATATGTGAATTTACCTCACTTTTTGGTGAATGTTATCTTTATTTGGTCCTCAAAGTTGACCATTACCTAATTGTAGCCTAAGTACCCATATATAAATGACATCATTTGGGAGTCAGTCACTATTTTTAAACTTCATCTAGTGATGAGAATGGGTAATTATCCTTTTTTGAGGCTTTATTTAGGTTATATAAGTCCACACAAAGTTGTATATCTCCATTATTATTTCAAATTTTCACCAAATTATCTACCCATGTAGAGTACTCGATAGGAAACATTATCCTTACTAAGATTAATTTATACACTTCCTTGAATATGAATGGTTCCAGCAACAGATTGACTAGCCTTTCCCTCTAATAGAATAGTTTGACTCCTAACATGAGAAGGATAATATGTGTGAGAATGGAAGTGTTGAAAACATTTAAGTCCTTGTAGATCCATTCTATAACATCCCTGAAGTATTCTAGGGATTGAATAATTCTTATTTTTATTTGTCTATACAAGTTTTTCTTATTAGCACATTTTTTAAATCATTAGCATTGCCTAAATTATAATGTTGATGTAGAATGCCTTTAATAGGGGTTATTTTTTCCTCTTCACCTTGGTAGTCTATGTTGAACAACCATTTAAGTGAGACATGTCCATTTGTCTATTATTGGTTTTCAAATTTATCGCCCATTCTTTATCTAGTTCAAATTCTTCTTTATCATCATCATCAATAATCTAATTTTCAAACACATCCATGTTTTTGATGAACTTGATGATATTTTGATCATAATTGAACACCCATAAGTTCATAAAATTATTTGGAATGGAAGGAATGGAGACTAAATCAACTAAGAACCTTCTCAACTTGGATTCAACTATAGGTTCCATAGTACTAGTAGTTGTGGCTAATGCATCTATTGTATAGTCTCTTCTATGTAAAAATGTTTGAATTTTGAATGTATTATAATATTATATTAAGTTCCATACATGACTATTATATCTAAATAGGTTTTTATCATTACAAATGTACTGGATTATTACCTACTTAATCACTAGTTCCAAGTCACCAAGCACTTTAAGATTATTCATTTTCTTCCTTAGAAAAAAATGGAGACCATAAACTTGTGCCTCATATTGATACATGTTATTTTTGAAATAAAACTATAAGTGAAATGTAGATAAATATAACTTCCCTCATGGGTTGATGAGCTCAACACTGACACCACATCCTCTCTTAGATTTAGAGTGATCAAACTTCAAAATCCATAAGTGATTTTTGACTATGTGCATCAAATTCTAATGAGTATGTTCCATTGTAATATTGACCCTTCATTAGTTTTCTCAACACCTCATGGGCATACACTTTATTTCTCAATTGATAATGACCTTATGGTCATGTATTCAATGGCTGAAGTAGGTATAGGGTTGTCTTTAATGGTAATTTTCTCATCCAAAGAGTTTGTAAATCCTTTATCCTTACATAGATCAACTTGTTTCACATTATCATATGCCATGGAAACATTATAGAATTAATTTATCTAAGGTGAAAAAAGGAAATCATCATCATCATCTAGGTGAATTCAATTTTTTTTTGCATGGACAACATGTTAATAGATATTTTTTAATAATTGTATGCCTCTTTCTCAAGTACGTAGACCCGGAGTTCAGACTTTTTGTATAATAATTCATTTGTTTTATTGTCTTCTGTGATCATGTGAGTCATTTTCACCTCACATTTAATTATAATTTGATTGGGTATACCTCAAATAGAAGCCACATATGAGATAAATTAGTTTCCATGTATTTGTTCAATATTCTCAAAAAATATCTACTTAGAAGCATGTCATAATCATCAAGTATATCCACTACCTAAATATCAATAAATTATTTCACTCTAGGATTAGAGGCCAACTACGTATAAATGTGACTCAATTCATCGATAACCTTAACTTATGATTTATCCAACTAGACAACTTTTCTATTTGGTTTTGTAGGAGTCAAACCCAACTACTGGAAAATCACATAAGGTATCACACTATTGTAAGCCTATGAATCCACCAAAAACTTGTGCACGTTTTTATTAAAAATATGGATTGTTAGGAGGAAAGGATGGATTTTAATTTTTTCTTTGTAAATTGAAATGTTATCATTAGTTTTCTTATTTAATTTTTTACCTTTAGTAGTAGATAATTCTTTTAATAATATTTATTTTGGTTATAAATCTAGAGTAAATGAAACATTGTTATATTGGCCTTATTTTTCTTTAGGTCATATACAATGATATATCCATGTTTGGATTATTCCACCAGTTTTTTTAGTTTTCAGGGATGTAGTGTTATTCTTGGGTTGATAATATGTGTTAGGTCCCTTGGGTATAAATGGGTTTTTTTTATTGAGTTATCATTAGGTGGAACCTGAGCATTGTTCAGAGGAGTGGAATTAGTTAAAGGAATTTAAAAGTTACTCTTTATATGGTAGTTATTTCCCCTTTGGAATTATTTGAATACATGAACCTCATCTAAGTTATCCTCATCTCATTGTCACTCTCAAATGGGAACTCATAAGTCAATAAGACTAGAGTTATACCAAGGATTACTTCACCTATATTTGAGTTGTTATCAAGCACGGGGACTATATTTATCAGGTGTACGGACTATCTCAAGTTTATCCATTTCTTTATGAAAGATGTTTGAGTCTAGGATGAACCTAGCATAATCAATTTTATCATGATCTACCATGTTATGAAATCTACACTAGGTGGGAATGTTAAATCATCTAAGTTCACTGAGCTTGAAGGATTATTATTATTTCTCTAATATGCATTGTAAAGTAGACTAGGAACTCCTCCATTATTGGGCCTCATATTCCTTTGCTTAATGGTTATTTATAGTTTGAATTTTATATTCAGTGTGGGGTTATTCACATTTTAGTTATTGTTTTGAGGTACTTATCTATGAAAATTAACCATATCATTCATCAATATATAAACCATTTATTATAGGTTTAGAACTTTAGGTTTAATGCTAGGATTTTATTGATTTATCATTTATATTTATGGGTTAACCATAGTCTATAACATTTATAAATGTAAGGGAAATAGGGTTTGTTTGGTTATGGGTGTTGTTGATAAGTGTCTGATTATTTAAGAATAATGGGACACCCTATTGGTTTCTAGTAGAGATGACATAACCAATCATGGTATGCATCATAGCAGTGTTTTTATATGCAATGGGAACTAATTGTTGATTATTTGTCTATGGTAAAACATGATTTGGAAGCATATAAGGTTGATATTTATGTATATCGTTTATAGTTATATACTAGATTAGGGATTGAATATATGATACCTAGGATTGGATTCATTAGTGGAGTGTTATTTATGAGATCTTGGTTGATCATTAGAATTTTTTTATAAGAATCAAGCTAGCCCAATAAAGGTGAAAGACCAACTCCTTAGACTTATGGCACCATTTGTTGCTCAATGTTGATTTTTTTTTGGTAGGCCAAAGACAATGATATGAGAGCTATTAGATTTATTCTAAGAAACATGGATATCAATGAGTCTATGTCTCTTAGATAGGTCTATATGTTATCCACCTCCATTTTCATGTATGTTTATTTCAACCTATGGTATATCTTGTTGAAATATGCATTGAAAACACTCATTAGGTCATTTGGTTCCTTACGACTAGCAACAAAGTGATGGTACATGATATCTAGATAAACAAGTGGCCTAAAGTGATTGGAAAACATGGTTTATAGATCATTCCATGTGGTAATATATCTATTTATAAATATAAGGTACCAAATTTAGGCAACATCTCCTAAGGAATAAGGGAAAAAATGCAAACCAAATCCTCATTTTAAATTTGAGTCCAAATCAAGGCATATTTAAACACTTGAATGTGCCCTTCAATTATTTGAATCCTGTTAGGTATGTATTTTAGGTAGAACTTATCATGATCCTTTGATAATTCATGGGCAGGCCCTAGCGGTATTACTACCATTGGTGGGTTTTAAGGGCCATGAAATAGGTTGATGAAAGAAACTATAGTCGTAAGAGAGCTATTAGCTAATTATATTTTTCTAGTTTTCTATTTTCCTTTATTCTATCTTAATTTTTGATGTTCAATAAACTCTAATAGCTAAAATTCTACCCCAATAGAATTTAATCTAGTGGGTATTTTTCTACTTTATAGTTTATCTATTTAAATACCTAAGCATAGGCAATGCTCCTAAATGTTCATGTTTTGATGCTAAAATTTTAGTATTAGGTCTATTAGTGACCTTCATTCTAGTGCCAAAACTATTGGCATGTAATTTGGTAGGACTCACCAATTTTAGGCTTTTGGGATTGTAAAGCTCATCTATCCTCTCCTAAAAGTATTCCCCTAATGTGGATCTCCCCAAAATCTTTGTATGTTGGGTCATGACATACTCATTTCCCTCAGTTGGTCATCATGGACTATTCTAGTCAATAGGCATGTTGGTGTGAATCCAAAACTTAGTTTAAATGGTATGTAGGTGCTTAAATAGTTTAGTGGGTAATATTTTTTTGTACTTTATTATCATGTGTTTTGTGTATATGTCAAAAGTGATAAGACATTCATTTACTATGCCCAACATAAATCAATTTTTTAATATTTTTCTTAGTGATTTCATGACTGATTCCAATGTTCACTCCATTGTTTTAACATTTAATAATGTAAAAATAATGACCACAAATCATGGAATCAATATTGACATTTAAGTAGATTTCAAGCAGATGTTTTCCTAAACTAAATGATTTAAGAAAATGTATAAAAGAGAAAGGAAAGAGAATAAAATCCTACTATAATGAACATATATTCAAGCCTTTTGATTATAATAACTCCATAAACCAACCTCACATGTGACCAATTCATGTACAATAACATTTAAAGTTTATGTAAGCTATTAACGGTGAACAAATAATGAAAAGGACAAAAAGACCACCATATACATGCATAGATTATGAATAAACTTCTAATGTTTGATCCTAGTCTAAATACATAATTTTGAAAATCCAAATTGAGTCCACCAAGATAAATTAGTTATAAATACACCTAATGATTCACCTAAATGTATCGACGGGTTCATATAGTGTTAAATAAACACTTCTTATTTCTAGATTCAAAGAATCCATTATATGAGTTGTTGGTTGTGATCTTCCTGAGATATGTGATGGAGTAATGACCAAGTTAATGATTGTTTCACAAAATAAACATGGAATGGTTTTTGGGAGTAACTATAGTCCTAAATATTTATGAATATGAAAGTGATTTGAACTAAGTGTTGATTTCAACATGCCCCCATTTCTAATAAATAGGGACCTATGTGTCGAATTATGAAAATTTATACCTTAAAATTGAAAATATACTTGATTAGAGTCATTATCATGATTGTAAATTATTTTTATTTTAATATCATTCACACCATGGTGTTTCTAAATTATTTTTTCATGGTTCTACTTTAATCTTATCCAAAGTGTTGACATTGGATATTTGTGTTTCAGGTTATAGGTTTAATGGAGCCCATTTGGGAATGAACATGCTTAGAGTTTTTGGGATTCAATTTTTAATTGATATTTTACTATCCTTGATCTATAATTGATTAATATTTTTAAACCCTAGCCTAATGTTCTACCTATACCTTTCAATTCAAATTTAAATTTAGTGGGAGATTTTTATTTAAATTTCAATGGAAACAATTTAAATGCCATGGATTTTATTTAATATTTTGTCCTAAGGCTTGGTCATGTTTTTAAACACAACTAAACCTTAGTTTAACATCCATTCTTATTCCATTTTTATGTCCCAAGTCCCCCTTTTTGTCTTTTTATTATTCACAAGGTCTTTTTGTTATATGTTTCTACCTTTCGAATATATCTTTTCGAGCTTTTCCTTTTGAACTTTATCCTGAACAAATTTATTTTGGGGTTTATGTTTTGAATCCCTTGTCTAATTACTTTCAAGATTTTGGTCAAGAATTATTTTTAGACTTATGAAATTGGTCTATTCCTTTAGACTTATCTATGTTGGGATAATTTTTTTGAACATTTTACTCAAAACAATTTTTTCATGAACCTATTATATTGGGCAGTTTGTTTGATGAAATTACCATTCGACCTCTTTGCACTTTCCCTTTGACATATTTATTTTAGACTTATTATTTTTTGAAGTGACCCTTCTGTATTTTTTTTTTTTGGACATTTTTTTTTTGAAAAAATCTTGAAACATCTTTCCGATAGTAAATTGCCCATCAACTCTTTTGAAAATGACCTTTGCCATAATAAAATTATCTTTTAGGATTTTTGTGAAGGGCACATACCCTTCAGGTTCTATGAAATTATCTTTTATATTTTTGAATATATCCTTTAAGATTTTTGTAAGGGTAAAATTATCCTTAGACTTGCCCTTCAAGCTTTTTGAAATGGTCATTTGCCTTCCTTAATTCTCCTTTGAATTCTTGAAAATACCCTTTGCACTTTATGTAAAGTACCCTTCAAAAGTTTTGAAATATAAATTTTCCATATGATATTACCCTTCAAGATTTTTGAAATGGTTCTTTTCCCTACTAATTTCCTTTTGGCCTTTTAAAAGTTCCCTTTCCCACATGGGAAGTGCCCTTCGGGACTTTTGTTCAGGGCAAATATGCTACCAAGTGTTTGTCCATGGTCATTTTAATGTGTTAACCTAAGACTTTGGATTAAAGCCTTATTTTTTCAAAGTAAAGTGAGAAAATTAATATGAGTCTTTAGCTTAATTTATTATTATTCTTATACCCTAACTTTAATATTTTATATTATCTATAGGAACTGATATCGCTTAGACTAATGGACATGTTTTGGATGATTATGGCTTCACCCCCTTCCAATGTTGCTAAAACTTGTTGATTTTGGTGAAAGATCAATGAAATATCATTTGAGAATAATCATGTTTAATGTTTAAGATGATATTTATTTTTTATTGGTTCAAGATTGATTGGATCCATGTTTAAGTCATGCCTAATGTTTTAACCTAGGTCCCCTTTTGAATTGAATTCAAACTTGCACGGGGATAATTATAATACCATGGACTTATTTTAATTTTTATCTTAAGGCTTGGTCATGTTTTTCAACATAACCAAACATTAAGCTAAAAATCCTAGTTTTTTATAAATAATTACATGTTCCCTTTGTTATAAAGCTTAACCTAAATTCATATCCTAAGGTTTATCATATTAATCAATATAATGAAAACCTTGGGCTATGCCTTTAGGCTATGTCCTTTTATTTTTATGGGGTCCTTTTTATTATGTTCTTAACCCTATTCCAAAGTATTTATATTGAGTCCTTTTAAATTCATGGGGTCTCATATATTACGTTCAAATCTTAGCTTAATTTTTATCTTAAATTTTGAGCTTAACTTTCATTCTTTTATGCAAGATCAATGGCCGACATTTAAGTAGAGGATCTTTATTGAACAAAATTTATACAATCAAAGTTTTAATAAAGCCTATGAGACAATGAGAAGGTGATAAGTGTCATAGTTACAACCAAAGAATAATGAATATCCAATGGAAGTCTATTCCATGAATCATGATCAAATTACTCGCATTCACTCAGATGGAATAGATCTAACAGAGTGAGTTTAATGTTGAAAAGTCAAGCAGTGATCCCTAGATTAAATTGTAAGTAAGTTCAGATGATCGATGGTATGCATTATAATGTACACATATGATTGAATATAGTGATATAAATGAAGACTTTTCAAATAAAAATCTAAGTTAAAATGAGAGTACCATATGGTGAAATCATGTGAGCTAACATAACTGATAGATGTAGAGCTCAAAAACCCTGTAGGATTACCAAGTGGTACAACCTCAGGGCTTAGTGCACATTAAATATTGATCACATTTTGAATATCAATGAGTAGTATCAATTCATGAAAATAAATTAGATGGTGTGAGATGAAGGGGAGATTTTAAAAGGCAGCAGTCATTATTTAAACCTTAATGAGTAATTTTAATATGAAAATTCCATGCAGGTGTCAAGATGACACCCCATAAGTAGAAAGCAACAGAAGTTAAATATCTAGTAGACTTGAGAAATTTAGATACCATTTCAAGATATAAATAATAATACACACTTAATCCTATATGTTATCACTATTTGAGCACTATGAAATCTTTAGGTAAGCCCCAGTGTGACCTTGTATTCACTATAATCGAACTAGAAAGCTAAATAGTCATTTATGTAAAAACAATTTGATCCAAAATGGAATTATAGTCCACTAGTGAGAAACTTAATAAACTCACATCCATGGTAACCTAAGAATGTATTTCAAGGGAAAATATAGAGCTCTGTGTGATTTTAGAAGAAAGTTAAGAACAAGAAGTGACAAATATCTTAAAGGCTGGACATTCTGAGAGGATGAAAGTTTTAAAAATTTATGTCTAAATTAAAACTATTGTTAAGGTGTCGAGCTAAAAGCTTCACCAAATGAGTAGTTTGAAAAGTTACAGGTTTACACAGTCATCGGCATCGATCAGGAGTCGACTAGGAGATGCCAGTGTCGGTTATGTTTGGCCGATGTCGGTCAGGTGCAGACAGGCAGGGACCGACGTCGGTCACCTGTGCATCCAAAATGCTATTTCCATGGATAGAACAGAATGTTTGCATGTTAGGATTAAGTGTTAGTCTTAACTCTGCGTCTCTATTTTAAGTAAGACTATTTAGAGCCCTTTATTAGGAGGTGCATCTAATGGCTGTAGTTGTATGCTCATGTTTCCTAATTATTATATAATAGGATAGATCTTCATAGCTTATTTGTATGAGTGTTGAACAGTACTGTATTGTATTGTATATGTGTATCATTCTAGGATGTTGGAATTGATTGTAATTGAGAGAGAGAACTCTTGAGGGAAAGAGATCTAGAAAGAGATCTATACATTTGAGAGAGGTGTGGAAGAAAAGAAGTTTCTTCAATTGTATTCCTTCTATAAAGAGTTTAATACAAGTTTTTAGGGTGGTTTCTTGTATCTCTTATTGTTTGTTGTTATCTGATTCTAGTTACTTATCTTTTTGGTTTAATTCTACATTTATTGATTTCATAGTGTAATCAACATTGTTGGTTGATCCCTAACAAGTGGTATCAGAGCTCAGGTTGACTAACAGGTGTTGGAGATCTGGTTAGTGTGTATTGATTACAGGGTACTCACAAGAATTTCTGTTTGAGTGGGAGAAGCAATGGCAAAAGAAGGTAAACTGAGAATGGAGAAGTTTAATGGCAAGAATTATCAACATTAGAGAATGCAGATAGAGGATTATCTGTATCAGAAAGATCTATACTTACCATTAGGTGGGATTTCAAAGAATCCCAAAGACATGGATGATGAAGAATGGGAAGTTCTTGATAGAAAGGCTCTTGGATCTATAAGATTGAGTCTGGCATCTACTGTGATATCTAATTTATCACAGGCAAAGTCTACGGTAGAGTTGATGACTACTTTAGCAAATTTATATGAAAAAACCTCTGCTTCAAATAAGGTATATCTTATGAAGCAATTATTTAATTTACAAATGCAGGAAGGTGGATCTGTATCTAATCATCTAAATGATTTCCATGGAATTGTGAATCAATTAAGTTCAGTCAAAATAGTGTTTGATGATGAAATTAAAGCTCTTTTAATATTATGTTCTTTGCCTGAAAGCTGGCATAGCTTGGTAATGGCAGTTAGTAATATTGCATCTGCTTCAAATATTTTAAAAGTAGAGGATGTTGTTAGTGTAATCTTGAATGAAGAAATTTGCAGGAAAAGCATAGAGGAAACATCAAGGAACGCTTTAAGTTTTGAGAGCTGGGGAAGGCAAAAAGAGAAGAGCAAGAGGAGATCAAGGTCTAAGTGAAAGATGATAGGTAGATCCAAATCTAGAAATGGCAGGAAGCCACAATGCTAGAATTGTGGAAAGATAGGGCACATAAGCAAAGATTGTTGGTCAAAGCCTAAAGAAGACAATCAACATGAAGGTAAGGAAGAAGAAAAAGTTGTAGGTATTACACAAGATGCTCTTACATTTTCTTTGCATAATAATATAGAATCTTGGGTTTTAGATTCTGGTGCATCTTTCCATGCAACCCCTAATAGAGAATATTTCAGTGACTATGTCTATGGAGATTTTGGAATAGTGTATTTAGGGGATGATGAGCCTTGTAAAATTATTGGAAAAGGAAAAGTGCAGATGAAAATGCAGAATGGCAACACATGGGTGTTGAGAGATGTTATGCATGTTCCCAGCTTGAAAAGGAATTTGATTTCTGCAGGAAAGTTAGGGGTTGAGGGTTGTACAGTAACTCTCACAGCTGAATCTTGGAAGGTGACCAAGGGTGCACTTGTAATGGCCAGAGGTAAGAGAGTAGGTACTCTCTATTTATGTAATTGTGTTACTAATAATTCTCCTTCTGTATTATCTACTTTAGATGTGGATGCAAAATTGTGGCACTCAAGGCTTGGCCACATGAGTGAGAAGGGAATGTCAATTCTTAAGTCAAAAGGTAAGCTTTCAGATTTGAAAAGCATAGATCTAGATTTTTGTGAGCATTGTGTGTTTGGAAAATAGAAGAGGGTAAGTTTTCTCAAGATTGGGTCAACAAAGAAGAAGCACAAATTGGAGCTTGTTCACACAGACGTGTGGGGGCCAACTCAAGTTGCTTTTATTGGAGGATCACGGTACTATGTTTCTTTGGTAGATGATGCTACAAGAAAGGTATGGGTCTATTTTATTAAGAAGAAATCTGATGTTTTTGACACATTTAAGATTTGGAAAGCTATGGTTGAGAATGAAATAGGCAGAAGATTGAAGTGCCTGAGATCTGACAATGGTGGTGAGTTGTGCAGCTATAAGTTCAACTGGTATTGTTATATACATGGAATACGTAGGCAAAGGATGGTTGCAAGGACACCTCAACAAAATGGAGTTGCTGAAAGGATGAATAGAACAATAATGGAGCGTGCAAGGTGTATGATATTGCATGATGGTTTACCCTTAGAGTTTTGGGTGGAAGTTGTGGATACTTCAGTGTACTTGATTAACAAAGGACCCTCTATAGCTCTAGATGGTGGAATTCTAGAAGAGGCATGGATAGGTAAAAAGGTAGATCTCTCATTTCTCAAAGTTTTTGGTTGTGAAGCCTTTGTGCACGTTGATAAGGAAAATAGAAAGAAGCTGGATGCTAAGTCTATGAGGTGCACATTTATTGGCTATGGCTATGATGATTTTGGATTCAGGTTTTGGAATCTAGGAACTAACAAGATAATTAGGAGCCGTGATGTTGTTTTCAATGAAAAAGTGATGTATAGTGATCAACTCAGGAAGCTGAATCAATCTAGGCAGAGCAATGGAGAATTGGATGAAGTGACGGTCTAAAATGAGCTTGCAAGAAAAATTAATCACAAATAGGAAAACACAGAGACTGACGTCAGTCAGGCAGGAACTAACGTCAGCAACACAAGAATCGATGTCAGTCATATAGTGATCAACGTCGGTCAGGAAGGAACTGATGTCGGTCAGGAAGAACCAACGTTGGCCAGTTACAGGCCTGGAAGTGATCGAGGTTGGTTACTGTCAGAGAATTTAGGCGGACAACATGTTGTGAATGAGTCTCAGACGCCCATCAAGAGGTCAGAAAGGGTAAGTAAACCTCCAATTTGATATTCCCCTTCATTATTCTATTTATTTCTAACTGATGGTGGAGAACCAGAGAGTTTTGATGAAGCAATACAGGTGGAATCCAAGAATCAGTGGGAGCTAGGCATGAATGAGGAGATTGATTCCTTGAGAGAGAACCAAACATGGGATTTGGTTGAGTTGCCAGCAGGAAAGAAGATACTGAAGAATAAATGGATCTACATATTGAAGGAAGGTGAGAATGGATAGATGAGATATAAGGCCAAGTTAGTAGTGAAAGGATTTGCACAAAAACTAGGTATTGATTTTGGTGAGATTTTTTTCTCCTGTTGTTAAAATGACTTCTATACGGACTGTATTGTATTTAGTTGCTATTGAGGATTTGCATCTTGAGTAGCTTGATGTTAAGACAGTGTTTCTTCATGGATATTTGGATGAAAAAATATATATGGATCAGCCAGAAGGATTTGAGGTCAAAGGTAAGGAGAAGTTAGTGTGCAGATTGAAGAAAAGCTTGTATGGCCTCAAGCAAGCTTCTAGACAGTGGTATTTGAGATTTGACAGGTTTATGCTGAGCATGGATATAATAGGTGTCAATTTGACCATTGTGTGTATTTTAAGAGATTGGATAATGGTAGATATATTATCTTGTTGTTGTATGTAGATGATATGATGGTTGCAGGATCACACATGTAGGATATCTCTGAGCTTAAAGTGAAATTAGGTCACACATTTGCCATGAAGTATTTGGGAGCAACAAAGAAAATCCTTGGCATGATCATTAAGAGAGATAGGAAAACTCACAGGTTGATTTTGTCTCAAGAGGATTATGTGAACAAGGTGTTGAAATGGTTCAATATGCAAGATGCAAAACTGGTAAGCACACCTTTGGCTAGACTTTTTAAATTGAGTAAAGAACAGTGTCCTAATTCACATGATGAGGTAGAGTACATGAGTAGAGTTCCATATGCTTCCATAGTAGGGAGCTTAATGTATGCAATGGTGTGTACTAGACTGGATATTACCCAAGCAATGGGAGTTGTAAGTAAGTATATGGCCAATCCAGGAAAGGAGCACTGGAAAGCAGTTCATTGGATCCTTAGATATCTGAGAGGGACCAGCAGTAGGCATTTTTGCTATGGAGGTTCAGATACTTCTCTACATGGTTATGTAGATTCAAATATGGCAGGTGATTTGGATGGTAGGAGAAGCACCACAGGTTATGTTTTCACTATTGGTGGAATGATAGTTAGCTGAATATCAAAGTTACAGAAGGTTTTTGCCTTGTCAACTACAGAAGCAGAGTATATTGCAGTCACAGAGGCTAGCAAAGAGATGATATGGATGACACGGTTCATGGAAGAGCTTGGAAAGGAGCAAGAGAGTTGTAGATTATACAGTGATAGTCAGAGTGCAATCCATTTGGCTAAGAATTCAGCCTTTCATTCAAGAACAAAGCATATACAGCTTAGGTACCACTTCATTAGACTGGTATTAGAGGATGGTGAGTTGAAGCTGGAGAAGATCCATACAAATAAGAATCCCGCTGATATGTTAACCAAGTTGGTAACAAAGGAGAAGTTGAATCTTCATTCAACTTTTGTAGGTCTTCATGATTGAATTTGAAGATGGAGGAGCTAGAAGATGTTGCTGTATAGGTAATGGTGTAGCTGTTTATCTCCAAGTGGGAGATTGTTAAGGTGTGGAGCTAAAAGCTTAACCAAATGAGTAGTTTGCAAAGTTACAAGTTTACACAGTCACTGGCATTGGTCAAAAGTGACGGACATCTATTAGGAGTCGACTGGGAGATGATGGCATCAGTTATGTTTGGCCGATGTTGGTCAGGTGTAGATAGGCAGGGACCGATGTTGGTCACTTGTGCGTCCAAAATGCTATTTCCATGGACAGAACATAATGTTTGTATGTTAGGATTAAGTGTTAGTCTTAAGTCTGCGTCTCTATTTTAAGTAAGACTATTTAGAGCCCTTGATTAGGAGGTGCATCTAATGGTTGTAGTTGTATGCTCATGTTTCCTAATTATTATATAATAGGATAGATCTTCATAGCTTATTTGTATGAGTGTTGAACAGTACTGTATTGTATTGTATATGTGTATCACTCCAGGTTGTTGGAATTGATTGTAATTGAGAGAGAGAACTCTTGAGGGAAAGAGATATAGAAAGAGATTTGTACATCTGAGAGAGGTGTGGAAGAAAAGAAGTTTCTTCAATTGTATTCCTTCTGTAAAGAGTTTAATACAAGTTTTTAGGGTGGTTTCTTATATCTCTTATTGTTTGTTGTTATCTGATTCTAGTTACTTATCTTTCTAGTTTAAATCTACATTTATTGCTTTCATAGTGTAATCAACATTATTGGTTGATCCCCAACAACTAATAGATGAGTAGTATCAAAGGGTAAAAGAGCCAAGTATAAATGATATCTAGACACATCAATAGCAAAAGAGACAACAAGGTCAAGCTAATTGAAATAGGAATATCCCTTTTATAACTACCATTGTATAATATCTTTAATTAGGATATTATTTTGTATAAACATGTGCAATTTGTAATATAACATTATCTATAGGTCAGTTCATTGGAAAAAATCATTTTTTCTAGAATGTAATAGAAAGGACACCTATCTTATGCACATATTCAAATGCAACTTGATATCACTAATTGACATGCTTCCTTGCATCTTATAAAAGGAACATTGTCATTTAAAAGAAAGGAGAGGGAGTTCTTAGAACCAAATTACTTTGTAAACTTTGAGTAGTTAATAGAAGCAAGGACTTTTGCAAAGATTGTCCAGTATTTGATTATGTGAAGTGTTATATGATTTCTCTTAGTTTCCTAGTTTTACTTTCATATTTGAATGATTCTTATGAATTATTGGTGTGCACACTTGATTGTAGAGTTATTAACTTATACTAATTCTAGGTTAATTTAAAGTTCTTTAGTTTGATTTGTTTTATTTACTCTACATTTATAGATGTGCATTAGCTACCTACTTATAGGAGTAAATATTTAAAGTAAGCTTGGTTCTGATTTGCATTATTTCTCATAGTTCTTAGAAGACTTCCTAGTGCATGATATGATTTGGGATTAAGTTATTTCATGTTACACGTTGGTTAAGTACATATCTAGATGAAATCTAAACTTTGTCATAATGTCTGAAAGAAGACTAGCAACATCATTTATTTCTACCCTACCCTTCATTTTGTTTCTTTTTTTAACATGATCACCTTAGTTTAATGGTCATTATGAATATCCATCTTAGATTAGTATTATATTAGTTATTGATCATAATTTACTATTCTTAGCATAGTATACTATATATTTTACATAAATCTACTATTTAGCCATGGTGGCTCCTAACCACCACTTAATATAAATATTGTGAAATAATCACTTGTTCTACCTCTATTCCACCAATAGATAATATTGTAACCCATAACTCATGCTATTAATTCCTGAATTATAAAATGAGAAGTGTTTTAAAACACTCTAGGCACTTGTGGTACACATTTAGGCATTAACAAGAGGGGCTTCACTTCCATTTTAAGGAGGACCTTTATTTAGATCTTTGTGAATTTGTAGAATCTTTGATCATTTTGGTGAATTATGTCTAAACATTAATGTATTCTTTGCATATTTGAGTGATCCTTTTCTCAATTATTTAAATATCATCGATGTTTATGGTTTTATACCAGTCTTTGGGCTTCATTTAGCCAAAGTTTTACATTTTTTGAAGATCCATAGATATTCATGCAAAGGTAGTTCATGCTTTGTGTATTTCCCATAGTTAAGGTTAGTAATAGCATTTTTTTTACAAAGATTGACTAATTCTTAGCAAATTTGAGTTTACTCAAGCTTAGATATGTAAATATCCCTTTCATTCATCATTCTAGATGTATCTTTGAGCTTACTTAGTTAAAGATAGTCATGTTTTACATATATTTGTGCAAAATTGGTGTAACATGCAAACTTAATCATTGTACTTTGCAAATATTGGTTTGATGCATTATATGTTAAATAGGTTTCAAGGTTAAAGTCTAGAATTACCCAAGGTGAGGCTTAGGTGATAAATTCCCAAAGTTTCAAACACTTCACCAGTTCAAGGTACTCATGTGTTCAAGGTATGGCTTGGCTAGGTGGTTCTTTAATCAATGTGTCAGCTATAGTACATGATATTCCTTAGAATATTGAAAGATATTTTCTTTCTTTCAATCCTAATAATGTTGTCACTACTAAATATCATACTAAGCCATTCAATGTTACTTTAAGATTTCTAAATGTAGTCCATGAAGATATATCATATAGATTGTTCCCATTTAATTTTAGATATGTTACATATGAATTGTTTCTTAACCTTCCAGAAGACTACATTACCTTTTTGGATGACTTTAACAAGGTTTTAATTGATAAATTTGGAAAAACTATCATTCCCCATGTCCAGTATTAGTAGTTCACCTTAATTAAAAGTGATGTTAATGAAACTATTAGAGCTTTTAATGCTCGATTCTAAAAAATGTTTAGTAAAAACATATCCCCTTATAGACCCAATGAGGCTTTAGATTTATAAATTTATAAGGATGTTATAGATTCCATGACATCCATGTTCTTATAAAGGTCTCTCCTAGTCATAAACACATTAAATTGGGCCTACTCTAAAGCCGTGATTATTAATGACCAAATGCAGCCCTAGGATCAAATGACATAATCCATGTCTAATGTCAATTTAAATTGGACCATCTAGAATTTTATTCTTAGTATACCTAATTTAACACTAGTTTTGAACCATTTTATTTTAATTCATACATATCCTCGCCAAAACCTAGAGTTCTTGAATAACACTACTAGTGGATTTCATACACAAAATCATGAAACTCTAATGCCTAAATCCAGTTGTAATGTTCCAATTCTTGAGACTAAGACACCAAAAAATTCAAGTGACTTGACATTATAAATGGTTTAAAAATTGAGCAATGACTTTCTTTAGTTTCAAAAAAAAGTAAGAAATATAAATGAAGGCTCTGATAGAAAGTATGCTTCTCAAATATTCAATAGGCCTCCAAATGATTTTCATGATAGCAGCAATAATGTATCATCTAAAAACATGTAAATGAGTATCTGTGATATTGATTTGGCTGATCATTGCAATATTTTTAAAACCTCTAAAATTATGCCTAATCAAGACTTTGTTGTAGGGACATCTAGATTTGTAGGAACATCTCAAGGTTTTGTGTAGGCCTTTGATTTCCCATTTGAAAATGAAGATGAGGATAAATATGAGCCTATTATAGAAATTGAATTTGAGATGACTTGTACTCCTAAATATGTAGGAGATATTTCAACTAAAGATCAATAAGATAACAACATTAGGACATATATAGATGAAGAAGAAGATTTTATAGAAATGGATATAGATCAAGTACAAGATGATATTTCTTTAGAGGGTATCTAGAAAGATATCCCATGTAGATTTATTTTATGAAATGGAGAATACCCCTAAAGAAGATGATCACTGGCAAAGGTCATACCATGATTTCTTTAATGGGATCAAAGAGCTGGGGATGGTAGATGATGGGATAAAACAACACATGGATGTTTCATCTGAGTATTTCACCAATGATTTGGAGTTCCCAAAGGATGATGTTAATTTAGAGGTCCTAACCCAAGATGAGATAGAGCCTGATGAGATGGAAGAATTTCCTTTCTTCACTAGAAATGAAGATAATATAATAGATCAAGAACCTTCATATGACTCTATCAAAGGGTTAGAAGTATGGGTTCAACATGTTTCTGATGATGAGATTTTAGATGAACATCATTTAATTGATCAAGATGAAGAATATTTTTGGGATGACTTGAAATATTTGTGTACAAAGATTTGGTAGTCCATGTCCACCTCAGAAAGAACCTAATGAAAACATCAGTCTAAGGATATTATCTGAGTTACCATCATTGAGTGAAGATGATATAGGTTAATATCTATCTATGGACAAAGTAGAACTAGCATTCATACTACAAAGTATAAGAATTGGAGAATAATATGATTGAGTCTTAGATTCATATCTTCAATCCATTCATCTAAGAATGTTGATAGAATACCAAGCTACATAACCTATAAGACACAAGCATACAAGTGCTCATATCCACAAGGAGAGGCTATGGAATAGAAGTAATCATGCTTCAAGGTTTTGTAGTAGATTAAATAATTTTCCATTTGATCTTGAAGGTAAGTACTTTATGTAGTTATTGTAGGGATTAGTTTAGTTTATTTCATGTTCTTGTGTCTTGTTTTTTATTTCATGTCCCTTATTTGTATATAGTGCTTATTTATATTTTTTTGTTTTCTATTACTTTGTTCCTTTCTTTTAAATAGGTCCTTTTGGATAAATCTCAACTCAAGTTTTACCTAACTGCCCAAGAGCTTCATAGTTTAGAAATGCAGGTATGACTTCTCAACATTAGTTTATCATGGATTATTGAAATATGAGTTTGATGTTGTAGTTTAGAGAAAATGGCAAAGAGTGATGGATAAGTTAATTATTCCTTGAGATTTTAAACCTTGTTCTGATCTAAGCCTGGTTTTAAGAAGGATTACACATATAAGATGAAATCTTAAATCATTAAAGCATAGTCATGCTTGCACTTAAAAAATATCAATTGCCTGGGACAAAGTTTACATCTAAGGATGATTGTCTGAAAATCAAACACTTGACTAAATCCCTAAACCTGGCTAACCTGGTTCCCAACCTTTATTAGAAATCCAAAATGACTTGAAAAATTAAAAAATAAGAAATTATAGAAAAACCAAAATCTTTCCAAGAAAAGGTGATTTTGGTAATCTCCATCGGGGCTATGGATGCCTAGATGGAAGTGGATCAAGGCCTTAAGTGGAGCCAAAGGCATCTTTGTTAGGGATATGGATACTTGGTTGGTAACAGAGCAATGCCTAAGATTTCCTTGAGTTAATAATGGTCCTTAATGAATATCCAAACATGCTAAAAGTCAATGTGAATGATCAAAGCCATGAGACTAGAAATTTTTATCTAAATCCTCAACTATTTAATAAGTGGAATCAAAGCACACACACAACATGGTTGAGTTTTGATGTTTGATCATAATTTTGTGTATGAAAGATTTGTTCTAACCATGAACTAATATTAATAATGGTTCTTGATCAAATGTAATAAGTATCTTAATTATTAGTCTTAACTAGAGTCTCTTAATTATAACATATTTCTATGTTTTCCCTAGGAGTCACCATTTATTGAGGTTAACATACCCCTATTTATGAAAAATAGGGACCCATGTGTTAAATTATGCAAATTTGTATCCTAAAATTGAAAATATAGTTAATCAAAGTGTCATTAGCATGATTTCACATTTTTTTAATTTGAATATCATCCACACCATGGTCTGGATGACTTATTTGTTCAGGGTTTTGCTTTAATCTTATCTAAAGGTGCTAACATTGGATATATGTTTTTCAGGTTGTAGGTTTAATGGAGCCCATTTGGTAATGAACATGCTTTTGGTTTTTTTACTTCAATGTTTAATTGATATTTTACTATACTTGGTTTATAATTGATTAATATTTTGAAACTCTAGCCTAATGTTCTACCTAGACCTTTCAATTCAAATAAAAATTTAGTGAGAGATTTTTATTTAAAATTAAACAAGAACAATTTAAATGCCATGGACTTTGTTTAATATTTTTTCCTAAGGCTTGGTCATGTTTTTCAACATAATCAAACCTTAGTGTAACATCCATGATTAATCCCTTTTTATGTCCTAACTCCCCCTTTTGGTATTTGTATTATTCACAAGGTCCTTTTATTATATGTTTCTACCTTTCAGACATATCTTTTTTGGCTTTTCCTTTGAAACTTTGTCCCAAAAAAATTTCTCTCTAGGTTTATGTTTTGGATCCTTTGTCCAATTACTTTTAGGATTTTTGTCAATAATTAGTTTGAGACTTATGCAATTGGTATATTCCTTCAGACTTATCTATGTCAAGATAATTGTTTCAAACATTTTTTCCAAAATAATTTCCCCATGAACTTATTCTATCAAAAAAATTGTCTAAAAAAATTGCCCTTCAACCTCTTTACACTTTCCCTTCAGGATTTTTATTTTAGACATTTTTTCTGATGAAAAAATCCTAAAACATCTTTCCCATAATAAATTTCCCACCAACTCTTTTTAAAGTGACCTTTGCGCTAATAAAATTATCCTTCAAGTTTTTTTGTGAAGGGCACATACCCTTCGGGTTCTATGAAAATATCTTTTATATTTTTAAATATATCATTTAGGATTTTTTTAAGGGGCACCTTATCTTCAAACTTGCCCTTCCAACTTTTTGAAATGGTCCTTTTCCTTCCTCAATTATCCTTTAGATTCTTGAAAGTACCCTTCAGGCTTTGTGTAAAGTACCCTTTAGAAGTTTTGAAATGGATGTTTACCCTCTGATATTACCCTTCAATATTTTTGAAATGGTATTTTGCCATACCTAATTACCTTTTGGCCTTTTGAAAGTTCCCTTTCCCCTATGATAATATCCCTTTAACACTTTTGTCCTAGGTAAATGCCCTACCAAGTGTTTGTGCCATGGTCATTTTAATGTGTTATCCTAAGACTTTGGATTAAAGCCTAATTTCTTTCAAAGTGAAGTGAGAACATTAATCTGAGGCTTTAGCTTAATTTATTATTATTTCCAAGCTCTAACTTCAAATTTTCCTATCATCTATAGGAACTGATCTTGCTTAGATTAGTGGACATGTTTTGGATGATTATGACTTCACCCCCTTCCAATGTCACTAAAACTTGTTTCTTATGGTGCATGATTAATGGAATATCATTTAGGAATAATCATGTTTAATGTTTAATCTAGTCTTTATTTATCATTGGTTCAAGATTAATTAGATCCTTGTTAAATCCATGTGTAATGTTTTAACCTAGGTCCCCTTTTGAATTAAATTCAAACTTACATGTGGACAATTATCATACTATAGACTTAGTTTAATTTTTATCTTAAGGCTTGGTCATGTTTTTCAAAACAACCAAACTTTAAGCTAAAAATCCTAGTTTGGTGTAAATAATTACATGGTTCATTTATTATAAATCTTATCCTAAAGCCTTATCATAAGGTTTATCATATTTATCAATATGATGAAAACCTTAGGTTATGCCTTTAGGCTACATCCTTTATTTTTGTAGGGTCCTTTTTATTACATTCTTAAACCTAGTCAAAAGTCTTTATGTTGAGTCCATTTAAATTCAGAAGGTCTTATATATTATGTTTAAAGCTTATCTTAATTTTTATCCTAATTTTAGAACTTAACTTTTATTCTTGTATACATGATCAAAAACCCACATTTAAGTGGAGGATCTTGATCAAATGGAACATATATAGTCAAAGTTTAAAAAAAGCTCTTGAGATAGTGAGAAAGTGACAAGTGTCATGGTTGCAACCAAAGAATAATGAATAGCCAATGGTGGTCTATTCCATAGATCATGATCATATGACTCACATTCACTCAGATGGAATAGATTTGATGGAGTGAGTTTAATGTTGAAAAAGTCAAGTATCGGTCCTCAAATTAAATCCCAAGTAAGTTAAAATGATCAATGGTACATGTTATAATGTACATAGCTAATCGAATCGATCAAGATTAATGAATATTTTTCAAATGAAGATCTAAGTTAATGCAAGACTTGCATGTGGTGAAAGTGTGTGAGCTGACAAAACTGATAGATGTAGAGCTCAAAAATCCCATGAGACTACTAAGTGGCATAACCTTAGGGCTTAGTACACATTAAATATTGAGCACTTTTTGAATATCAATGAGTGGCATCGATTTGTGTAAATAAATTAGATGGTGTTAGATGAAGGGAAGATTTTTAAAGGAAATGATCATTATTTGAACTTTGATGAGTAGTTTTCCCATAAAAATGCCATGTAGGTGCCTAGATAATGCTGTCATGTCCCCTTTTTTAGTGGACATCGACAGATTTGATGATTAGCCTATTATGTGACCCTCATAGGCTGAGACGATGGATAGGGGGTCATGATGGAGATTGGCTTGGCTTAGATTAGCAGAATTCCTATAGTTGGTTTTCATTCAGGCTCTTTTGGACACATTTTGCCTGAGCTCCTATTATTTAGGGACTTCTAACACATAGCGGAGCACCCTTATTTTGGTACGGTCATGTGCAAAATCACTCCCTAATTCACCAGCTTCAGTCGGTTCAAGGATCTGACATGTATTGAGGGAGATATTAATATTTGATTGATTTTATCAAATATTAATTATTTAGCCTATTTTTAATTAAGAAACCCTAATTCTAATTTAAGAAACCCTAATTAGGGCAAGCACATATTTTTGAGGGTATAAGGGTTTCTCATGGAGGCCATTATTGATTATGATATGATTATTGATTTTGATTGCTAAGAATTCTTCTGTGAAGACTAAGCCAAGGGTTCCAAGATTCCATTTGCATTGGAGAACGTCCACTCTTCAGTGTGTGTGATTCAGAGGTTTTGAGATATCAGCTAATCTATTGCCAATTTGAGAGATAGCTTCATCCAAAAGTTATCATAGGGGTTTATAGGTTTGAGAGATAACTTCACACAGAAGTTATCACAGTATTGCAGATGATTTGAGATATAACTTCACATAGAAGTTATCACAGCATTTTAGGTATTTATTTCATTAGGTTTTGCTTTTAGTAATTGTCCAGATTAAGCTTTGATGTATTAGGGCCATATTCCTTGAGATCTGGTATTTAGCATAAATGCCACATCATATTATCTTACTTCTGTATGGAATTTGCACCGATCTGTGCAAGTCTGTATAGTTATGCATTAGGTCGTACAGAGCCACAAGCAACTCATAGACTGACATCGGCATCCCAATAACTGACATCGACTGACTGAAGACTGATGTCGGTAGAGAAGCCAATCGACAGAGACTGATGTCGGCAGTATATCAACTGATGACAGTGACTGTGTGTCGACACAAATACCAGAGCCATCCAAATTCAAGGTTTGTTTCCAAATTTGTAAAAGATTAGGGTGTTAAGATAGTATTTGTAATATTATTTGATATGCATGATAGAGGACTTATTTGTAATCAACTGGATGAATAATAAGATTAGTGATTTGGTAGTTAAGAGATTTTCTGTGGTTTATTATTTATTTGAATTTATTCTACAAAATGGTATCTTTGTTTAGAGCTTTTGTCTATCTATATTCCCTATTTGAAGGGGATATTACAGTGGTATCAAAGCTTTTGTTTCAGTATCTGAAGGGGTATTACAGTGGTATCAGAGCTTTGTTGTGGTATCAGAAGGGGACATCGCAGTGGTATCAGAGATTTTGTTTTGATATTCGAAGGGATATCACAGTGGTATCAAAGCTTTTGTTTTGGTATTCAAAGGGATATTACAGTGGTATCAGAGCTTTTGTTTTGTAATATTCTTTGATATGCATGATAGAGGATATACTATTGTAATAGTCTAAGTGAATAAATAAGAGATTATATTGTGATTTATTTTGTTTATCTAAATTTATTCTACAAAATTGTATCTTTGTTCAGAGCTTTTGTCTTTCTATATTCCCTATTTGAAGGGGATATTATAGTGGTATCAAAGCTTTTGTTTTGGTATCTGAAGGGATATTACCAGTGGTATCAGAGCCAAATTATTGCCATCTTGTTGGGTAGACCAGAGCCAAATTCCTGCCATCCTATTGGGTAGATTGATCTATACAGTGATAGCTCTGATACAATGGTATCAGAGCCAAATTCATGCCATCTTGTTGGGTAGTTTGGGTAAGTCCAGAGCTAAATTCTTGCCATCCTATTGGGTAGTTTAAACATTGAAGCGGTTAGTAAATCATGATTACCTCCAGTACTCAGAAATAGTGGGATACTCTTATGATAGCGAATGAGGAGTGGGAGTTAGTATCACCTCAGGTTTGGGAGAGGTTGTCTTTTGATCACTTTGTTAAGCTGAGGAGAGAGCACTATAGATTAGTTAGATGGGGCGATAGCATGTCCCATGATTGTTATGAGATAAGAGATAGTGAAGATGAGGATGAGTCCGATGCTTGCACTCAGAGTGGGGAGGTGTGCTCAGATGTTAGTGCACTAAGGGTTGATGATCTCTAAGCTATGGTAGAGATTGTAGAAGATTCCTAGGATCTGATTATTGCAGATGACACACAAGAGGATGCAGTGGATAGTTTTGAGGACTTAGTCTCACCGATAGTTTCTTTCAATATGGAGGAGTTAGACATTGATGCTACAGTTTTTGATACTATTGATGTTGATATGAGCTTTGGAGTTGATTCACAGAGTATGGTTGGTATTACTCTATAGATTAGTGATTTTGAGTCTATTCTTTTGGACCACGCATCAGAGGAGGATTGTAGGAGACAATCTAGCTAGTGCCACCATGTGTCTAGTCAGCTGAGAGTTAGTGAGCGAGACATTGCTACCACTTGCAAGCATTTCAATGTTGCTCATTAGTTGTTAGTAGTTTATGAATGGGGTTCTCCTACTTGCATTGAGCAGGGAGGCAGTTATTTGTCCTTGATAGAGATCCACTCTTTATGAGAGGCTATCTAGATTTTAAGACAGGATTATATGCAGTTGGTAGCCAACAGAGATTATCTTATGGAGTGGGGTAGCATAGCATATGATGCATTATTGGTCAAGGAAGATAAGGTGAGTGAGCTTACTCAACAACTCAAGGTGACTTCTGAGATTCTTGAGAGTACGCAGTTGGCTTTTGAGGAGTCACAGTTTCATTTGGCTAAGGTGGCTGCGGAGTTGGAGCATTTGTGGTCTTCACTAGCGCCAAACCCAGTCCATTTGTATATTGAGATGGGTGGTGGTGAGTACATTCCTGCAGTGGTTGCTGAGGAACATGTTGTTGGAGCTGACACACAAGTTCAGGATTTGGGAGTCCCTAGTCCTAATGAGTTTGGCATACCAGTGGAGTTGAGTTTTTAGATTGATTCTTCTCACACCAATGATAGTGTGGTACAGTTGGTCATGCCACCTTTATAGAGGGATCAGTTATGGGATGGATTGGCACCATCTTTTGTAGATGAAATTAGCAGTTTGAGTTGTCCATTCTACTTGGGTTATGATACTTTGAGAGTTTGTTTCTCATGTGTTCTTGACTATGGCAGTTGTGCTTTTAGAGTTTAGTTGAGTAGTATTTCCCAGTTTGATTATCGGTTCCTCTTGTTTATATTTCAGAGGATATTACAGGAGCTTGCATTGATTAATAGCAGTGTAGATCATAACTACATTTGGGATCCAGGTGGATCGAGTGGTTCATTGTTTCAAGATTGCTTGGGGACAAGCAATTTTTGGAGGGGCGGATTGTCATGTCCCCTTTTTTAGTGGAAATCGACAGATTTAATGATTAGCCTATTATACAAACCTCATAGGCTGAGAGGATGGATAGGGGGTCATGATGGAGATTGGCTTGGATTTGATTAGCAAAATTCCTATAGTTGGCTTTTATTTGGGCTCTTTTGGACACATTTTGCCTAAGCTCCTATTATTTAGGGACTTCTGACACGTAGCAAAGCACCCTTATTTTGGTATGGTCATGGGCAGAATCACTCCCTGATTCACCAACTTTAGTCAGTTCAAGGATCGGACATGTATTGAGGGAGATATTAATATTTGATTGATTTAATCAAATATTAATTATTCAGCCTATTTTTAATTAAGAAACCCTAATTCTAATTTAAGAAACCTTAATTAGGGCAAGCACATATTTTTGAGGGTATAAGGGTTTCTCATGGAGGCCATTATTGATTATGATATGATTATTGATTTTGATTGCTAAGAATTCTTCTGTGAAGACTGAGCCAAGGGTTCCAGGATTCCATTTGCATTGGAGAATGTCCACTCTTCAGTGTGTGCAATTCAAAGGTTTTGCAATATCATCTGATCTATTTCCAATTTGAGAGATAGCTTCATCCAAAAGTTATCATAGGGGTTTACAGGTTTGAGAGATAACTTCACATAGAAGTTATCACAATACTGCAGATGATTTGAGAGATAACTTCACATAGAAGTTATCACAGAATTTCAGGTATTTATTTCATTAGGTTTTGCTTTCAGTAATTGTCCAAATTAAGCTTTGATGTAATAGGGCCATATTCCTTGAGATCTGGTATTCAGCATAGAGGCCACAACATATTATCTTGCTTCTGTATGAAATTCACATCGATCTGTGCAAGTCTGTATAGTTCTACATTAGGTCATACAGAGTCGCAGGCAACTCATAGACTGACATCGGCATCCCAGTAACTGACATCGGCCGACTAAAGACCAACGTTGGTAGAGAAGCCGACTGATAAAGACTGACGTCGATAGTATATCGACCAATGACGGTGACTGTGTGTTGACACAGAAACCAGAGCCATCCAAATTCAGGGTTTGTTTTGAAATTTGCAAAAGATCAGGGTGTTAAGATTGTATTTGTAATATTATTTGATATGCATGACAGAGGATTTATTTGTAATCAATTGGACAAATAATAAGATTAGTGATTTGGCAGTTAAGAGATTTACTATGGTTTATTGTTTATTTGAATTTATTCTACAAAATTGTATCTTTGTTCAAAGCTTTTGTCTTTCTATATTCCCTATTTGAAGGGGATATTACAGTGGTATTAGAGCTTTTGTTTTGGTATCCGAAGGGATATTACAGTGGTATCAAAGCTTTTTTGTGGTATCAGAAGGTGACATCACAGTGGTATCAGAGCTTTTGTTTTGATATCCGAAGGGATATCACAAATGCCCCATAAGTAGAAAGCAATGACAACTAAAGATTTAGTAAACCCATGAAAAACAAATACCATTACAAGATCTAAGGCATAATGCTCACTTGAGCCCAAATGCTACCACCATTTGAGCATTATGAAATCTATAGGTAATCCCTAGTGTGACCCTATATTCACTATAATCTAGCTAGATAGCTAAATAGTCCTTTGTGTAAAAATAATTTAATCTAGAATGGAATTATATTCCACTAATGATCAACTTAATAAACTCATGGCCATGGTAGCCTGAGAGGTATGTCTAGGGAAAATACAAAGCTCTTTGTGATTTTAGTAAGAAGTCAAGAATAAAAAGTGACAAAGATCTTAGAGGATGGACATTCTGAGAGGATGAAGGTCTTAAAGAACTTATGTCTAATTTGAAACTAATAGATAAGTAGTATTAGAGGGGGAAAAATCCAAGTATAGATGACATCTAGACACTTCAATAGCAAAAGAGACCTCAAGGTCAAGCTAATCGAAATAGGAATATCCCTTTTATAACTAGCATTGTATAATATCTTGAATTAGGATATTATTTTATGTAAACACATGTAATTTGTAAGAGTGCATTGTTTATAATTTAATTCATTGGAAAATATCATTTGTTCTAGAATGTAATAGAAAGAAAAGTTGTCCTATATACATGTTTAAATGTAACTTGATATCACTAATTGACATGCTTCGTTTCATCTTATAAAAGGAGCATTTTCATTTGTAAGAAAGGTGATGGGGTTCTTAGAACCAAATTACTTTGTAAACTTTGAGCAGTTAATATAAGCAAGGAATTATACAAATATTGTCTAGTATTTGATTATGTGAAGTGTTATATGGTTTCTCTCTCAGTTGTCTAGTTTCACTTCAAGATTTCAATGGTTTTTATGAATTATTGGTGTGTATATTTTATTGTAGATTTATTAACCTGTGTTAATGCTAGGTTAATTTAAGGTTCCTTAGTTTGATTTATTTTATTTTCTCTACATTTATAGATGTGCATTAGCTATCTGCTTATAGGAGGAAATCTTTAAAGTAATCTTGGTTCTGATTTGCATTATTTCTCATAGTCCTTATAAGTTTTCTTGATGCATGATGTGATTTGGGCTTAAGTTTTTTCATGTTACACATTGGTTATGTACATATCTAGATGAAATCTAAAATTTGTCATAATGTTTTAAATAAGACTAACAACATCATTTATTTCTACCCTACCCTCCCTTTTTCTTATTTTTTAACCTGATCACCCTAGTTTAATGGTCATTATGAATTTCCATCTTAGATTAGTTCTTGAGCATAATTCATTTTTCTTAGCATAGTATACTACATATTTTACATAGATCTACTATTTGGCCAAGGTGGCTCCTAACCACCACTTAATATAAATATTGTGAAATAGTTAATTATTCTACCTCTATTCCACCAATAAATAATAGGATTATCATAACCTATAACTCATGCACTAAATTCCTAGAACTCTAAAATGAGAAGTGTTTCTAAACACTCTAGGAACTTGTGGTACACATTTAGGCATCAACACTAAGTCCAATGAATAATGTCTAAAACCTAAATTCTAAACCCTAAAATAACATAGATATTTACAATGACAAGCTAAACTAAAGTGATTTGATCAAAAAAGAGCAAAAGGGAGGGTAGGGAAAAAAGGAGTTTCTAATCTTCAACCCAAATATTATGATAGAGCTTAAACTTCATCAGGACATGCATTAGACCAATATATATCATGAAATTGCATAGGCATAGATCCTATTGTATATTAGGAAAATGCCTAAGGAAAGGTAATTCAAATAAGAAATCAAGTTTACTTTAAAGGTTTAATTCCATAGGAAAATAGATTCTACACATCTTTAAGAAAATTAAAAGAGAATGAAATGAACGTAAGATATTTAAATCAACGTAGCATAAACAAAAATTGACAACTCTGCATTAACATCTGCACATATAAGATAAAAAAAAACAATTTAAATCTAAATATAAAACTAGATAATTGAGAAAACAACCATGATAATAAGAACATAGACAAATATTAGACAAACTTTGCAAAATTCCTTACTTGTACTTCTTGGTCCAAGTTTACAAAGTAATTTTAGCTCTAAGAATCCCCCCCCCCAATTTTTTCAATGACAAAACCTCCTTTTATAGGTTATAAGAGAAACCTATGAGATGGTTTAATTTATCCATTCTCAAATAGCACTCAAACATGTGTTAAAGATAAGTATCCCTTTACATATGTTTTAGAAGTAATAACATTATTTAAATGTGACTAATAGGCCACATGCTTTATAAGTTACACATGCCTTTAAAAAATAATATTCCTTTTCAAAATATTAAAAAAATATTAGTTACCAAATGAATATTCCTTATCTAACTTAGCTTCAAGACCCTAAGGCTAATGAAATTCCCTATGTCTATTGAGTCCCGCTCATTTATTTTAAAAATGACCTTTTGGTGCTTCTAGACATGTGTCATTATTTCTTGCAATCTTGAACCTAGACTAAATATGCACCACTGATCTCTTTTTATGTGATTGAATGTGAGCATGCCACTTAGCAACTTTATAGGTTCTCTGAGTCTTTTCATTTCTTGGGTGTCATCACACCACTTAGAAGCTTCTTGCTTAATTTGAGCTCTATTGAAAAAGTCCAACTTTATTCATGATGTTGATCTTTATATGTACAATCAATGGTGAACTGTTGATGTTTTCTTTTATATATAATCTTGAGTATGAGCCATCAATCTGCCAGATTGTTAACTAATATCATGACACTTTTTACTCTCATATTTATTCTCGATATCTTTAACATGTTGATTCATGCCCTTTATTGGATCTTTGGTCTGCCCACCAAGATGGTAACACTTGTCACCCTCATGTTGATCTTAGAACCCTTTAACATTTCAAACCTTTGCTCTTTGTTAGATATTTGGTGATTGATTTAACTCACATCATAGATAAAATGCTTTAGTTATTAACATTAAATCCTTACCCATAAGTCATTGGTCTCTTTTGAATCCCCCATGATCTCACCACACATTGCCTTTAGGTTTGTCCATTTCTATAGGCATAAAATAAAATATAGAAGCATTTCAAAGACTATAAATAACATAGAATAAAGTTTAGCCTGATGTTTTTTAGTTGTATTAATAAATACAATTAGGACTTAAGATAAAACATTAGTTTAAGTCTAAAATATAATAAAGAGATCCTCATTAATTAGTCCCATGAACCATCGAACATAAGTGAATTAGCATAAATATTTTATCCTAAGGTCTAAGTTGTATTAATAAATATGACTTGGACTTGGGCTAAAGGTCTAAACTAAGTCTATAATATAATAAAGTGCTTCCCACATAAAAGGTTCCTATTGTAGGCTCAATCTAAACCCTTATAGAGAGATTTTTAGGCTCCCTCCAATTGAGCTACATAATGGGAATAACCCCAAGTTATGGCTCACCTATAATGGGGCTGAACCTCTAGAGAAGGATGACTTCCTCTCGATGCTCACCTAAACTAATGTAAATTTATAAGAAAAGGGTTTAAGGTCTCTTAATAAGATGAAAGGTGATGAACCAAAGTTAAATGGACAATAATATAAGTTTGAACCCATAGTGGATTAGCATAAGACAACTATGGCTCACACAACCTCACAATCTCACTAATTTCATAAATATTTCATAGAAGAGGCTCCAAGTAGAACACTAATCTAGACCTGCAAGTTAGCTTGAAAAAACCTTCAAAGAGGTAAGTAGTAGGATATTAAGCTAGGAAGAATCTCCTTCACAAATTCACCATACACAAGCATACTAAGCACTAATTGAAGACAAGAGCCAGGCAAAGAGTTCATCTTATTAATTTAAAAGGTAGTTCTTATAATATTTTGAGAGGGTTTAACCATATCAAATGAGCACACTTTTGTAAGAGTATCAATGAGTATCCTTGTCCTATAAAATATTAAAAAAAAATTAAGAGATGAGGACCCCCATAATGGGAAAGAAACTAGAATATATATGAGAAGGTAGAAAGAGGAAGAAAGTGGGAGCATGCCATCAAAGAGGGAACATGCCATATCAGATCACTAATTGAGCTTGAGTTTCCACCTTTTTCTCTAATGAATGTTCTGCCACCCTTTTTGATTAATTAAGACACTAATTTTGGCATACCAAGTTAAAAAGTTTTTGTAAGGCTCCAAAAATGCATTAAATGCTCCTAACTGCAACTCCCAACACTATACCTTTTATTTGATCCTCCATGCCATCTCTCACTTGAATACAAAATCCATGCCCATGGATCTGATAGAATCATGGCTTTGTCCATTTTAGGTGGCTAATTGTCAAAAATGTGGCATTGCTGAAGGACGAGGATCTTCTTCATCATCATGTATATCTACCCTCGATCAAATCTGACCCAAATCTTTTCTATAGATGGAAATGTATCTCTTTTACAGGTTTTCCTTTAGCCTCTTATATCAATGTAAACCTATTAACTACATAGCCTCTCTTGATCTTCATTAGGTCTAAAATACCTATTTTGCCTTTAAGCATCCATACAAACTAATATCTCATTATATATAGGAATCCTTCTTTAAATAATAGTAAACATAGTTGTAGAATGAACCATATGTGACACAAACCTTCAAACCAGAGGTCTATATTTAGCTTCAATGGTTCCCCTTTATCATTAATCATCTTGATTATATTAACATGTCATTTTAATGGAATTTGGTTGAGTAATAATGGTAGAATTATGATTCTTTCAAGACCTAATTTCCCTGGTCCAACCCTGGTCACATGCCTAACCTCCTATCTAAGGTCCCTTATTATTTGAAATTTAAACCTCACTCATTGATTTGATTTATATGAGATGCACATGTACAATTCATTTTCCTAAGAACCTAATGCACTTATACCACTTGAAAACATCTTGTCTATCCTTGAGATATGCTAACTCTTTTGACCTTTCTTGCACTGTTGGATCAATATGTATAAATGAATGCAAGACCTTGATCTAGATCCACTAACTTTTTGACTTTAACTCACACTATTAGATCATAATATATGAAACAATGTGAGCCATTGATCTTACTAGGCCCACTTTCTTGTTAGTAGATCTTGCACCATTATATCATCAATATAATTGAACATTGATCAATGATTTTGCTTGGCTTTGAAAACAAATGGTTATTTACCGTGGTCTAAATTTGATGTCTATGTGACCATTATTTAACATCTGCAAGACCATCATTGACATATATATGACTATCAAATTTAAGACCCCAATGATTTTCTTCATAGATTAAAGTTGAAATATACACAAATGTCTCCCATTTTTTGACCAACTTTAAAGTCTTGGATCTAGAAGTGAAAAGGACACAGAGGCACTAAATTTATAGGAGATGTTTTTGATATTGAAAAGATTATACCCACTTGATCCATTAGTTCTAGGAGATTTCTAAGCATGTTTACAAAATTTTGAAATGATATAACCTATGTTTTTTTCATGATGTCTACATGCCTATCACTAATCATTTAAATCTAAATAGCTATTTATTGAGGCTTGAATTTGACACTCATGTGAATGTCTTGATTTGCATGGCCAACATTAAACACTTACATCTTGAGATAGAAAGCTCACATGGTCATGAAACTTGTAGATCATGTTCCAATCATGAATAAATTTTATCACACATGCTCCTTTGGTCATTCAAGGGCTTCTGAGCATATTTATAAATCACATAATCAGGTTATCTAGTCTAGTTCTTCATGATGTCTTGATGACGGTCTAGCTTTACAAAGCTTATTCTTGGACTTTTGAAGCTTTGAATGATTTTTTGAGGCCTATATAAACTTTTGTCTAATATTGAATTACATTGATCACCATGAAGACGTACTTGAGAAACTTTTCTTTGCTTTGCAAACTTGTCCTTAGAAATTGACAAACTACACTTTAAGTGAACTTAAAGTTTTTCAAAAGCTTTACAAGCTGCATGATCTCTTTAGTCCACTCATTCCATAAAGCACTCTATTTAACCTATTATTCCACACCAAGACCCTTGGAATCTTTATTTTAATGTCAAGATCTATATGTAGGCTAAAATTAGCCAACATTTCTAATAACATCTTGAGGTTACATACTTGTTATGCAAGACTAATGGCCTTAAACTGATCCATTGGGCATATGGAGTCCCAAGTATTCTCTCAATTGATCATGAAGATAGTCCAAAGCTATCCATATCTATAATCTCTATTAAAGCAAAAATAAATAAAAATAGAAAAACAAAGTGCCCAAGGCAAATCTTGAAAATGAAACACACAACAAAAAAAAATGTTCACAAGGCACTTAGAGGAAAGC
Organism: Torreya grandis; assembly: GCA_037957365.1. Classification (NCBI taxonomy): domain Eukaryota; kingdom Viridiplantae; phylum Streptophyta; class Pinopsida; order Cupressales; family Taxaceae; genus Torreya; species Torreya grandis. The sequence goes on from JARHVA010001365.1 coordinate 1,670,047, forward strand.
ATAAAAATCTAATCTAGTATGTACAATATGTTACATTGGATGAAATACTTATAATAACAAATTTTCAAATAGATTCCATTAATTGGGATGGGTAACACCTCTCCATTTAGCTAGACAATCTAAAAATCATTACGTTATTTGCATTCATGGATTAAATAAGGACCACTCCACCATCTATCAAACTTGGTATAGTTGCCTAGTTTGGCATTATTTGAGTCCCTCTTGAGGACTAGGTCCCATTATTTGAAGCTCCTTGTTGTAGTTCTTTTGTCAAAGGATTTTTTCACCTGATCTTGATGTGACTCAAAAAAGTTCATAGTAAGGTATCTAGTTTCTTCCAACTCCATAAGCTCTATCATCCTCACATTCATGGGCTCATCCTCTATCAACTCAAGTTGATGGGCTAAATCTAATGTAGGAAGCTCAAGAGAGATAGGAAATTTGGCTTCCCTTCCATACAAAAGAACATATTGAGAATTATTAATGGTATATTTATGAGTTACTCTATCAACCCATAAGGCTATCCTTATCTTGGTGTGCTATGTTCTCTGATTCTCTTCCATGGTCCTCTTAATGTCCTTAGCAAATTCTTGTTTGTGGACTCTACCAATCCATTTCCTTGAGGATAGTAGTTGCAAGAGGTGTTTAGGTAGATTCCTAGTTTAAGATGCCATTCACTTTTATTCATACCAAGGAATGACAATGCATTATTTAAAATTATGGTGATTGGGACACCAAACCTAGTCAAAATGATGTCATAAAAATATATAACTTCACTCTCATTAGCCTCCTTCAAAACAATGGCTTCCACCCACGTAGTGAAGTAGTCAATTATAGTGAACACATATTTATGCCTTGAACTTGATGGTAGATTGATCATCCCTATAAAGTCTAACCCCCACTACATGAAGGGTTGTTCTACCTAAATTGAATTGAGTGGAAGGGCTACTAATTTCTATTTTCCTACAAAGAGATCACACTTTTGGCATTTTCTAACCCATGCATAAATATTCCTAAAAATATTAGGCTAGTAATAACTATCCCTCATTACTTTTATATATATGTGGTTCTAAGTATAAAAGGGCCTCCTACAAGTCCATCACAAAACTTCTCCAAGAGTTTGGTCACCTCATCATCATCTATGAACCTAACGAGGACTCCATTGAGGTCCCTTCTAAAAATAAATCCATCAGGCAATGCATAAGGTATGGATTAAAGCTTGAAATACATGTTCTTAGCTATGTCCAAACCTTGGGGGCATTATCCTATTATCAAGAAGTGAGTCATGTCTTGAAGTTTTTTGTTTTGACGTGGAGGTGCACCTACCTATGAGTTATTTTGGGTCACCAAAATAGCTTCTTTGACCTCTCAAAGATCACTTACCATATGATCACACAAGCCCTTACCTTTGACCAACTTGGTGAAATTAATCTCTACATCATATTTTGTGACCTTGGTGATCCATCCTACTCTCTTCTCATTCAAATACTTATTAAGGAGCAATTCCCTAACCCTAGGATGAGACGCCATAAGATGAATCCTATTGTTGAAGAGCATGGGTCTAAACTTATTAAGACTCTTTAAGGTTGAAAGAACTTGTTTTTCAATAAAATTATACCTCACCTCATATCCTTCTATCCCTTGACTAAAAAAGACAAGTGGTTACTCCATTCCTTTACCATTCTTTTACATCAACACAGCTGATAAGTTGTCAACATTGGCAAAGGTGTATCATATGAAGTCCTTAGAGAAGTTAGGATTCAAGTATGAGGGTGCTTGCATAATATCATGCTTGATGGCCTCAAAGGTTACCTTACCTTAATTTGACAAAGAAAACACTTGATTCTTCTTCAGAATGGTCGTCATGGGTTTAACCAAGATTACTTAACTAGGTTTAAACCTTCTCATAAATATAATCTTCCCAAGGAAGCTCTTAATCCACTTGTTTTTCATTGGTAAGGATATGTTTAAAATAACACTTACTTTATCAGGGTTAATGGATAGTCCTTCTTTTGAAATAATGTGACCTAATAGCTTACCCTTATGTATCAAAAACACACATTTCTTGGGATTTAAAGAGATCCCATACTCTCTACATCTCTAGAATATCAACCTCAGATGGTCCATGTGCTCACTAGATTTCTTGGAGAATATTATGATGTCATCCAAGTAAACCAGTACCATTTGATTTAGAAATCCTTGGAAGGCTATGTCTATTGCTCTTTGAAAGGTTACTTTAGTATTGAATAACCAAAAGGCATCTTTTGGTAAGTAAATTTGCCCCACTTGGTGGTAAAGGTTGTCTTGTAATGGTCTTCCTCTCTTGCTATCACTTGGTTATAACCTGAATACCCATCCAAATGAGAGAACAACCCTCACCTTGTCTCTCACCTTATCAAGATTGAGGATCTAATGGAGTGAACACAATGATGAAAATTCAAAAGCATAGAAAGCCCCATTGAGTCATCATGTGGTACTCCCACATTCAAATCTTGAAAAAAAAAGGGTCTAATATATTAAATGGAACCAATGGCATGTAATTACTTAGATCATGATTTGATAGCTCTTACCTCATCATGGATCTTGATTTGACGGAGTGAATTGAATCCAAGATCTATGGAATGTAGGAACTTAGTGAGCTTAAATTTGACATTCTTATGAATGTCATTTTACGTATGCAAGGTCATCATTGGCATCCCTGAGATCTTCAAATTCAAGATCATCAGATATTTTGTCTAAGCAAATGGATGTGTTTTTATCATTCAAGGGGTCATTTGATATCATGTTTCAAAACTTAGCATAAAATACTTTAACATACATCTATGGCATGTTTTTTAACATGAAATAAACTTAGCTTAAAATATTTTAGCCTAAGTTCATTTTTATAATCATCTACTAATTAAAGATCATGAATCTTAAAGGATCAATGGCCCATGCTTCATTAAGATCAAATTATCCATCGACATAAAATCATCAACAACTATTTAGCAAAGCTCTAAGATCCCAAGGACTTGACACGTGGTAAACACATGTTCAATATGTAACTGGTGTAGAATACAGAGATCAAAAATCTCATGAAGGTGCCAAGTGGCACAACCATAGGGATCAATGCAAATATGGATAATAACATAAAAGATCCTAGATCATAATCGATGAACTACATTGATTTATAGGAAATGATCTAATGACATGAAACAAAAAGGAAATTTAAAAAAAATAATGGCTAGTGCTTTCAAGGTAATTATGAAAAATGTCATGAAATTTCCAAATAAATGCCAAATAAGCATCATGCAAGAACATAGTAAAAAAATTAATATCTTATGTTGTCAAAAATACAAATGTATAGAGGTAAAAGTCAAGACCAGTCTGGGGTAGATAATAGTAAGATATTAGACATGATCTTCAATGCAAGAGAAAGGATAAATGAGGCCAAAAGCATTAAGGAAGCTATGGATAGGAATGATAGGGAGTTGAATTATCTAGATGACAAGGAATAAGAGTTTTTATTAAGACCAAATATAGATTTAGGACTTGTTAAAGAGAAGCATAAAAAGGCTATGAACATCCTTCAGTAGTAACAAGCAAGTTCCCAAGCACAGGGCCCACCAACTAGTTAGTTAATATTCCACTTTTGTGAAGCATTGTAACATGTTGAAAATGGAATATTATTTTGTAAAGTCATATGCTAGTTTCTTAGCATATTTATCTCTAGGTTAGTTTATTTTATAAAAGCAAGTGTATTCTATAAATTTGTAGAAAAATGATAACTATCCTTACTTCTTATACATTTATATCTTGCAACTAACTAGTATACTTCCTTGTCCTTCTGTAAAACACAATACTACCATTTTATAAAGGGGGGAGTTCTTAGAGCCAAAATTACTTTGTAAACTTGGAGCAAGTAATACAAGTAATAAATTATGAAAATATTTCCCAATATTTGTATGTGTGTCTTCTATCATGGCTTATCTCTCATTTGTTTATTTTGATTTCCATATTTGAATGGTTCTTATGGATTCTTGGTGTGCACCTTTAAATTCAAAGTTGTTAATTTATGTTGATGCTAGGTTGACTAAAAGTCTTTAGTTTAATTTCATTTCCTTTACTCTTCTTACATTTGGGCTAATGTTGTTTACTTATAGGGGTAGAATCTATAAAGTGAACTTGATTCTTATTTGCATTATTTCTACCTTCCTTAGGAGTTTACCTGATGTATGGTAAGATTTGGTCTCAAGTTATTTCATATTATACATTGGCTTTAAGTTCCTTCCTAGATGAGACTTGAAATTTTTCATGATGTCTAGAATGAAGATCAACAACATTTCTTTTTTCCCTACCTATCCTTTTTTTAACCTGGATCACCTTAGTTTTGCTTGTCATTGTAAATATCTATCCTAAATTAATTATTAATTTATTTATTGATCATAATTCAAAATTATTTACCTACTTATTGCATACTTTGCATAGATTTTTTGTTTGGCCATGGTGGTTCCCACCCACCAACTAATATAAATATTGTGAAATAGTCACTAGTTCTGCCTCTATTCCACCAATAGGTAACAAGATTACCACAACCTACAAATCATGCATTGGATTCTTAGGAATTCAAAAATGATAAGTGTTCACTAAACACTTTGGGCACCTATGCTACACATTTAAGCATCAACAAGAGGAACTTCACTGGTACTAGAAGGAGGGCCCTCAACAAATCTTTTTGAATTTATAGGATCTTTACTAGTTTTGGTGTATTTTGATCAAAAATCACTCTATTCTTTCAATATTTGTGTTTATTTTAGAATAATTATAAAGGGTGGTGATCTTCATGGTTTTAGATTGGTCTTTGGGCTTATTTAGACAAAGATTGACATTCTTTGAATACATATGATTAGTTGTGATAAAGATAGCTTTAGATATATGAATCCAAATAGTTTGAGGTTAGTAATATCTATTTTGATCAAATATTCATAAACACTTTGAAAATTTGAGTTTATTTGGACTTGAACATGTAAAGATAATTCTTACTAGTGTATTTGGACACCTCTTTGAGATAACTTAGCTAAAGAGTGTTATCCTTTATTATTATTTATATGAATCTTTGCAAAAAAAATTTAATGTACAAATCTAATCAATATTATTTGTAAAGATTGATTTTACACATAATATTTCAAATAGGTTATAAAGTCAAAAGTTGGAATTTCCCAAGGCAAGGCTTAGGTGAGTGAAATTCCCAAAGTCTCAGACACTTCACCAATTCAATGTACTCATGTGTTCAAGATATGGCTTAGCTAGGTGGTTTTTCAATCAACATGTTAGGTATAGTACATGATCTTCCTTGGAATCTTGAAAGATACTTGCTTTTGTATAGTCTTAATAATGTTGTCACAGCTAAAGAGCATGTTAGAAGTTTTAAATATTCTCTAAGATTATTGAATGTGACTCATGAAGACATAACCTATAGGTTATTTCCATTTACTTTTAAAGATGCTTCCTATGAATGGTTTCTTAACCTTTTAGAGGATTGAATTACTATTTGGAATGAATTAAACAATATCTTCATTGATCAATTTGGCAAAATTATTAGCCCCTGTGTCTTGTATCAATAGTTTACCATAATTAAAAGGGATGTTAATAAAACCATCAGAGCCTTTAATGCTTAGTTCCAAAAAATGTTTAATAAAACTATAGTCCCTTATAGACCTAGTGAGGGTTTAGCCTTAGATATTTATAGGGATGTTATAGATCCCTTGACCTCTATGTTCCTAAAAAGGTCTCTTCCAATCATAAACACATTGACCTAGGCCTACTCTAAACTTGTGATCATTATTGACCAAATGTAGTATTAGGGTTAGATGGCATATTCTATGCCTAATGTTAATCCAAATTGGCTCATCTATAATGTCATTCCTAGTATTCCTACTTTAAAACTAGTTCAAAACCATTTTCCCTTGAGTCATACATATCCCAGCCAAGACCTAGAGTTCTTGAATAACACTTATAGTGGATTTTAACTATAAAATCATAGAAATATAGTGCCCAAAACTAGTAATAATGATCCAATTCTTGAGCCTAAGACACCAAAAATTTCAAATGACTTAATATTAGAAAAGATCCAAAAATTAAGCACTGACTTTCTTTAGTTACAAAAATAAGTATAAAATATAAGGGAAGGCTAGGATAGAATCTATGTTTCCCAAATGTTTGATAGGCCTCAAAATGGGTTTCATGATAGCATGAATAATGTATCATATGAGGATAAACACATGAGTTTTTATGATATTTTTGTGACTGATTATTGTAATATGTATGAAACCTCTAAAGTTGTGCCTAATCAATACTTTGTTGTAAGGACATCTAGCTTTGCAAGAGCACCTCAAGGTTTTGTGCAAACCTTTGATTTCTCATTTGAATATGAAGATGAAGATAAAGATGATCCAATTGAATAAATTACATTTGATGGAACTTATATTCCTGGATATGTAAAAGAGATTGCAATTGAAGATCAATAAGATGTCATCATTAGTACAACTATAGATGGAGAAGAAGAGTTGTTGAAAGTAGATATGGATCAAATACAATATGATCTTTCTTCAAAAGGTAGCTAGAAAGACATCCCACACATGTTTATTTCTAAAATAGAGAATACCCCTAAATAATATGATCACTAGTAGAGGTTATTCCATGATTTCTTATATAGAATCAAAGAGCTGGAGATGGTAGATGATGGAGTAAGAAAACACATGGATGATTCATCTACGCATTTCAGCAATGATCTGGAGTTTCCAAAAGATGATATTATTTTGGAGGACCAAAACCAAGATAAGATAGAGCCTAATTGGATAGAGGAGATCCCTTTCTTCACTCAAAATGAAGATGGAGTGAGTGAATCAGATCAAGAATTATCATATGACCTCAGCAAGAGGTTAAGAATAGGGTACCAACATGTCTCTGATGATGGGATTTGAGATGAGCATCATATAGTTGATCAAGATGAAGAATCCTTTTGGCATGAATTGGATTTTTTTAGTACAAATATTGGTAGTCCATGTCCACCTTAGAAATAACATATTGAAGACATCAGTCTAAATATACTAGTTAAGCTACCATTATTGGGTAAAGATGATATAAACCACTATCTATCTATGGATGAAATATAAATATAACTCCTAATACAAATTAGGATAATTTGGGAGGAAGATGATTATATTTTAGACTCATTTATTTGATCCATGTACCTAAGAATGTATATGGGAGCCCAAGTCACACCATCTAGAAGACCTAGGCATCTAAATGCCCTTATCTACAGAAAGATGCCATCAAAAAACACTAAATTTTCAAGGTTCTATAGTAGACTACGTAATTTTCCATTTGACCCTAGAGGTAAGTATTTTATGAAGTTAGTATAGGGATTAGATTAATTTATTTCTGTTCTTTCTTTCTTGTTGTTTCCTTCTTATCGCTTGTTTATATATAACACTTGTACATATTTGTTTTTCTTTTTTGGTTTGTTCCTTACTTATAAATAGGTCATTTTGATATCCCTCTATTCAAGGATCACTTAATTTTATTGAAATTCTTGAAGTTCATAAATTTAGGTACGTACCTCATGCACATGTTGACCATGGATTTGAAATATGAGCTTGATGTTCTAGTTTAGAAGAACTAGCAAGGACTAACAAATAGGTTAACTATTTTATGATAACTTGAACATTATTTTGATCTAAACTTAGTCTTAAGAGGTGTTACATATGTGGAATGAAATCTTGAACTATTAGGGCACAGTCATGCTTTCATTTAGCAAACATCCTTACTTGAGACAAAGGTCATAGCCATAGGTGATTACTTGAAGATCAAACACTTGAACAAATTCTTAAACCTAGATACCCTAGTTCCCAACCTTGTTGAAAGCATCAAAGATCTAAAAAATATAAAAAATTAGAATTTGTTACAAAATCAAAAGCCTTTTTAAGCAAAGGTGATTCTGGTAACCTTCATTGGGGCTATATACACCTAGTTGGTGTGGATCAAGGTCATGAGTGTAACCAAAGGCATCTCTATCAAGGCCATAGATGATTGGTTGGTAGTAGATCAATGCCCACACATTCCATAAACTAGAAACATAGTCCTTAATGGATATCCAAATATGCTCTAAGTCAATATTAATGATTAAAGGCATAGAACTTAGAAGTTATCCCTTGAATCCCATGGAAAATAGTAAGTGGAATCAAAGAACACACACATCATGGCTATGTATTAATGTTTGACCCTAATTTTACATGTGAAAAGCTTGTTTTAACCATTAACTAATTTTGGTGATGACATAGATCAAGTAAAATAGGTAACCTAGTCACTTATCCAAACTAGAGCCTCTAAGTTTTAAAATATTTATATGTTTCCCCTAGAAGTCACCATTTTTTGAGGTCAACATACCACTTTTTTGAAAACTGGGACCCTTGAGATATTTTTAAACTTAACACAAAAATCATGGCTCATTTTGAACATTATTAGAATTTGAAGATATCCAGTTTGATAAAGTTGGTCTATTGGTTTGTGGTTTTGATTTAAGGTTATGTAATTTTACTAACAGTTTCCCTTCATGTGATAAGTTGCAAGTTTCATGGAGCCTTTATAAATAGATCATGCTTAGATCCCCACTATTTATTTTCATCATGATTTTACTAGACTTTGATCTAAATAATCTTTTTATTAGATTCATACAATGAAACCCTCCTTTCAGTAAACCCTAACTTGAACCCTTGGTTCAAATTTACATATTAGTAGAAACACTTTTGGTGAGAATACTTTAAATTTGTTTTTGGCTTAAGCCCTAATTTTCATGTTAATGCTTGGTCATGTTTCTTTACATGACCAAACCTTATCCTAAAAATTATGCTTATTACCCTCTATTTTCCCCCTTTGTTCCTTATATTTATAATGTGGTCTAGTGTTATGCTAGTAGGAGCATGGTCCCCTTTGTTAAAAATTTAGCCTAAAGATTTAACCCTAAGTCCCCATTCATATTTATTAACATAAATGATACCTTAGTTTTAATGCTTTATCCCAAGTTCTTATGTCATCCCAAGTCCTCACTTAAATACCTTGTTTGTTTACAAATCTAATGGTTTTCACTTCATTGTGAATCTTGATCCAATGGAGTGAAGAAATATTGATGAACATAAGCATTTAATCCTAAAAAAACAATCATTTGTGAGCATCTAAATCATGATCAATGGCTCTCACCTCATCAGGACTAAGGATCTAATGGAGTGAATGCAACAATGAAAAGTCAAAATCCTAAGAAGTTCCATAGAGTCACCATGTGGCACTCTCATATTCAAAGCTTAATAACAAATGGTCCCACATATTAAATGGAACCAATAGCATGAAATTACTTGGATCATAATTGATATCTCTCACTTCATCACCACTCTTGATCTAATGGAGCCAACTGAATCCAAGATCTATGGACAATAGAAACTTTACTAGCTTAAATTTGATGTTATCATGAACATCATTTGACATCCATGAGGCCATCATTGACATCCCTGAGACTTTCAAATTCAATCTCATCTAATATTTTGTCTATGTAAATAGATGTGTTTTTATCATTCAAGGGATCATTTGATTTCATGTTTTAAAACTTAACATAGAATACTTTAACCTAAGTCTATGGTATGGTTTTTAACATGAAATAAACTTAGATTAAAATATTTTAACCTAAGTTAATTTTAATAATCATGTAATAATTAAATCTCATGAATATTTTAGGATCAAAAAACCATGCTTTATTAGGATCAAATGATCCAATGTTGTGAAATCATCAATGACTATTCATCAAAGCTCCAAGAGCCCATGGGTTTGATGCATGGAAAACATGAATTCAATATGTGACTAATGTAGAATATAGAGCTAAAAAATCCCACAAATTTTATAAGTGACACAACCAAAAGGATCAATGCAAAGATGGATAATAATAGGTGAGTTCTCATATCACAATTTATGGCCCACATTGATTTGTAGGAAATGATCTGACAACATGAAAAAAGGGCAAATTTTAATAAATAATGGTTAGTTCTTTGAAGGCATATATAAAAAATGCCATGAAAGTACCAAATATATGTTAAATAAGTACCAGACAAACATAAAGTGAAAAAAAATGAAGATCTTGTGTGCTCAAAAATATAAACATATAAAGGCAAGAATCAAGGCCAGTCTGGGGTAGATAATATTAGGATCCTGGGCATGATCCTCAATGTAGGAGAAAGGATAATTGAGGCAAAAATATTTAAAGAATCTATGGCTAGGAATGATAAGGAGTTGAATGATCTAACTGACAAAGAAGAAGAGTGTTTCTTAAGGCCATTTATGGATTTGGGATTTCTTAGAGCCAAAATTACTTTCAAATAGTTCAAATGACTTAATATTATAAATGATTCAAAAATTGAGCATTGATTTCATCAATTACAAAAAAAGTAGTAAATATAAGGGAAGGATATGATATAACCTATGATTATCAAATGTTTGATAGTCTTCCAAATGGGTTTCATGATAGCATCAATAATGTATCATCTAAGGATATACACATGAGTTTTTATGATATTGTTGTCACTGATTATTGAAATATTTTTGAAACCTCTAAAATTGTGCTTAATCAAGAGTTTATTGTAGGGACATCTAGCTTTGTAGGATCATCTCAAGGTTTCATGAAAGCCTTTAATTTCTCATTTTAATATGAAGAAGAAGATGAAGATGAGCTAATTGAATAAATTACATCCGAGGGAATTTATATTCCTGAAGATGTAAAAGAGAATGCAATTGAAGATCAACAAGACATCATTTTTTTTACACCTATAAATGGAGAGGAAGAGTTGTTGGAAGTAAATATGGATCAAATACAAGATTATATTTCTTTAGAAGGTATCTATAAATACATCCCATGCACATTTATTTATAAAATAGAGAATACCCCTAAAGATGATGACCACTACTAGAGGTCATTCCATGATATCTTAAATGGAATCAAAGAGATGGAGTTGGTAGATGATGGAGTAGGACAACACATGGATGATTCATTTGAGGTTTTCACCAATGATCTGGAGTTCCCAAAATGATATTATTTTGGAAGCCCAGAACTAAGATAAGTTAGAGCTTGATTGGATATAGGAAATACCTCCCTTAATTAAAAATGAAGATGGAGTGAGTGAATTAGATTAATAATTATCGTATGACTTCATCAAGAGATTAGGAATAGGGGACCAACATGTCTCTGATGATGGGATTCAAGATGAGAATCATATAGTTGATTAGGATGAATAATCCTTTTGGGATGACGTGGAATATTTTTTTAAAAAGATCGATAGTCCATGTCCACCATAGAAAAAATATAATGAAGACATCAGTCTAAAGATACTAGCCAAGTTGCCATTATTGGGTGAAGATGATATAATCCATTATCTATCTATGGATGAAATAAAACAAGAAATCATGTTGTAAAGTAGGATAATTTAGGAGGAAGATGATTGGATTTTCCTAAAGTTTTAACCCTAAGGCCCCATTCATATTTATTAACACAAACGAGACCTTAGTTTTAATGCTTTGGCCTAAGTTCTTATGTCATCCTGAGTTGTCACTTAAATACCTTAATTCTTTTCATATTTGATAGTCTATGATTCATCATGACTCTTGATCTAATAGATTGAATAAATCCTGATGAACTTGAGCATTTAGTTCTTCAGACCAATCATGTGCAAGCATCTAAATCATGATTAATGGCTCTCACCTCATTGAGTTTGAGGATCTAACAAAGAAAATGAAATGACAAAAAGTCAAAATCCTAATAATTTATATGGAGTCACCATGTGGTGCTTCCAAATTTTAATCTTGATAAAAAAGGGTCCCACATATTAAATGGAACTAATGGCATCTAATTGTTCATATCATGATCAACAGCTCTCACCTCATCGTGAATCTTGATTTAATGAAACAAATTGAATATAATATCTATGAACTACAAGAACTTCATGAGATTAAATTTGACATTATCATGAATGTCATTTGACATATACAAGGTCATCATTGACATCTCTGAGACGATCAAATTCAAGCTCATCTGATATTTTATCTAGGCAAATGGATATGTTTTTATCATTCAAGGGGTCATTTGATATCATGTTTCAAAACTTAGCATAAAATACTTTAACATAAGTCTATGGAATGTTTTTTAACATGAAATAAACTTAAATTAAAATATTTTAGCATAAGTTCTTTTTTATAATCATGTACTGATTAAATCTCATGAATCTTTTAGGATCAACAACATGTGTTCCAATGAGACTAGATGATCCAATGACATGAAATCATTGATGACTATTCAACAGAGATTTGAGAGCCCATGGGATAAACACATGGTAAATTAACATTTAATATGGCCAATAATAGGAAATATCCTTTTTTTTATTGATGACCCATATTGATTCATAGGAAATGATCTAACAATGCAAAACAAAAGGGCAAATTTCAAAAAATAATGGCTAGTGCTTTAAATGCATTTATGAAAAATGTTGTGAAAGTTATATATATATATATATATATATATATATATATATATATATATATATGTGTGTGATAAATAAGCTCCACACAAGCACATAGTGACAAAAATGAATATCTTGTGTGCTAAAAAATGCAAACATATAGAGGCAAGAGTCAAGGCTAGTCTAGGGCAGATCATAGTAGGATCCTAGACATGATCCTTAATGTAGGAGAAAGGATAACAAAAGCCAAAAGCATTAACGAAGTTATGGCTAGTAATGGTAGGGAGTTGAATGATATAGCTAATAAAGAATAAGATTGTCTCTTAAGGCTAGCTATGGATTTGGGAATCATTAATGATGAGTATCAAAAGGCTATGAGCACACTTCAGTAACAATAAGCAAGCTCTTATGCATAGGGCCCACCATCCAGTTAGTTAATATTCCACTTTTGTGTAGCATTGTAACATGTTGAAAATGGAATATTATTTTGTAAAGGTATATGTTAGTTTTTTATCATATTTTCCTCTAAGTTAGTCTATTTTAGAAAAGCAAATGTATTTTATAACTTTGTAGGAAAAGGACAATTATCCTTACTTCTTGTACATTTACATCTTACAACTAATCGGTATACTACTTTATCATTATATAAAATTTAGTACTACCATTTTTTAAAGGGGATAAGTTCTTAGAGCCAAAATTTCTTTGTAAACTTGGAGCAAGGAATACAAGTAAGGAATTCTACAAAGATTGTCCAATTTTTTTGTGTGTTTGATATCATGGCTTCTTTCTCATTTGCTTGTTCTAATTTTTAGATTTGAATGGTTATTATGTATTCTTGGTGTGCACCTTTAAATGTAGATTTTTTAACTTATGTAAATATTAGGTTAACTAAAATTATTTAGTTTCATTTCATTTCCTTTATTCTTCTTACATTTAGACCAATGTTGTTTGCTTACAGGGGTAGAAACTTTAAAGTGAACCTAATTCTTATTTGCATTATTTTCACCTTATTTAGGATTTTGCATGATGTATGGTAAGATTCAGGATCAAGATATTTCTTATCATACATTAGTTTTAAGTGCCTACCTAGATGAGACTTAAACTTTGTCATGATGTCTGGAATTAAGATCAGCAACATTTCTTTCTACCCTACCTTTCATTTTTCTTCTTTTTTAATCTGAATCACCTTATTTTAGCTTGCCATTTTAAATATCCATCCTAAATTAATTCTTAATTTAGTTTTTTAATCATAATTCACCATTATTTTCATAATTACTATATAATTTTCATATATCTTTTATTTGGCCATGATGGCTCCCAACCACTAATTAATATTAATAGTGTGAAATAGTCACTTATTCTACCTCTATTCCACCAACATGTAATAGTATTATCATAACCTATAACTTATGCATTGGATTCTTAGGATTTAAAAAATAAAAAGTGTTCACTAAACACTTTGTTCACTTGTAGTAAACATTTAGGCATTAATAGGAGGAACTTCGCTAGTGCTAGAAGGAGGGCCCTCAACAAATATTTGTGAATTTGTAGGATCTTTACTAGTTTTGGTGTATTTTGATCAAAGATCACTCTATTCTTTACATATTTGTGTTTTTCTAGCATAATTGTAAAGGTTTGTAATCTTCATGATTTTAGACTAATCATTGGGCTTATTTAGACAAAGATTGACATTCTTTGAATACATATGCCTATTTGTGGTAAAAATAGCTTTAGTTCTATGAATCCAACTAATTTGAGGTTAATAATAGTTATTTTGATAAAATATTCATAAAAACTTTGTAAATTTGAGTTTACTTAGACTTGAATGTGTAAAAATCATTCATACTAGGGTATTTTGACACCTCTTTGAGCTAACTTACTTAAAGAGTGTTGTCCTTTATTATTCTATATATGAATCATTGAAAAATATGCTTAATGTAAAAATCTAACTAGTATTATTTGTAAAGATTTATTTGACACATCATATTTCAAACAAGTTTCAAGGTCACAAGCTAGATTTACACAAGGTAAGTCTTAGGTGAGAAAAGATCCCAAAGTCTCAAACACTTCACCAATTCAAGGTACTCATGTGTTTAAGGTATGGCTTCGCTAGGTGGTTCTTCAATCAACATGCTAGGTATAGTACATGATCTTTCTCACAATCTTGAAAGATATTTTCCTTTTTATAGTCCTAATAATTTTTTCACAATTAAATAGCATGTTATAAGTTTCAAAGCTAATGTTCTTACATTTAGGCTAATGTTGTTTGTTTCTAGGGTTAAAATCTTTAAAGTGAACTTAATTCTTATTTGCATTCTTTATACCTTCCTTAGGAGTTTTCCTAATGTATGGTAATATTTGGGATCAAGTTATTTCATATCATACATTGGTTTTAAGTGCCTACTTGGATGATACTTGAACTTTGTCATGATGTATGAAATGAAGATAAACAACATTTATTTCTACCCTACCTTTCCTTTTACTTCTTTTTTAACCTAGATCACCTTAGTTTATCTTGGAATTGTAAACATCCATCTTAATGTAATTCTTGATCATAATTCACTATTCTTTGAATAATTACTTCATACTTTGCATATATTTTTTGTTTGTCCACGGTGGCTCCCAAACACTAACTAATATAAATTTTGTGAAATATTCACTTATTCTGCCTCTATTCCACCAATAGGTAATATGAGTATCACAACTTATAACTCATGAATTGTATTATTAAGAATTCAAAAATGAGAAGTGTTCACTAAACACTCTAGGCACTTGTGGTACACATTTAGGCATAAACACCTCATACTTCAAGTTGAGATTCATTGATTCATATCTTATAAACTTACGATGGAATTTTCTATTTTGGTGTCTTATTATCCCGTTGTATCTATTAAATGTATTAACTTTCTTCTATTTGTATCTTAATTTATATGGAAGAGGAGGTTCAAAACCCTTGCTCAATTTATTCCATTTACACTCACTCAACATGACATGGAGGTTTAACTCCAGTATGTGGGATACATAGTTTTCAACAACACTCTATCAATTTTAAAACTCCATAACCCATTATTTATTTTGAGTACCAAGTTATATAAAAAAAAAGGAATCATAAATCCATCACATTATGCTTGATAAATCAATAAAGTGTAGGTATATGAAGGTTAGAAAATAAGAGGTGAACCAATGATAAAAATAGGTTATGAAACCCTACATAGGTTAGATTTGGTAGAATAAGATATACCTGAGTGTAAATAAATTTATAGTGTGAATTTGTTCCAATCAAACCCATACAATGTGAGAAATTTTCCAAGAGGATAAAAATCTCAAATCATAGTTCACAATAATACATAGTCATCTTTCATGATTCATACTTCTGTAATATCAAAGTAGAAATAAGGTATGATCATTCATTATCCATTTGTGCTTACTTTGCATAGCTTGTTTGATTATTACTTTTCCTTATTACTGTTACTTATCCAATTGGATAGATATAATTTTTTTTAATTTCATAGACATATTATCAGATCTATTTATTACAATAGTTTATTCACTATTTTATGTGAAACTAAAATTAAGGTAAACATAAATGGTGAACCTTGATAATTTTGAACATTCAACCTAGGGTTTTTGAAACCCTTATTCCTCTTAGGATTTTTTTCTATTTAAAATCTAAATTTTAGATATTCATCTTGTTTAGGCTTTAGTCCTTTTCAAAATCTGATTTTAAAATTTATGTCTTACATTTATTATCCATGGTTACTACTCATGATGATAATCCTTGTATGGTAAGTGTACATACAAGTGCCCAACAATTTTTTAATAATGTGCCCATAATTACAACCTATAATAGTGATGATGAAACCTATAAATACCCTAACCATCATGAATATGTTGATCTACATAGGATGGTAACCTTATAAAAATTAAAAATGCAAATTCAATAAAATCTCAGATGTGTGGAATAATTATTATAATAATTGAAAATTTGATAAAAAGAGCATAGAAATGAGAAATTTTTTAATGAAAAACATCTATTAAATGGTTCCAATATTTCTATATTATGTGGTGAATATAATTATCCTGATAAAAATATTCCACTAAGTACCACACCACCTTTGGTTGATACTATTATTCATGATGCCTCTAAAATTCCTCCTAGATATCCAAAAAACAATATGCCTTCAACAAATTCATATATTCATTATCTTGACCTTGGCCATGTTAATTCCAATTGTAATATTAAATATATTGGAGCATCTAATGATTTAATTATGTAACAATAACTCAGTGATAGGAAGATATAAATTTTTAAATAATCTCAAACTTTTAGCAAACCTAGTCACGTGCTTTCATTTTTGGACATAGTAAAAAATCTGTTGGCCCAAAAGAGCTTGTTCATCCCTTTGCACCATCATTTTTTTAATCCAATTTTACAAAAATTAATATAAATTAGGATCCATATCAACACATAAAGGCCTTCTTTGCATCTTGTATTGGGTATCACCATGAGGAATTTCTCATGACCAAAACTTTTCCAAGAAGCCTCATAATATATGCTTTAGATTGGTTCTATTCTTTACCTAGAGGATTTGTGCATAGATGTCATGATCTACTTGACCTCTTCTTAGTGAATTTTTTGAAAAACATTAGTCAAAACATTAATTTTTCATAAATTGCCTATATCAATAAATGAACTAATAACCACATATAGAACATGTGCTTAAATTCAAAATCATGCTTACCTAGATGTCACATATGCTTCCTAATAGTAAGCTTCAAATCATATTCTGAAATATTTTTCTCAATGCTCTTAAATAAAATATTATATTTAATGTATATGATTCATTTAAGGACCTATGTCATGCATTGCACAACATTGAGATTAAGCTTATTGATGTAGATATGTTAAAGTGTACATCAATTTATTCAACATCTAATGCTCCAAAAATCAATGAAAATAAACATTCAAACCCAAGACTAATGATTCAACTAATTTTCAATCAAATAATGAGGTCAATACTATTAATATGGTTTTAAAAACATGTGATAGGATTACAATTTTGAATTCTAAATAAGGAATATAATTTACACCTTTACTATATCTACTCATCAAAATTAAAGAGACCACTTGAATGTAATATCATAATTTTTTTCAGCCTTTTTAGCAAGAAGTAACTCAAGACATACATAAAATAAATAATCTAAATTACTTTTTTTAGTATCATCATGCCTCATGACACCCAACTAACTGATGGTTCAAATTATGTCATAAGATTCAATACCTAATCGATAGTAACTCTAAAATCAATGAATTGATAACAATACCTAGTTAACACTACCAAAGCTTTAACCCATTACAAAATCATCACACTCCAAATTAAAATCATATACATATGGAAACATTTATACATCATTATACCATGTAACTTGAGCATATTGATAAATTAATTCCCATGGTGTCGAGTTATAAATGGAAATCTCCTTCTATTAAATTTTATGACCATGATACACCTAATGATGAATAAAATAATAGTATAATATATATACAACAATTTATTCACTACCATGTTTTTATCACATATAGAATTATTATTGATAATGTATTTTTAAATAATACTATTTTTATGTCATTTTTATCTAGTTTAGGCTATACTCACAGAAAATTATATGTGGTATAACCAAAACATTACATAGTTATGATGGGCATAAGCATACACCATTAGGTGCTATTACACTTCCAATCACAATTGGTCCTAAGATATCTCTAGTCTAGTTTTATGTTATGCCTATTTTAGAATTATATAATTGATTGTTTGGATTCCCTTGGTTTTTTCAAATAACATAAATATCATTAACACATCATTGTGTCAATTTTGTGTATATTATTCAAGTACAAACTATTTTTGGTTCCCATTATGAGAGACCTATTCATAAACCATTTTTTCACCTTGAAATAAAAATATCATTTACCCTAGTCTTGTTCCTACTTCTACATCAAAAAAATCATCATATGCACCTACTATATATGTACTTGAAACATCACCCTTTATTGTGTGAGATCCTCAAGCTTCTATTCTTATATTTTTACCTCTAAGACATACAACATCATAAAATTTGTGTTTTAAGGTTGATTTGACACCTATAAAAAATATTTTATTGTGATATATTATAACACATATTTAATAGCTCTTGCATCACATTATATGCATATTATTCACACTAATGATGATAATTATCACACATCTCGTAACAATTTTTTAGGTACATTGAGTGATTCATTTGACTCTTATCATTTATATGCTAGTATTGTAGACCAAATTATTAGGTAGCAATACTAACCCACATAATTCAATTAAACACATACATCTTATGATATTTTATACTATACTTATGTTTTCTTCTTTTTTATTTAATATGGTTTCAATACACCTTGTAATCTACTTGATATTTTTACCACATATCTATAATTTTGGATCATATTTATCTAAAGTTAACATTATATTTATGCCTCATTATTCATGACGATTTATATTATTCATGTTATAATCTCTCTTGACTTATTTCATGCCACTTTTAACACTTCATGTTTCATATATATACACATTGGTGGCTACGATGCTTTTCATCAAATATACATACATATATAAATTTCACTAGTCATGCATACTTTTTTCACCAAATATTTCACCATAGAGGAGGTTTTCAAATACTACTCTAATATTTGGACAACATTGGAATACCTCTAGGACTATGGGTTGCCTATGGTAGAGGTAGACATCTAGGTTTAAGGTTTATCTCCCTAGATTGACATTTATGTGCTTATCATCTATACTAATTGATTATTTTTGGGAAAAGAGATAGAAATTTGAATGAAAATAAACTATCCTAAGGGGGTGATACCCTATCAAGATATCCACTATGATATCATACTTCTTGTAGTAGTAAATAAGACCTACAACACTAGCTTTAAAGTCCTAAGATGTTCTAACATTATTATTTCAATATGGAAGAGATATGCATGAGAAAACTCAAGGTAAGTCAACTAGAGGTTATATTTCAGACTCTAAGGACACTTTTACACTTTAAAATATGCAAACGCATTAGCTACACTCCATATGACCTATTATAATGAGAACTTTTGTACTAGACATGAAAGGATAAGGATGATTTAGGATAAAAGCTTATCACTAAACCTCACCATTCATCACTTGAAATAGTTAGACAAGATGTTTTTGAAATCAAAAATATATTTATTATATTATTCAAAGGCAAAGTAAAAAATCAAACTAGCAAGGCTTCACTATACATGGTGTGGATTTAGAAAATAAGAGCCAAAATGGCTACTACTTATAGAATGTGAGAGAGGAGAGAAAAGAATGGAGATCAAGAGTCATAATAAAAAGTTTCAAGCTGAGAGGGAGAGTTACATATGTATTATAATATAATATTTAATATATCATGTAATTTCTTTTTAGATAAATGTCCCTTCAAGCATGAAAACTCTTCAAATTTGGTAGAAGACCTCTCAATTGGCTTCTTTGAAACTGTCTTCATCATTGGCTTCTCTTGAACACTCCATAATAGAATAGGAACAATTACCACATATTTACTATGATTAGGGGGTTAATAAAGATATCTACCATTCATTAGATGTGTCCCTAATTATTTATATTATTTTGGACAAATGTTCTCACTACCTACAATCACTATCATCCTTCTTTCACTCATCCTTCACACTTGGCACCAATATGGTCTTCAATTTCTAAAATAAATCCATATAAGGGGTGGTATTGCACCTTTTAATAGTACTCTTTTCCTTAGATCCATCAATAAAACCTTAAAATGCCTTCCAATTGGTGTCATCACCTTCTCACTTGGTGATCACCTTCCATTCACTTGGCCAGTTTGGACTACCTGAAGTGAAGGTGCTTAAAAAGGTAATTATGTGCTTTTATAAAGAAATAAATGATCATGAGGATTTATATTAGTTCTCACTCTATTCACCAAATTTATTCACATCCTTAAATTCTCCTTTGAACTTGGAAAACACAAAAATCTATCAAGAAAAGTTATTTTACATCATGTTTATATAAATAGGGTATCAACCAATATCTTGGAAAGTATCATAGGGAAGTTTTATGTAAGTTCCAATAACTTTCCAAGTCATAATAGCTCATCTAGATGCATTTCCTTCTTTTTTTTCCATCAAGTCATTAATAAGGGTTTTAGAGGGTTTTATGTAGTTTAGACCCTTAAGGATTGTTCATAAAACTATGACATTCAATCCCCACACAAATTCCACTAAATCCTTATTTATGACCTTATTAAACATATCTTTTCTCTTTAGGATCTCATGTTAAGCAAAATTATAGATATGAGATTCTAATCTAGCCTCTCAAGCTCTTCTTTGCATTTTATGCAAGCCTGAGGTGAAAAAGGTCATGTTTGGATAAAGTATGATGAATTTATATAGCTTAATGGATCTCACACACTTAATATCTCCCCATGAACATTTTTTTATTCATTATAAGGTTCCTTTAGTGTTATAAGTGATATTAGACCCCCTTTAGGGCTTTAGTCCTAGCTAAGGCCTAATAGGCTTGATTAAATATATGTGGTTTGGGTTACCATGTTTAGTATATATAACATGTGAGACCTCATTCACATTAATTCATGTTGAAAAAAAATTCATACACCTTTATTTAAGGTTTCATCAGTCTCTAACTCACCTTCTCCTCATTTTCTTATTAAACATGCAAGGTGTGTCCATATAGAAATTACCTATGTCTATGATAGAATAGAGGTCATATCCCTTATTATATTAGGAAAAAAATATATATGAGAAGCTTATGAAAGTTATGGGGATATTTTTTATAAAATTTTATGGTTTGATCACATCAATATCATCTCCATATAGCATGAAACCGAAGGCAGACTTTGTAGTATTGATTGTGTGTTGGGTTTATGTGTATGGTTATAGGTTTCATGTTAGATCCCTTATTTTCCTTATTTTCATGTGATTATAATCTCAAATTTTAATTTTTTTTTTTAATCACTCTAAAATTTTTCATCATCCCAACCTTTGTTAAACTCTCCAATGTATACCTTCACTCTGGCAGACCTAGTTTGCAGTCAACTATGACTATGTTATTTTCTCAAGAGGGAGACCTACCTATAGATGTTAAACAAATATAAACCATGTAAATTATTTCATAAGACCTTATTTATAATTATTAACTCATTTAATACTTTATTTATTTCATTTAGACTTGTTTTCATCCATAGGTATAGTCAATCTACAAGTTGTATACCCATAGCACCTATCAATTCACATTCCAATTGTAGGTGGTAATTTTGGTGACCAAGGGGTCTCTGTAGGTGGATTTTTATGGCTTAGTATTGGTTAAAAATTTATTAGGTTCCTCTCTTTATTACTCATGTTTATACCATGTCTTGGATTCAATTAACATTCAAACTTCCATGTGCTAACATGTCCTCATTCTATAGTCAATTGTAGATGTCCATATTAAAGGAAAAAGAGCCATTATAGGTGGTAATTTGAATTCAAATATTGAGTCTCAACTTTATCACATTTTTCTTTAGTTTTTAACGTCATCCTCATCTCGAAAGGGACACTTACCATGGGGTTATGATCCTTTCATACCACCTTGGACTATGAGATCACTTGAAGGTTCAAAACACTATAGTAAACACTAAAAAACCTATAATGAAAGAATTTCTAGAATGGAGGCTTCATCTGCATCACTTATTGAGGTTAAACGCTCATTCTCTTTTTCAAGGTATTAACCCTTCATGAGGGATACAATATGGAGGCATTAAAATTAATCTAGATTCCATGTCAACTCATTATATGATATCATCAAATGTGGACAAGGCCCTATTTTATAATAACTAAGGTAGCATGTCCCTAAACTCTTTCTCCACTTATGAACATGACTCATTAAGTAAACCTGCCACTCTATGGCTCTAATACTAGTTGTTATGTCACCTTCAAAATTTATAAAATTTAAGTAGGGATCCAACATGCTCAAACTCCTCCATGAAACACCTTCAAATCTCTGTGAGAGCCACTTGTAGGTGCATATTCAAGATACAGGGTAGTGGATAGAGATATGGACAATATGCATAGTGTTAGGTTCTCCAACTAGTTCTAGACCTCCTATCAATCTTCAAATTGAACCTTTAAAACTTGAATGACCTAAAATCAATTCCCATGCTTCCATTTCAACATGATTATTCTCATGTATGTCACTTATAGGTGTATAATAAGCTACAGGATTGTGTATATAGGATAACTAGTTATCATAGTCAATCATTTGTCATTTTAATAGCTTATCCTAGTTGCTCGTGTTTAAATAATATGATAAACACCTTTTAAACCCATTAATTTCATCTCCATCATGGATATGAAAGCTTCAAAACTCTCATTTACCTAGTATTAGATGGATATTTATAGGAAATTTGACTATGTGCCATGTTCTTTGACTATGACCATCATTTGAAACCTTTTTAAATTGAGCCTTAAAAGGAAGGTGGTTTCTATGACATTTTAGAGGTGAAAAAATCATATCCAAATTTTTTTGATACCTATAGGAAAGGAAAACCTCTATAGTTGATGGTCATGCCTACAACCTAAAAATGGTGATCTCAACTTGAAACTTGAGATGTTTGGCTCATCAACACACCTCCAAAAATATAATAAAATACAAAAACCATGAAATAAATACATCCACATCTCCTAGAAACAATTTCATCAAGTGGTTTATATGGACTAGCTCGAATAAGGAGAAAACCTATAGGGTGTGGGAATAAACAGGCAAAAAGAAGAAGTTAGCTTATAAACAACGGTTCATAAATACAAAATAGTCAATCCTTGAAATATTAAAATGAAATATAAGTGTAATAATTTTATTATCATCCCTCAAAGGCATTTGATCTAGTTCCTTTCCTACTGGTTGTACCATGAGAAAATGTATTGACTAATTTTGCTTGATAAGAAGAGTGGTGGAGGATCAAAATGGTTTTGGGAAATTTTCAAGACTTATAAATCATATAAAACATGGAACTTAACTTGGTGAATCTTAATAGTCATTTGGAAACCTTTCACTTGTGCCAAAGCACTTGCATAGGTCATACAACTACCAAAACTTCTTTTTGTCTAACTATTTTCTTGATTTGACTTAAGAACCTAGATATTTTTAGTTATAAATAGCATGACTGACAATATTCTAACATATTATATGTTAAAGGGCATCTTGATACACTTTTCTACCTATGAAAACCATTCAAACTTCATTAATGGCTCAAATATGACCCTATATGACATAAAATGGTACAAGGATTAAAATTTGATTATGACCAAGGTTAATAGCACATTAAATAAAATTTATAGGACTATGACACACCTTATTTCATCTTAATATACCCTATATCAAGTTTTGTACTATATTGGGTTGACCTACTTTGACTTGTGGTTAAAATAGTCAACACATATATCTAATGCGTAATTCATACATCATTATGCATAACTTATTATGTGCATGCAATACTAAAAAAATTTGAAAAATAAAAAAACATTCATAAAAGACAAAAAAATAAAAAGTTTATTTACATTTATCTTTGTCATACTATACATATCATGCTTATTGTACTCATCTTAGATGTTTTTTTACATTCATGTTTTCACACATGCTTCTCATGGTATGTTTTAAATAGGTAATATGTAGGATATTCAAAACATATATGGTTATGTATTAATTCCACACCTCACCTATGATGTGAGGGATATTTATATACAACAAATATATCTTTTTTCTCAATTTACTATATTTATCCACTTTACATTGATCATGTATCTTGCATTTGGCTTCACATAGAGTATACATATCTTGATTTTTAACATGGATATCTACATACATTTATTTTCATATCACTATTATATGGATGAGTACATTCTATCACTCAAATTGAGATTAATAATTTTCTATATATTACACCTTGGTTTCATATCATCCATATCCCTTTGTTTAAGAGTTGGGTCTCATCCATATCTTCCCTTCTACTTCAAGTTGAGCTTCATTGAGTCATATATTACACACTTGTGATGGATTTTTATATCTCCATATCTCAGTATCCCCTTGTATCAAATGAATTTATTATATAGCATGTAATTGTATCATTTATTTTAGGGAAGATAAGGTTCAAAACCCTTGCTCAAAATTTACCTTTTAAACTCACTTAGAACTACATGTAGATATGATTCTAACATGTGGGAAACATAGCTTGAAATGTTATTTAAATAGTGTTGATAGTTCATTTGTTACAACTCACCAAGTTTAGGTTCTTAGGATGATTAGTCCATCCAGCATCTCCTAAAAAGAGTCTCACAAGGTAGATCTCCCCAAGGTCTTTATCTATCAGGTCATAGTGCACTGATCTTCATTTAGTTGTGACTTGTGGACCATTATAGTAAAGTGTCCTACTAATTCTAGAATTTTAGACTTTGTTTTAGCCTTTGACATATGACCGGAATATGCAAATTTAGTTTCTTATTCATGCGATTTTTCAATGAATTTTAGGGAGCAAAACAAACTTGCATTTTAAATTTTCCCATGTGTTTAAAATCAACATTTTGGGTTTTATTTAAATGAAGGTGTGGTGTATTTAAATGTGTTCATTGAATTACATTCAATAGTGCATTCATGGAAAATTAAATATAATATGACATGTGAAACTGATTGCATTCAAATCCTACTCTAACCCTAGCTAACAAATTAATAAAAAAGAGTAAAATAGAGGGGAAAAGATAAATAAAGCATGTTGTAATGTCACTAAATCTATAGTCACTTTAATTAATGAAACTCATAAACTAATCTAACATCTAGATAGAAATCAAAAAACAATTGGGATTAGTGCTAGAGTTTGAATATCATGATATGAATAATGAAACCATAATCATCGTGTACATTCACAAATTAAAAATTAAAAACTTTACAACTTTTATTAATAAAAATGTTTACTTGGATATCATAAATTTAGGTTTATAATATCTCATTTGAGTATAAAATTCTATAGCATCACCCAAAGGAAACAAGAGAAGGGGAGAAATTATATTTAAAAGCATTACAAAGGTGACTGGTTCAATGTCTCCTCCACTTAGAGTCAATAAGATCCAAACATTTGAAAAGAACATGAATTTTTTATTTATAACAAATTTGATCAATGAAGGGAAATAATTTTCCCCCCAAAATCAAACTTCTTGCACTTTAGCTCCATTCACACTTATAAATCAAATGAAACAAATTATTTTTTGGAATAAGTGAATAAAAATGATTTCCAATGTAATTAAAATACACTTTATAAAATTAGTCATGAGAATATGAGAATATTTTGATTAGAGGAATTTCTAATGAAATTGACCATTGCATGTGGACTGCATCAGAACTAACTTTCCAATGTTGTAGATAGTTCATGAAACAAACTTCCAATTTGAAAGGTAAGGGAAAAAGCATCCCATAGGGTCATTAAAAGATTTATAATAGGAAAATTTTGAGTTCAAGCCAAAAATCATTAATTTCTCAAAAATTAATAAAAAATGATAATAACCTTTGAAAACTACATGATCGTACTTTCATGGACTGTAAAGATAGGTTAAAAAACCACTATCCATATGCTCACATAGATATAGGCAGGGATGTTTATGTACCTATGAAGGCCTAGATGGATGACCTTTGTTAGTGTGTTTATGTGTGTGTTAAGGCCAAGTTTATGTATTTACATGCATGGGAGGGCCCAGTTAATAAACCTCTTCCCATGAATTCATGTGGACAGTGGCCATCACATTCACTCACTTGAGGAGGATGATTGGTTGACCTCTACCAACATGGATGCATGGATCCATACTAAGGCTTAGCCTAACAACACATTAAGTTTATAAACTTTTACCCTATGTGGTTTAATGTTTTTCCCCCCACAGAATGGTGGTTTCATGGAAACCACCCTTCTATAAACCATAACAATTTTTTATTTTGGCTTATATGACAAAGTGCCATTTAAAATCCCTTTTAAATTTTATTTTAAAATTTAGCACATTCAAAAATAATTTTTTACTTTTTGTAAAATTTAAATAATGAATTAGTTTTTTAAAATATTTAATTCTTGATTAAAGCTCTAGGATCCCTATAGTGGGTTATTTTGTCAAAAAAATAGAGGGTTGAGATATCATTTTCAGGTAAAGTTAGAAACATAAAATTTCTCCATATGGGTTTGGGCTCTACATAAATGGTATTTTTAAGTTTATAACATGCAAAAAAATAGAGCTACACCCAAGGTAAGCAGGGATACAAGTTCAAATGACTAAGTAAGTGAGACATTTAAACACAAATTAGGGGAGTGAGACTCCATTTTAGCACTAAGTGCTAAACATGAAATTTTATCACATGGATGTGGTCTTTCTAATATAAATGTTTATAGGTTTATATTTAACATCTAAACTAATACAGACAACCAAATCAATTTTGGAGATGAGATCGATGAGCCATGAACATAAGTGGTAGTAGCTATAAAAAATAAAAAGAGGCTTCCTAATTTTGGAAGAGATGAGGGCATGTTATGCAAGCAATAATAAATGGAAACTCTATTGGAAAATACTCCTAAATATTTTGGAATGAAATAAACATGTATACAAACCTAGAATATATGGCTAATACTATGCATGGAACATGAACAGATTCAAGAGAGGAGAAGATGGGAACCACTAAGATACCAAATATGACATTCTAATTAACCTAATGTGTGAAAATGAGTTAACTACCACTTTTTATAACTTACAAGGATTAGCTATTACATATCCAATCATCAAGCTAGTGAATCCTACCTTGATAATGTTTTCTTGGACATTGCTCTACTATCAACCAGGCATCCATATCCCTAATGGAGTTGTCTCTGATCCTATTCAAGGCCTTGATCTAATATCAATTGGGCATCCATAGCCAAAATAGAGGTTTCATAAATCACCAAATATTTTATTTTTCTTGTAATTGATTTTATTTTATATTTTCTCTTTTTACTTATTATTTCAATTTTTGTTTGGGAACCACCATGATAAGTGAAAGGCAGAACTATAAAAATTTCACACTACATTTTCATCGCATTAATTTCATCTAAGAACATATAAAAACTAATAAGATGTGATTTTTGTACTTGATTTCAAGATAATATCTTAATTAACTAAATATCTTACCCAAACTTAACCCAAAATGAATAAATGCATAACACACACAATAGATTAAGCTTTTGAAACTGATTTGAATACATAATCTAACATTACAAACTACTCAAAGTACTTATGCACCATAATTTTATTTGTGTCACTTACCTATAAGCCTTTTATTCTTCATTATTTGACCAGTAGGGGAACTTACAGGGAAAAATAAATAATGAATAGACCAAAAAGAAATAAATTAAAACTAAACTAACAACAAGGGACATGAAAGGAAAAGAGATAAAATAAAAAGGAAATGAAATGAGAAATTATTCATAGAGGTTTTCAAGAAAATACATGCTTGAAACTAGTTAGAAACCTATTTTTTAGGATTTTTATAAGGTTAAAGGAAACATTTACCTGTATTTATGTTGTCCTTTATGATGGAAAATACTATCCCATAATTATTTTTTAATGTCTAATTCATGCAACTCAATCAAAACTTGATTATAAAATTTAGCTAATTGATTTCATCTAATTTTATAAAAGCATGAGGGATATGGGTGAAAAATACCTCTACCCAAACTTGGAATTGAGGTGAGGAATAGGGTTGAGAATTAATACATACCAAAATGTGTCAATCACCCACCTTAGAAGAGACTTCCTCTTCATTATAACCATAAGATGAATCGATTGGTGGTTTCTCTTTGATGTAAATGTATTATTAAATATCATCCTCTTTGTTGTATTTGTCATCGAAAAGGAATGGGAGTGGTTCAAGTTCTTCTCATATAAGAGACCTATTGAATTTGGCATCAATGGATGAAATTTGTAGAGATATGGGATGAATTAGATCATTCTTAACTTGCATTTCCATTGGTTTCACTTCTCTATTTAGTTCATGATGTTATTCTTCCCCTTTGGATGATTTTTTTGCTAAGACAAATAATTGAGTGATATCAGCTGACTTGAAGGCAAAGATGAGCTAAGAAAATAAATCAATCATTTCTAGTTATTGGGCATCCTTCTCTTTAGAGAAATAGCCAACTTTGTCTTTGTTTTATTATTATGTTTCATTCCCTTTTGATAATATAGATAAGGTCACACCAATACCACAAAGTCGCTAGTTATCTTGGACCATGTTTTCAAATGTATGAGAAATAACATATCAGAAAGGTGCTTCAAATGCTTAATATGCATATTCCCCCTCTAATTTCTCTATCTCCTTGAATTATTCTTCTATTTGAGTATGAGATTCTTCAAGTTGATTTTATTCATTTTATGTGGGTGTCTCTTCACCAATTTGCTTTATAACCACCCAATTATTTTCAACCTCCAATGAAACTTCACCATCATAATCCTCATTATCACTACCATAGCCATCAAATAATGGATCATGTTTATGAAATGGGACATTCTCAGTGTGTATGATCAATTATACAATAGCAATGCATCTAGGTTCATAGACTCCAGATGGTGTATTGGGGTATGTATTTTCATATCTTGGATTGTGCATTGCCTTCTGATTGTCTCCTGTAACAAATGGTATTTGATTAGAAATATCACCCAAATATATTGAATTAATAAAATGATATGAATCAATGTGTTAATTATATGCATTAAAAGAGTAAGCATGGCTTTCATTTATCATAGGGAGGTTTGGTTGGGTGAAGGCTTGGGCCAATGCTTCATTGTGATGCAGATATTAATCAATGGGTTGACTTGTAGGCATGAAACTTGTTGTCCCCCAAAATTAACATTCATTTTTGGGATAACATTTGAATTATTTTGGTCTTACAGACCAAAATTATATCTTCCATTTTTAAAATTTGTCTTAGACATTTAGATTCCTCATTTTCAAAGCTTCTCAAAAAATCTACAGACTTTGCTAGTCAAGTTCAATGGGTTTTCATGTTGATTTATATGGACTTTGTATCTTCAAATTCTATAGGCAAGTTCATTTATATAGGTTCAAAGGCTTCCACACACTGTTTCAATTAAAAGAATCATTTTTCAACACTTAACCATTTTTAGGGATTGGTTCAAAGCTTTGGTTCAATTGAAAATCTTCATCGGCAAGCATATGAGTGCAAAAAGAGACTTGAACCATTGAACCATTGAACCATTTTGGTTCAAAGGTTCAACAAGTTCAAGGTTCAATGGCAAGTTCAACCAAAGGAATAGTTCAATGGCTCAGTTCAACCAAGTGGTTCAACTCTTTATTTTCACTCAACTGGTTCATTCTTTCAGTTCATCCTTTGCTTCAATGTCTACAGGTTCAACAGCAGGTTCGAAGACATTTTTCAAAGCTTTGTTTGAACCGTTGAACTAAAAATTGGTTCAACGATTGGTTCAATTACTTGACTCATTGGATGGTTCATCGGCTTTTGGTTCAAAGGGGCTCAGTGCATTTTGTTGAACCATTGAACCAGTTCAATGGATAGGTTCAATCTTTTGGTTCAATGAAATGGTTCAAATTTTGGTTCAAAGGTAAGTTCATAACGTCTTGGTTCAATACTTAGTTCATCAACTTGTTTCATTCATTGAACCATTGGCTTGAACCATTTTTGGTTCAACCGATTGGTTCAATGTCAAAGTTCAAAGGGCCGGTTCAATGTAGAAAGGAGACTTCCTGAAGGAAAAATTCCCTTGCAGAGGATAATTAATTGACCAAAACACCCTTTGGAAGGGTTATTTTAAAAGAAACAGTTAAGTAAATTTATTTAGATTTGTTTAAGGAATTTGAAAATTGGCTTAACACTTAACTCTTTTAGACTTTTATCTGAAGGAATTCCTTCAGACAAAAAGTTTGAAAGAATTCCAAGTGATTGCGAAAGCAAAACTCGAAGACATTTTCAAAGAAACAAATTGGCGGAACAAATTTCCACAGACTTTTTGTCCATGGGAATTTTCCTTAGACTTTTTGTCTATAGGAATTTTCCCCAGGCAAATTGTCTGCAGGAATTTTTTGCAGGACAAATGTTTGTAGGAATTACCTGCAGGGGAGACTCAAATATAAAGCCTAGGGATTTGTCTGCAGGGATTGCCAAAGCAAAGGGTTGCCGAAGGACCCTGAAGGGCAGGTGCCCTTACAGGGAACTCTCAACAGCCAAAGTAAAGGGCCCTTTCTGACCCATTCATGGATCACTTCTTAATGCCTAAAAGGGTAAAGTCAAAAGCCAAAATAAGACCAAGGGGTGATACCCCCAAAGACGTCAAATTTAGGATAGTGAACTAGCTGTTAGGAGCACATTGACGAGAATGTAAACATCAATTTTAAAGATAGTGAAATAGTCGTTGATCCTTTGGATTTATAGACTCAAATGCATTCCCAAAATTCAAGACAAAAACTAGATGAAAGTGAGGAAAGACATAACAATGAATGAATTCATGCCCTAATTCAATTAACCAAGAAAGGAGGAATGAGTAAGACAAGATCAGACCACCAACTAAACATTGAAAGTTGCAATCTCTCAATTATGTGGCTTATTTATCTACATTGAAAAGATCAAATGGGTAAAATGCCCCAAAGTTCCAGCCTATCTTCCTAACAGTTCCCAATGCATCATGATGTATTACTCTTCCCGAGTCCTTCTTGAAGTGGCTATATAAGGGACTTTCTTTCATTGTAAAATGATCTTTTTCTTGACAATCTAAATGAAACTCTGCCCAAATTGAGAGGCATCATTGATACTTTGTGCTCAATCTGTTGATCATATTCTATTAATGGAATAAGAAAGCAAGGGACTTTTCTAGACTTTGTGATGTGATATCTTTTGTTGTTGAGGAAACTATTCTTATGTCTATTTCCTTGATTTATTTTCTATTCCATTGATTTAACAAGCAAGATTAGTAAAATTAGTCAGGAAGGTGTCCTAAAGAATCAATTGTTGAGAGAATTTGTGCCCCCATAGATGCCTTCAGTGTGCTTTCTTTTTCATTGTTATGTAAAGGACTTTGAAAAGACTTTGAGCTTTCATTGCCATTTGTATATTACTCTTGAGCATTTCAAGTAGAGACTTTGTGTTCTATCTTGATTTGTTGGTTACCATACTCTCAGTTACATTCTGCTTTTATTTTTAGGAGTATTCTTGTGGTTGGCTGAATAGCTCTTCTAAAACAAGAGGAGTGATGTCTGTCATTCCCTTGAGTTTTTCCTTTGTTTTGTATACATCATTTCTAAAGAAAGAGAGATGGATGACTAGTCCTACCCTTGAGTATTATTTTCTATTTATATATATACATAGCATATCCACAGGGAACCTCCCCTTGATGAGAGGAGAGAGAATTCTCCTTTTGATGTGATAAACTTACACATTAGGAGGACTAATCTTCTTACTTTGGCTGATAAGACCTATTTTGTTTACCAGTAAGCTGATAGACAAAATATTCAACCAATAGTTTTTGGTGACTCTGCTAGGGAATATACCCATTATCTATCTATAGTCTATCCATTCCATTCACCTCTACACCAACCGAGAAAGAATGCACATTTTAAAGCCCCAAGCTTTAACTGCAGCAAGGTCAATTCTTTTCCACTTTTGTTTTACAATCTGGTAGATTCAAGGTATACATGAAGCCAAAGGGCTGAAGGTATCATTGATCCTATGTTTGAGCTAGTACAACAAAGTGATTTTGATCTATTTCCTTCACCATCTCATCTCCAACGAACCAAGAGCTTCCCTCCTACTAAAGCTAGATCCCCATTACTAGATGAAGTATCTACTTATGCTATTGATAAAGTTGTGCCTATAATTACCCCATTGAGATTTGTTATCCCTCCTTTTCAGTATCCTATAATGGTAGTTCAAGGTCCCTAGGGTAATGCTTTTGGTCCTCTTAATCTTACTCCTCCTCTACATGAGCTCCCATGCAGTTCTAGGAAGAATTTCCCTAAATTCTATGGTGATGGCAAAGTTCATCCTGATGAACATATTGCAGCATTCAGTATAGCTTGTGGAGTAATCAGGGTAGAGTTTGAAGATGTATCAGTCAAGATTTTTGTTGAAACACTACAAGGTCCTATTGCAGATTGGTTTTACCATCTATAGGCTCGGTCTGTGATTGATTAGAATACACTAAAAGATAAGTTTGAAGCTAGATTCAAATCTATAAAAGATGCACATACACTTCTAGCTCAACTTACATAGATGAAAAAAGAGCCTCATGAGCCCATGAGGGATTTTATTGCTAAATTTGACAAATTGAGAAATAGAATACCTGTCATTGCTAGACCCATAGCTAAGAATCTCAAATGATTTTTCATTAATTCTTAGCTACCTAAAGTTAGTTTCCTCTTGAGAAGTGTTGGTCAAATAGATCTCACTATAGCTCAACTTTTGGCCACTAAAGTGGAAGATGATCTCATCTTATTAGGGAAAATAAGAAGAGATCCAAATAGAAATAGATCTTCATCATCTTCTAAATTTACATCTACAAGTACCACAGATCCGATGGTGCATAAATTACCAAATGAGTTGCTTGCTCTTAAGAAGCAAATGGCTCAAGGAGTGTCTTCTACTCCTACATACAAAAGGACATTCCCAAATCAGTCATATAAGGGCAATGTTGCTAAAAATCAAGGACAACAAAATTGCCTTCCTCCTCCATAAGGGAAACTTGCCCTGGAAGCTCCTCCAACTAATTTAGCAATGGGATACCTTGAAGCAGAATCAAATTTCTCTTTCCAATCTAAATTGAACCAAGAAAATGATGTTGATATCATTGAAAATAGTCAAGAAGAATCAGTTGGTGACTCCCACATTGGTTTCCTGAATTACCAGGATGAACCTAGAAGCAAAGGAGAAGCTTCAAATGGATAATATGCAGTGTTTACTAGGTCTAAGAACCAATCAATGCAGTAGGCTGATAAAGAAAAGATAGAAGAACAATCACAGCCATCAGTCACAATTGTCAAGTATGGAATAGCTCTGCCTTTTCAACCAAAAGATTTGGTAATCACTCAAAAGGTAAATACATCCATTGTGCCTTCCCCTTCTACTTCTAATTCACAAACTAGCCACCTCCCATCCCTCTAAAAACTCAAAAATTTGAAGTACCTTTCTCTGTACCTAGCTCGATTCAGCCATTTGACATAATTGATCATGTCAAAAAGACAAAAATATAGATGTCTAAATTTGAATACTTGCAATCTAATCTAGATCAACTAAATAAGCCGGTTCAATATGTTAAAAATCAGACTATGCCTGCAGGACAAAAGGCAAAAAAAGTAACTTTTGATTCTCCAAAAAACATGCATATTCCAAATAATCTGATCATTACTCCTCTAGCTACTCCTAGAAAAATAGAACCCTTTTA
The DNA here is from genome assembly GCA_037957365.1 of Torreya grandis. Taxonomy (NCBI): domain Eukaryota; kingdom Viridiplantae; phylum Streptophyta; class Pinopsida; order Cupressales; family Taxaceae; genus Torreya; species Torreya grandis. The sequence goes on from JARHVA010001365.1 coordinate 1,704,118, forward strand.
TGTTTCACTATTAATCAATGGCCACAAACTAAGTAACTATATAATAGACTCAGGCGCATCTGACAATGTCATGCCTACTAAAGTCACTGAGTCTCTTGGTCTCACATTGACCAAGACATTTGGGAGATGTTTCTCCATGGAGAATAAGAAAGTACCATTGTTGGGGTAAATCAAAGATGCCCAATTTGCATTCATATCCTTTCCAGACAAGAGGATTAAAATGATTGTCTTGTTGGCTGACGTCGCAGTATCTTATGGCATTTTGCTTGGATGGAATTTTTGTAAAGACGTGGGAGGAGAAATAAACATGAATCTATCTAAGGCAAGGATCCCTGTCCAAGGCATGATGAAAAGATTACTTCCTGAAAAGGAAGCAAAGTATGTAGTTACCAGGACGTCAGCTCCTGAAGCTCAAATCCTTATTAAATCTGTAGGTATGGGTAACTACTTTTTATATACAGATGAAGAAGGGCCCTCTATCTTTGATGAGGGAAAGTTTGAAGTGAAGTCAGTGTCTAATGAGATTTGGACTCTAGAATTTGATGGTAGTTATTTCTCTATTGGTTTAGGAGCTAGAATTGTCTTGATATCTCCTCAAGGAGATATGTTTCCTTCATTCTATAAATTACAATTTAGCAACACAAATAATACAACTGAATATGAATCACTATTAATGGGCATGAAGGCTGCTCAAGAAAGAGGTGTCAAGTCTCTTCACGGTAAAGGGGACACCAAATTAGTGGTCTGTCAAGTGAGAAATTTATATCAGACCAAGAATGAGAGGTTATGCCACTACCGTAAACTAGTTTGGGATCAAATTGAAAGCTTTGATTCTTTCAACATTTTTGCCATTTCTAGAGAGTCCAATGATAGAGCTAATGCACTTGCTATTTTAGGAACTCTTTTAGTTCCTCATTCTGATTTCAAAGAAGACAAATATACCATTGAGCTGATCTATAGACCAAGTGTTTTTGACAATTTTGATCATTGGCAAATATTCAATGATGATCATCAAATCATTTGTTTCTTGGAATGAAAAGACAATTTTGAATAGCTATATTTTGAAGGCATTGAATCTCAGAAGTCTGAATCTATTTTTGAATCCAGTTTAGATGTAAATGAAGAGTTCATACAGCTAAAAGGAAACAAAATTCCTAAAGGCTTGGTTTCTATTGAGAAGCTATTTGACAAGCATGATAGATTTGTCAAACAATAATAGACAGATTTGAATTTCTCTCAAGGATTTGACCAAGTGAATTTGACCAACAAAGAAAATCCCAAGATGGTCAACATTGGTAAGTGTTGCACACCTGAAGAAAGATTCAAATTCACTTCTTTGCTCTGTCAATACATTGATGTCTTGGTGTATTCATATGAAGACCTGAAGTCTCTTAGACATGATGAAACCTGAAGTCTCTTAAACCTGATGAAATCTACCATCATATTCCTCTCAAGGCTGATTCAACACCCTACAAGCACAAATCTAGACAATACAATCCAAAATTTTTAGGTACTATTATGTCTGAGATACAAAAAATGTTAAATGCTAGAATTATTTTCCCAATCCATCATTCTACATGGATTGCGAACATAGTGCCTGCAAGAAAGAAAAATGGCAAAAATTGCATTTGTGTAGATTTTTGGAATCTGAGTCAGTCATCTCTAAAAGACAATTACTCTTTGCCAATCATGGACCAAGTGCTTCAAACAATAATAGGATCAGAAATGTTATCAATGTTGGATGGCTTCTCAGGTTATAATCAAGTTAAAGTTGCTGAAGCTGAACAACACAAGACTACATTCATCATGCCTTGGGGTACATTTGCATATAAAAGAATGTTTTTTGGCTTAATAAATGCTGGTGCTACCTTTTAAAGAGCTATGGACATTTTGGCAAATTCATAGTGGTATATCTTGATGATCTAATTGTCTTTTCAAAGCATCGATCTGATCGTGTACGCCACTTGCAACAAGTGTTAGAGTGTTACCGGCAGAATGGTATTTCCTTGAATCCTAAGAAGTATATTTTGGAGTGATAGAGGGGAAACTCCTTGGACACATTGTGTCCAAAGAAGGCATAAATATTGACTCAAAAAAAGTCAAGTCTATTCAAGAGCTGAATTTGCCTACAAGTAAAAATGATGTTCACTCTTTTTTTGAAAAAGTGAATTTCTTAAGGAGATTTATTCCTAAATTTGCTGAGAAGACAAGACACATTATGAATATGATGAAAGGGAAAACTACCTTCAGCTAGAATAAAGAAGGTAAATCAGCGTTTCAAGATATCAAGGTTGCTATTGCTCACACCCCTAACTTAGTTTGTCCAGATTACCACAAGGATTTCATCATTTATAGCTATGCATCTGAGCATACTCTTTCAGTTATTCTTGTTCAAAAAGACAAGGAAGGTATGGAATCCCCCATCTCTTTCATTAGTTTCCCTCTTAAAACTCATGAAATGAAGTATTCAAATATAGAGAAGCATGCCTATGCATTGGTAAAAGTAGTCAAACACTTTCGCTTCTATATTCTCAATTCACATACTACTGCCTTAGTTCTTGATAGTACAGTCAAATCTATATTAACTCAATAGGAGTTTGGCACAGAGAGAGGTAATTAAATTTAAAATATCCAAGAATTTGATCTAGATATTAAGTTGACAAAGCTAGTCAGAGGTAAAGGCCTTTGTCAATTAATGGCTGACAATAAGCCAGAAGAGACACAGCATGAAGAAGCTAAAGTGGAAGATGTGTCAACAGTCCTTTTTATCTCCACTACCAATGAATGGTACTCAGATATTGCTTATTTTTTGACTTGTGGTGAATGTCCTGCTCATTTGTCTTACAAATAAAGGAGGACTATTAGGTTGAAAGCTACCAATTTTGTCCTTTGGGACAATGAATTGTACAAGAGAAGCATAGATGGAGTTTTCCTTCGCTATGTAGACAAAGAACAACAAACCCAACTCTTGAAATCTCTCCACAATTTGGCCTGTGGAGGACATTTTTCTACCCCTGTGACTGCTCACAAAATTCTATGAGCTAGATATTATTGGCTAACTCTTTTCCAAGATGCACATAAGTGGGTGAAGAAATGTGAACTTTGCTAGTAATGTGTTGGAAGACCCAAGTTGGCTGCCCTGCCTCTCAAACCAGTAATCATAGAGGAACCTTTCCAGCAATGGGAACTTTATTTTATTGGAACAATAAACCCATCTTCAAGTGCTAGACATGATTATGTCCTTACAGTGACTAATTATTTCACCAAGTGGGTAGAAGTAATCCCAACTAAGAATACTACTTCAGAAGTTGTATGCAACTTCCTCAAAGAGAATATCATTCCTAGGTTTAGAGTTCCACTTAAAATTGTTACTGATAATGTAGCTTATTTCACCTCTCAAGAAATTACGCAATTCTATTTTCATTATGGAATTACGCTCTCTCATTCTTCTAATTATTTTCCACAAGGGAATGGACAAGCTGAGTCTAGTAATAAGAATTTGGTAACTATTATCAAAAAGCTAGCAGATGATAATCAAAGGACATGGCACAAAGCATTGGTTGATGCTCTATGTTTAGATAGGATCACACCAAAAAGGGCAATTGGTATGTCCCCTTTTCAACTTCTTTATGATATTAATGTTGAGATACCAATCACTTTAGAGTTACTAGCCTTGAAATTGGCAAAGGCCATTGAAGATCAGACATATGAGAGCTCTCTTGACAAAAAAATCATGTGCCTCACTTAGCTAGAAGAACAAAGAACCATGTTGGTGGATAGAATTGCTGCTCATCAAAATCTAGTAAAGAAACTTTTTGATCAGAAGGCCAGAAATCATGATTTCTAGATTGGGGATCAAGTCTTGTTGTGGGACAAACGAAGAGAACCAAAGGGGATGCATGGAAAGTTTGATTCCATTTGGAGAGGCCCATTCATAATTCATTAGCACATGGGTGAAAATAGATTTCTATTGAAATACCAAGATGGCACACTCTTTTCTCTACCCCACAATGGACAACATCTGAAACACTTCAATTCTTGAAGTATCAGATCATTGCCTCTGCATATATGTATATTTGTACATTTTTTAATGTTTTTTTGTTTTATTTATTTTCTTTTGTATACCTTTCATTTTTGGGTAGCATGACTCTGAAGCCCAATGGTACACTTGAAGACACTAGAGATTCTGAATTCTACTCCTTTCAATTTGTTTTACAATTGATAGAAGTTCCCCAACTGGAGCCAGCTATTGTCCCCCAAAAGTAGCATTCATTTTTGGGACAACATTTGAATTATTTTGGTATTATAGACCAAAATTGTATCTTCCATTTTTAAAATTTGTCTTAGACATTCAGATTCCTCATTTTCAAATCTTCTCAAAAAATCTACAAACTTTGCTAGTCAAGTTCAATGGGTTTTCATGTTGATTTCTACAGACTTTGTATCTTCATATTCTATAGGCAAGTTCATTTATACAAGTTCAAAGGATTATATAGGCTATTTCAGTCAAAAGAATCATTTTTCAACACAGCCATTTTCAGGGATTGGTTCAAAGCTTTGGTTTAATTGAAAATCTTCATTGGCAAGCATCTGAGTACAAAAAGAGACTTGAACCATTGAACCATTTTGGTTCAAAGGTTCAACAAGTTCAAGGTTCAATGGTAGGTTCAACAAAAGGAATAGATTAATGGCTCAGTTTAACCAAGTGGTTCAACTCTTTATTTTCACTCAATTGGTTCATTCTTTCAGTTCATCTTTTGGTTCAACATCTACAGGTTCAACAGTAGGTTCGAAGACATTTTTCAAAGCTTTGTTTGAACCATTGAACTAAAACTTGGTTCAACATCTTGGTTCAATGATTGGTTCAATTACTTGACTCATTGGATGGTTCATCAAATTTTGGTTCAAAGGGGCTTGACACATTTTGTTGAACCATTGAACTGGTTTAATGGATCGGTTCAATCTTTTGGTTCAACAAAATGGTTCAAATATTGGTTCAAAGGCAAGTTCATAACGTCTTGGTTCAATACTTAGTTCATCAGCTTATTTCATTCATTAAACCATTGACTTGAACCTTTTTTGGTTTAACCGATTGGTTCAATTTCAAATTTCAAAGGGTTGGTGTAATTCAAAAAGGAGACTTCCTGAAGGATAAGTGCCCTTGCAGAGGACACTTAATCAACCAAAACACCCTTTGGAAGGGTTATTTTCAAATAAATAGTTAAGTAAATTTCTTTGGATTTGTTTAAGGCATTTGAAAATTGGCTTAAAACTTAACTCTTTTAGAGTTTTGTCTGAAGGAATTCCTTCAGACAAAAAGTCTGAAAGAATTCCAAGTGACTGCGAAGGCAAAACCCGAAGACATTTTCAAAGGAACAAATTGGTGGAACAAATTTCTATGGACTTTTTATTTGCGGGAATTTTCCTTGAACTTTTTGTCCACATGAATTTTCCCCAGGGAAATTGTCCATGGGAATTTTCCATGGGACAAATGTCCATGGGAATTACCTGTGGGGGAGACTCAAATATAAATCCCAGGGATTTGTCCATAGGGATTGCCAAAGCAAACGGCTGCTAAAGGACCCTGAAGGGTAGGTGCCCTTGCAGGTGACTCTCAACAGCCAAAGTAAAGGGCCCTTTCTGACCCATTCAAGGATCAATTCTTAAGGCCCAAAAGGGTAAATTCAAAATCCAAAAGAAGACCAAGGGGTGACGCCCCTAAAGACGTCAAATTTAGGATAGTGAACTAGCCATTGAGAGCACATTGATGGGCATGTAAACGTCAATTTTAAAGATAGTGAAATAGTCATTGATCCTTTGGATTTACAGACTCAAATGCATTCCTAGAATTCAAGACAAAAACCAAATAAAAGTGAGGAAAGATAGAACAATGAATGAATTCATGGCCCAATTCAATTAACTAGGAAAGGAGAAATGATGAAGATAAGATTAGACCACCAGCTAAACATTAAAAGTTGCAATCTCTCAATTACGTGGCTTGTTTATATACATTGAAAATATCAAATGGGTAAAATGACCGAAAGTTCTAGCCTGTCTTCCTAACAGTTCCCAATGCATCATGATGTATTACTCTTCTCGAGTCCTTGAAGTGGCTATATAAGGGACTTTCTTTCATTGTAAAATGATCTTTTTTTGACAATCTGAACGAAACTCTACCCAAATTAAGAGGCATCATTGAGAGTTTGTGCTCAATCTATTGATCATATTCTATTAATGGAATAAGAAAGCAAGGGACTTTTCTAGACTTTGTGCTATGATATCTTTTATTGTTGAGGAAACTATTCTTATGTCTATTTCCTTGATTTATTTTCTATTCCATTGATTTAACAAGCAGGATTAGTAAAATTAGTCAGGAAGGTGTCTTGAAGAATTAATTATGGAGAGACTTTGTGCCCCCATAGATGCCTTCAGTGTGTTTTCTTTTTCATTGCTATGTAAAGGAATTTGAAAAGACTTTGATCTTTCATTGCCCTTCGTATATTACTCTTGAGCATTTTAGGTAGAGACTTTGTGTTATGTCTTTATTTTCTAGTTACCATACTCTCAGTTACATTATTATTTTATTTCTAGGAGTATTCTTGTGGTGGCTAAATAGTTCTTCTGAATGAAGAGGAGTGTTGTCTATCATTCCCTTGATTTTTTCCTTTGTTTTTTATACATCAACTCTGAAGAAAGAGAGATGGATGACTCATCCTACCCTTGAGTATCATTTTTTGTTTATACATATACATAGCATATCCATAAGGAACCTCCCCTTGATGAGAGGAGAGAGCAGTCTCCTTCTGATGTGATAAACTTACACTATAGGATGACTAATCTTCTTGCTTTGGATGATAAGACCTATTTTGTTTACTAGTACGTTGATAGACAAAATATTCAACCAACAAAACTCAGAGTATTTGTGGAATAAATTCCCTACTATTCTAAATCATAGGAGGGATAAGTAACAAATCCTTAAGTCATTGACTATTGTTCTACATTGATAACCTCTTGGTAGACCAACACTAAGGATGTGAGAGAAGATGGGATCTTCTTAATGAACATGACAGCTAGAGGATCCAAGGCATTAAGGTATAATCCAATTGTTTCACCCTTTATTTTTAGGAAAGGATCCTTCAACCCTGTATATACTCTATGGAATCTATGGTTGAAATCACTAGTCAGTTAATTCATCTATTTACAGGTTATGGTAAATTGATAAAATAAAACACATAGGTCAGTGGGCAAACTAAAGTGGTTGAGGAATAGATTTTAAAATATGGACAATGAGGTGATGCATCTTTATGGTAGACAAAGTTTCCAAAAATAGGCCATTTGATATAATAAATAGGGAAATAGGTGACAAGCCATGCCTTCATGTTGAATTTAATTTTTTTATAATGGTTTCTTTAAAAGCCTAGTTGTGTTTCTTGGTAGTCTTGACCCCACCATAGATATATTTTACACAAAATTGGTAAGGGTTTTTGATAAATTCATGGGAAGGACCTAAAATATTAACAAGGTAAGAACTTCCACTTATTGATGCCTAAATATGTATCACAAGGAGCTCAGAGTGTTTAAAAAACACTTCTAATTTTAGAATTCAAAGAATTCAAAACATGAGTTGTAGTTTGTGATAATCCTATTATCTATGATGGAATAGAGGTGGAACAAATAATTGTTTCATGATATCTATAGTATTTGGTGGTTAGGATCCATCGTGGCCTATAAATCTTTGTAAATAAGAAGATGATATATGCTAATTAAGGTGAATTATGCTTAATTATGAGTCAATCTAAACTTAGATGGACGTATACAATGAATATTTAATCTAAAGTGAATTGGTTAAAAAATAAGCAAAAGGAAGGGTATGGAAGAGGGAAAATATGTTGATAATGATATTCATTCTAGATATTGTGATAAAGTTCAAATATTCTGCAATCATGTACTTAAAACCAATGTATGATATGAAACAGCTTAAGATCAAATCTTACTGCATATCAGGCAAACTTCTAAGGAATGTGAAAAATAATACAAATAAGAACCAAGCTTAATTTATATATTTACCCCTATAAGTAGATAGCTAATGTACATATACAAATGTAGTATAAATAAAATGAAGTAAACTAGAGAACCTTCAGTTATCCTAGAATAAACACAAGTTAACAATTTTTCATTCAAAGGTACACACCAAGAGTCTACAAGAACTATTCAAATATAACATTTAGAATAAATAAGTGAGACATAAGCCATATAATAATTCACACAAACAAAATGAGATAATATTTCAAAATTCTTTGTTTGCATTAGTTACTCAAATTTTACACTAGTTTTTAGCACAAAAACTCCCCTTTTAACAATTGACAATGATCCTTTTATAAGTTGCAAGGAATCATGTTAGTTAGTGATATGAAGTTACATTTAACATGTGTATAAGACATCTATATTTTCTATTACATTCTAGAATAAATTATTTTTTGCTTTTAATTGACTGACCTATAGACAATGTGTTCTTACAAATTACATGTCTAAAAAGAATATCCTATTTCAGAATATTATACAATGTTGGGTATAGAAGGAATATTCTTATTTCACCTAAATTAAGACCTACTAGCTGATGATGTGCTCCATAATTGTTGTAGGGTTTCCATTATTCTTGAACACTGCCCTATATAGGCATGGTCCCATCTTAAATCTACTCAAGGATAACAGTGCTCCAATGGTATATCTTGACTAATTTACACAAATAGCAATTCAAGCTCTCCTTTGCATTACCAAGTCCATAGGGTTTCTAATTTGGACCATTACACTCATATAGATTTAAAATTGCATATATATACTATCCCACATCATTCTCTTCATCACTATCCAAAAATGACCATTGCCTTTTAAATTTTTGATCCAAGTTACTATGTTAAAATTTATGTATGTGCAGCCATCATTTGACATCCAAAGGAATGTATTTGATGGTTATATGACCATCAATATTGAACATGTCTGGGGGACCACTTACTATGTTAAAATTAACATCTGTGTAACCATCATTTGACATCCATGGGAACATCTTTGATGATCACGTGACTGTCAATTTTAAACACATGATCTAAGCTCTTTATAATGTTAAGATTGATGTCCTCATGACCATCATTTGACATCCATAAGAACATCTTTGACGATCGTATGACCATCAATTTTAACATAATTATGGGGACTATCCACCAAGTTTACCACTTGGCATCTTCTAATTTCCTCTACAATATGCATGTGCCATATATCGATTGCGCAGTACTTCTAGGCTCTTTGTACTAGGCTTTGTAGTTATGCCACATGGTATCCCTTTATTAACTTGAATCTTCATTTTAAAATCTTTGACTTGATATGATCCATTCAATAGGATATTGTATGTTATAACATGTACTATTGATTTGGAAAAGGTGCTTAATGTTTAACTAGGGTCCACTAATTTTCATCATTAATCATGCTCTAATTGATCTAGGCCCTCCACTTAAACATGTACCATAGATTGGTATCTAATTAGTTGAATGTGATTGGTCCCTATATTTTATAAAAGATTAAGTTAGGCTTAAAATAATGTATGAAGGACTTAGGATAAAAATGATTAAGCTAAGTTCTAAAAAAAATATATGGGACCACATGAATTTAAAAGGGACTTAGTATAAAGACTTTGGACCATAGTTTTATTTGTATTAATAAATACAACTATTTTAGTCTAAGGTTTTTAAGCTAAATTTACAACATATAAAAAGGACCCTAAAAATAAAAAAAGGACTCAAGCACAAAGATTTTGGACCAAGGTGATAAACATAGAATAAAAGGGACCTCATATAAAATGGATTATCATAAGGTCTTAACCTATGAACTAGGAATTTGACTCAAGAGAGGTGATTAATATTGTGTTAGTCCAAAAATGCAAACAAATTGATAAAAACACACTAATTAGCATACATCTCTAGGCCTAGTTACTAGGGTGATCTTTAAAAAAAAATAATGAAAATCACAACTAAAAAGTAAAAAAAAACAAGAATCCTTTGCCTTCCTTCGATGCTCCAAATGCTTCTTGTAGTGGCTTTCTCAGCTTGTGCTCATGAAGTCTTCATCAAAGGAGGCTTGGCTATCTCCTCTTCTCCTTGGTACCTTGTGGCTTTGGCTTGGCTTGGGTCAATATCTTGGCATCATAACTTTGGCATGTGATAGCTCTTGGAATCAATTTGACATGGTAACTTTGCACAAATTAAGCTTAAAAATGATGTTCATGGTCTCTCTATTTATAGATTTTCAAGAATGCCCAGAATCAACCATGACCGTCAATATCAAGATTGAGATGTGTTATCATGGATTAATTGAATTATGTAATTAAAATACATAATTATCCTCATAATTACTTTGTAATAATTTACATTAATGAGGCATGGGAGGTAATGAAGAGTCATGGGAGACTCATAATCCTAATATTTATGGCATTTATGGCCTAGGGATGTCTTCCCAAGAAATGAGGTCACCTAATGATGTAGATATTCAATATTCATTTCTAAAAATAATTTTTCAACAAGTTTCCATGGAAATATTAATTAGGCCTTGATTTGGATTAATTATCTCTTAAGCATGATTAAGCACTTTGTGCACAAATTACTCAAATTGATCAAAATGCCCTGTTATTGATCCAAAATTTGACTAGATTGAAATTGGAAGTCAATGTCAGAGGCATTGGATTAGTTATCGAATTTAGGTTGTTTTCAACACAATATAAAAAAATCACATGTCTCATATAATAAATTTGATAGAAAAGAGTAATCCAGAGCACCTACATGCAAAATTAGCATTTTGACTCGAAATGATTTGGTCAAAGTTAGCTAGCCCATAAATTACATTGCCTATTTAATTATATTCTAGACAAATTAGCACTTTAATATATCAATTTAAACTCATTTAATGTGCTTTAGTGTGTTTAGGCCAAATTTTGCACTTTCATAGAAATTAGTCTAAAGCTTGATTGGAGGTTATCGGTGGCCAGATTTAGTTGTCTATAGTTTGCCCCTATTTAGGAAGGCATATCAAGCTATAATCATAGTAACATATTCTCAAAGAATGAAAAGGTCTTGTATGCCTATAACTATAATGATGATACACTAACTATATTATGGTTTTCCCCCTTGAGGGAATGTTTGGCACAAGTAAGTCGGCAAATGGTCCCTCAATAAGAAGCAAAATGAGGGGACCAAAGAGAGAAAAAATGATGAGGTGAAAACACAAATATTTTGAAAAAGTAGTCAAAATCACTATAAATGCAATTGGGATGGTGTACAATGGTTTATCTAAAGGTGGTTATAAGCATTGTACCCCAATAGTGGCAACATGGTATGATAACATAATCATTTGGCCAAAATTAGTTATAACCATTAAGAAGATGGAGCTACCCTAGTTAGGATAGATAAAAAAGATAACAATGTTCCCTTGTATAGGAAAAAAAAAAATGGTGAGAACACAATGATTTTCCCAAAGGTAGTTATAATCATTAATAAATGTAGGTGGGATGGCATATAATTATTTACCCATAAGAAGTTACAATCATTGGACCTCGATTATGTAAATCATGATAAACCTGTTTGAGGATGATGATAACTTAACACATAGGGTAATGATGAATTGGAACAACCTACTAATAGGGAGATGATCATCCAAACTAATAAAGGTTGAAATTCTTTCATGCTTAATTACTCTGTTTAGGATATGATTGTGATTGAATCAAGATGTCAGTGTTGAAGAGATTTTGATGCCACTATTGCCAAATATACTTCTTAAAGCTAAGGTTTGTTATAGCATGTGTTGGTAGGTATCATGGTATAAAATCATGAGGACTTGGCTCAAATATGCATGAAGACTGACTCCTGTAATCCAATACTCAATATAAAATAATGCACCAATGATAGAAACCATGATGAAAATATAAAAATATGAATATGGATGGATTCTAGTATAAGTGTGGGCAAGGAATCAACCAATGAACACATGTACACCAAATCAAGGTAAAAATGTTGAAATCAAACAAATAGGTAGACAAACAAACAAAATAAGTAGAGACAAATAAACAAACAATGCAATGGAGACCATATGAACATTTCCCCTAAAAATAGGTGACAACTTAACAAATGAACAAAATTGGGTAATAGAAGAAAAGTAAGGGATGGCTAAGCTGTCTCCATATGCACTATGCAAGTGGATGCTACCTACATAGTTCTATGGATGTAATATCCAATAAAAAAACTTTAGGCCAAATGTAGTTCTTCTAGGGAATGGGAAGAATATGATAACTGATGAAAATAAATACAATGGATTTGATAGAAGAAGAGGAATGGTCTTTCAAAATGGCAAGTGTGTGAGAGAAAAGGCCAAAAAGTATGGGGAAACTAAGTGATAAGTGGTTTTCTTGAAACTTAGTAAGAGTTCCCAGAATCTTTAAGGCAAATAAGTGGTCAAATGTTTTTGGTTTTTTCTAACGATTTTACGAAATGTTTTTGGAATTTTAGAAGTATCTCAACTCGATCAAGAATGATGAGACACTAAATGGTTCAAGCTCACAAAATGGTGAGATCTTTAAAACTTAGGTTTCTCTCAAAATGGCAAGAGCACTCAAACTTAAGTTGCTCACAAAATGGTGAGAGCTGGTGGAAAGGGTGACTGAGTTGACCTCAATAAGTATTGAGCACTACCTACATAGTCATAGAGTAAGACCTCAAGTCACTATAGTTACACCCTAAAATGGAGGAATTCAACTAGTGTATTATTCAATTCAAACAAAATAGGTATAGGTGGTAAAAAGGCATAGTATGGCATAGGAAGTGGCAAGTTAGTATGTCAAGACTTAATAAACAAATGTTGTTCCTAGTTTGCCCATAGGTAGTTATAACTAAGACACAAAGTCATAGATCAATGGTAATAATTTGCCCAATGGTGGTTATAATTAGTAATAATATTGGTGATAATAAAGGAATAACAAATGAAAGATGTAACTATTGAAACTTTTATCATACTACTCCAAAATATGATCTCTATCTAAAGTACTTGAAATAATTGATGAAACTGATCAGATTCTTTGGTGTTGAAAATGTGTAATGAATGGAAAAAACTAAGGTCAAAGGGGCTAGGCTTTATAACATGCTTGGTTGATATAAAAAAATGGTAAAATGGATAAGTCTAAGAGGATAGATAAGAATGATATTTATATAAATAATAATAGTGATAAAATGACACCACTAAAATGGTCTTTATAAATAATACACCTTAGCACTCAATCATAGTACCACTTGAGGTGAATAATATTCATTAGCTTAGAAATTTCATCTCCATCTAGTGTGGCAAGCCTGTATGCTCCTGATCCATAATCTTTAGTAATGATGAAAGGTCCTATCTAGTTTGGTTTAAATTTACCTTTATGCTTCTTCTCAGCCGTGGTATTCTTTTGGTTTTATTTAAGAACAAGATCACCAATTTCAAATTTTCTATATTTGATATGTTTATTGTAGTGGTCTTTTAGTTGAATCTAATATTCTTGAATATTTTTTATTGTAGATGTGAATTTTTCATCATGTAGATCTATCTCTTGCAGGCGAGCTACTCGATAGTCATGATCATCTAGGACATATTTAAAAGATATGCATAGTGAAGGTAATTCAACCTCAATGGGAAGGATGGCTTTAGTACCATAAAAAATGAGTATGGAGTGGCTCCTAAAGGAGTATGATTATTGGTATGATATGCCTAAAGGGTATGGAATATTTGTAGGTGCCAATCATGATCGACATCATTGACAATATTTTTGAGAATATTGACAATGGTTTCATTCAATGCTTCAGCCTAGCCATTACCTTGAGGGTAATAGGCTATAAATTTTTTTTATTTGATGTTATATTTGGTACATAGTTGGTCTACATATTTATTCTTGAATGATCCTCTATTATTAGATATAATTTCATAGGGGATACTATAGCAACAAATGAGATGGTTGAAGATAAATTTGGAAATTTGCTTTCCAATCACATAAGTGAGGAGTATATATTCAACCCACTTTGTGAAATACTTAGTGATAGTAAAGATATGTTTATGGTTTTCAAATAAAATAGGGTTGATATTCCAAATTAGGTCAAGTCCCCATGTAGAAAATGGCTATGGTGTCAACATTAGTTTTAGAGTTTGTGTTGGGGCATGAATCAAATTAGCATACCGTTGACACTTGTCACACTTTTTTACATATGCAACTACATCTACATCCAGCATGGGATAATAATAGCTAGTACATAATATATTTTTAGATAGGACTACCTCGATAGAATGAAATCCGCATACTCCTTCATGAACTTCTCTTAATTCTAGTGTAGACTCTACCAAATTTAAACAATGAAGTAGAGTTCCATCAAAACTATAGCGGTAAAGGGTACATCCAAGTAGAGTATAATGAGTGGAATGATGAATAAATAATTTTGTTTGTTTTTGAGATAGGTTAGGTGGTATAAATTGGTCATGAAGGTATTTGTAAAGGTCTTAGTACCAGATAGAATTAGGACCAACAATATCACAAATCATTGCAATGGTTGAAGGTTCATGAGCTTGTGTGAATAAATTTTCAACAAGGAATTGATATTCTCTAGCTTTATTCATTTGTTAAATTAGAGAGATGATAGTAGCCATTGCATATATAGTTCTATTACTATCCCTTGGTATATTCTCAAATTGGATATTTTTAATTTGTTGCTTTAGTGTATCGACCATAGCCTTATATAGAACCAACTTGTCATATTTAGTCTAAAAATTGTCTATGACCTAATTGATGATTAATTGAGAATCACCATGAACCTTTACATGAGATATATTCCATTGTACTACCTATCTAACTCCTAATATAAGTGATTCATACTCATCCATGTTGTTTTTACAAGGAAAACTAATTCTAAATGATTTAGAGATTACATCCCCTTGTGGTGTAATAAATAAGAGACATACCCCTAATCCATGTGTAGTAAATGAACCATAAAAATATAGCTTTTAGTGTTACTCCCCAATAGGTGTGTCAATGATGATCATTATGGATTCATTAGGAAAATGAAATGTAATTGGCTTTGTGTCGACAAAGGGTACTTCAACAAGTTGATCTATAAGGACCTATCCTTTAATTGCCTTATGATTGACATACTCTATGTCAAACTCACTAAAAATCAGGATCCATTTGGCCATTCTACCTTGTAAAGTTGTTTTAGATAGTAAATACTTGAGTGGATCTACTTTTAAAATGACCATGGTCTTATTTTTCGTCATGTAATGGCACACTTTCTAAGCTATGAATACCATAGCTAGACATTATTTGTCAATAGGTGCATAGTGTGTTCATATGTGACCAAGCTATGGCTTAAATTGTATACCACATGCTCTTTTCCATTTTTATCTATTGAGCCAAAATTTTCCCCAAGGCATTGTTGGTAGCTGATAGATACAACAAGAACAACCTTCCTGGCATAGGAGGTAACAAAATAGGTGGATTAACTAAATAGTCCTTGAGTTATTGGAAAGTTGTTTGGTAGTGGTCATCCCAATGAAATGCAACTCCCTTATTCATAATATGTGTAAATGGATGACATTTATCTACTAACTAAGAGAAGAAGAGTTGGATTGACTAGATCTTTCCCTATAAACTATGGAGTTACTTCAAATAGGTTGGTGGTGGCATCTTGATTATAACATAGACTTTAGCTAGATTAAATTCAATGCCCCTACAAGACACAATGAATCCAAGTAAATTTATTGAGGTTACTCCAAACACACATTTCTTTGGATTGATTCTAACTTTTTACTCCCTCAATGTTTTAAATATCTTATGTAGCATTGTTAGATGGTCAACCCTAGTTTTAGATTTTCCTAATATGTCATCGACATAGTATTCAATAATAACATGCATAATATCATGGAATATAGAAATCATGGCCCTTTTATATGTAGCTCTAGCATTCTTACGACAAAATGACATTACTTGATAACAAAATGTTCCCCATGGAGTGGTGAACACTATTTTATGTTGGTCTTCTAGTCTTATTTTGATCTAGTTGTATCCTGAAAAGCCATCCATGAGTGAAAGAATTTCATAACCTACCATGGAGTCAATGATCATGTCAATATTAGGCAATGGAAATTCATCCTTAGGACAAGATTTATTTATGTCTCAAAAATCAATATAGATTTGGATTCCTTCAGGTTTTTTGCTAATAGGTACAATTTTAGATATCTATTCTGAGTAGTCAATGGATTGAATACATCCTACTTCTAAGATTTTTTCCACCTCTTTCTTTACCAAGATATTAATGTGAGGATGCATGTTATGTAGCTTTTGTTTCACTGGTTTAGCATCAATATTGACCATAAGGTGGTGTAGAACCAAGGCATGGTCTAAACTTGGCATGTCAGAACAAGCCCATGTAAATATATCTACAAATTCTTTCAACAAAGCTATAAAGACTTTACACTCCTCAATGAGGGATGCACCTAATTTTATCCATTTTATGTCCAATTGATTCTTGATGTTTACCTCTATTTTATCTTTGACTATAAATGTCCAACCATCCTCTAGGATAGTAGGCCAAGACTTAAACTATTAGACTATATTAGGGTCCTTTGTTAGGACTTGTTCTTTAACATCTCTTAGGCATGATGAATCTATGTCCCTCAATGGGAGATCTACCCATGTGACAAAAATAGTTAGAAATTCTTAAATAATTCAATTAAATACTTATTATTTTGCAAAACTAAACTTGGATCCATAGGCAAGTTCATTATTTGTGGTCTCTTGGTCTAAATTTGAATAAGAATGAACATCCCCTCTAACAATGCCTAAAATAGGTTTTCACCACTAGACGGGCCTTTAAAGTTACTTTTTCCTTAGTCATAAAGTGCCTTAAAGAGGTTTTCACTTGTGGAACTTAATGTTTTATTTATTTGTTTTTGGCTAAGGGTTTTCACCCACTCTCCAAAATAGGCTTCAGGATCCAATGTAATTGAGAATCTTGATTTACGATCTCCTAACAAAATATTGTCTCTAAGGCCTAAAAATTCATAGAATGCCTCATCATTTTGAAACTCATCAATTGGAAAATTGGATTCTTATTGGTCCCATTCTATTAGTTGGGGATAGTATAATGGCAATGGGTTGTGACAAATGATTGGGGTAAGAGTACATATGGAATTTTTGTCAAATAGGTTAGTCTCAACTAGGTCATCAAAGGTGAGGCTATGATCAAACTCTGCTTCACTATTGACATCATCATCACTAGCCACTAGTTATGGAACTTGAATAAGATATATGGGATCACCCCTAGGTAGTTTAAATCCAAGTCTATAAGGTCTTTTGTACTTAGTCATAGAAATTGGATCAATGGTTCCTTGTTGATTAGATCCAAGGCCTCTTCCTTCATAATCTTGATGCTCCATGAACCTATTGGGAATATGATACTTTGCACTTTTATAATAATCATCCTGGTTTTTATTTTACAACCATGTTTCATCCCCTTCAAGAGGGTTTAGTTCTAAGTCAAATGTTGATACAAACATGATAGGTCCCTCATCTTTATTCTTTTGTTGTCAATGCATGTGTGGAGTATTTTTAGGTTGCCCAAAGGTCTTTGGATTCTGAGGAATATTGGCAATATGGAAGGTATCATGGATCATATACTAACCTGTGCCATTATCTAATATGGTGAAATGATTGGAAGCTTTAGGAGGTGGTATGTGGGAAAGGGATTCCAAGGTATTAAAATCTATGTAATTATCCTATGGAGGATCAATAAGTATGGCCTTTCCTTTATCCTATTTAGAACTTGGATTCATGTTGTATTGGTAATTTTAGCTTTGAAACTTAGCCTCAAGATGTTTGCAGTGTTCATATGGGTGTAAATCTATTATAATATTAACTTCCATCCCTGAGTGAGAGAACTTGATATATTGGTGCAGTGTTGATGGGACTACATGATTCTCATGTAACTAAGGCCTACCTAGAATCATACTATATGATAACTTAAGATCAAGTAAATGGCAAAGTGTATCATGGGTCAAAATCCCAATGATAACTAGTAAGCTAATGGTGCCTTGTGATTCTCTTTCTTGATTATCATAGGCTTTGATAGTTATAATTTTTGGCTGGAGATCTACCATTATGTACCCAAGAAGCTTGATAAGCTTTAGAGATGTTATGTTGAGGTCTAATCCATTGTCTATAAGGACATGTTTCACTTTATACTATTTTATATAAAATTATATGTATAATGGATTATTATGGAGTGGGCCAAGGGAAGACATATCACTTTGGTTGAATGTGACTTGTTGGTCTAGAGCTAGGTGTCCAACCAAATCTTGAACTTTATGAGGGGATATATCATTGGAGATAGTGGATTAGGTTACAAACTCATTTAAAATGTTGTTGTGTATTTTTGACATTTATATAAAATCTAACATAGAAATTTGTGATGGTGTCTTCTGAAATTATTCCATAATATCAAACTTATTATCTTAGTTAATGGTGAATGGTTTATTTTGAGGTAGAATGGTTGGTTGGATAATAGGAAAAGTGGTAGATGGTTTTGGACCTAGGATAGTAATATTTGACCTTCAAGTTGTGATTACACAATCAAGATTAGATGTTGGACCATAAATGCTAACAAATGTTGGGAATGGTTTCGGACCAGATAGGATAAGTCTTTATTGTCGATGCACTTGTATGTGGTCACCTAGCAAGGGTCAGTTATCGATATATGGTCCAAAAGTGGGAGTCCTAATTTTCTAGTTTGTCTATGTGAAATCTTAGGTTAAATAAGGATTATCCATGTAATTTGGTTGAGTGGTATTGTTTATCAATGGTCTAGACTAATTAGTGCTCAGTCTAGGATTAAAGGAGATGTTATTAATACTACCCCCTATAATATGACCTAAAACCTTGTTGTACTCATGTGTAACTACATGGTATGTTTGTTGGTTGTTACCATTTTGACCTTGGTTTTGTACATTATTCTAATGTTATGGGTTTTGTTGATGATTTTTCTAATTCTATTGGTTTAGCCTTTGATTTTGATACTGTTGATTTTATTATTGCACTGGCCAGTGTTGTTATTGTTGATTGTTATGTTATTTTTGTGTGTTATGTTAGGGAAATAGGTTTTGATAAATCCCAAGAGTTTGATTAGAGGTGTAAGCACCACTATCCAATGTTATCTCCCCATTTTCCAACACATTCTCAATAAAATTCTTAATTTACACACATCTTCATAGATTATGCCCATTGACTCGATGATATTCATAGAATTCATTTTCATGGTACCAATCAGGATAAGGGATGCCTTATGGATAATGTTTCGATATAGGCTAACTAATCAGATTAGTAGTGGAAAGTTTACAAAATATAGACTCAATAAGCTCTCCTAGGTCACTAAAGACATGATGTATAGGTACAATTCTCCTTAGAGGAGGGTTTTGTAATGGTAAAGGTTATTGCATTTATTGTGTGGGTCTTAGTTTTTGTGCTTGTGTCATTAGTTGGAGAGGTTTTTGGGTAGGAGTAACCTAAAAAGGTGGTGTAGAAGATGTTTTCATTATTTGGACATGGCATGACTTAATTACTCCATTACCCACAACATTCTGATTGTAGTTTAATTAATTTGGTCTATTGTGGTTATTGGCTTGTGCTACTTGTGATGCTTACACTTGGATTGGATGTTGGTTTTGGCCACTTCCCTTATCGATACCTTGATTTTGATTAGTTGATGTAATATTGATGATCCCTTTATTAATAAGGGCTATCTCAATTAACAAGCCTTTATTGATGATCTCCTTAAAATTATGTGCACATTGTAGTTCTAGATGATAAGTTATCTCACTATGTAAATTTTGAGTAAACATAGTGGCTAATTGTTTATCTGGTAAACTATGGGTGAATCATCTTGCAAGGGCTCTCCATCACTATAGATAACTTGAAAAACTCTCACCAACCTTTTATTTTTTTTGTGTTAAGTCAGCCAATGAAATCTCATGTTCGAGATTATAGGAAAAGTGTTGCACAAACTTACTATAAATATAATCAAAATATATTATTGAATTCTTGGGAAAATTTAAAAACCACTCCAAGGCTTGTCCATCTACTCTCCTTAGAAATAACAACAAAAGGTATATATCGCTATATGCCACTAGTTGACATGTGATAAAGAACTCGATTAAATGGGCCTTAGGGTCACATTTCCCTTTATATTTATCAAATTTTAGTGGTTCATATCCTACAGGAAATGGTATATAAAAATACTCTATGTTGAATGGATAAGAACACATGTCATCTAACTTAAAATTTTTAGTATATTTCCTAGTTTGAATGGCAACAATTACATCCTTCATCTATTGTAATTCTTGGGATAGGAAATTGGAAAGAACATTGGTTTGAGGGAGAATATTGGTTTGGGTAGATGGTTAGGAGGTCACAAGTGGGACACTTTGACAAGGGTATGATGGAGATATATGTTGGGGTATATTGGTTTGGTTGGTAAATAGACCATGAATATGCATACATAGATTAGGATGTACTTGAAATTGCACATTTGGTTGTGAGATATTATGGTTTGGGTTAGCTATGAAGGTTTGACTTGGAGGATTTTGTGGTTGGGAAGAAGGGATATAACTACATTGTGCCTATTATGATTGAAAAGGGACATGTTACAACTAATAAAACCTTGTTGTTGAGTGGGAACTTGTTGACCAAGACCTTGTCTCTGAACTTGTGGAACATTTTGAACCAATTATTTTATAGTAGGTACTTGAAAAATATGGGAGCCACCTTGTTTCCTAAGTCCTTATTATAAAGTGAAATCATGTTAAATATTGACATCTATTGTTGACCAGTATTTACACATTGTTGGCTAATCAATGTTTGGTTTTATATTGGTACACTAATTTGCGATTCAAGAGGTATATTTGCCACTACCTAACAAGGTGGAACATTAGTTTCCCCTTGTTGAGGTGGCAATATATTCAACCTCTATTGCATTAGTACACTATATTATGCCTACTATTTTGGAATATTACTCATCATTTGTTGAGAAAGAGTAGTATTCATCACATTTGACTATTAAGGCATGACATTGGTTATTGGTTGACTACCTAATCATGTTAGTTGCATACTTGATGAAACATCTAGTTGAGGTTAGGATGTAGAAACTCCTACTCCCTAGTATGATGGTCCACTCATGGTATTAATTAAAATAACATGTTATTGACTAATTTTTTGTGCATTAGTACCACTTTGATCTGGATTGGACGTTGATTACACATTGTCCATTATATTTTGCTCATTATTATACATAAAATTATAACACACTTCTTTAATAATGGGCATATGCAGCAAGTTATCTACCAAAGTGTTTTATATGAATGGGTCTTAACTTTGATTATCTTGACTAGTTAACTCTATCAAAAATAATATTGAAGGAACTAAGTCAATAAGAGGTTTACTCACCATGGTCATCTAATTAAAATTGTGTGCTAGATTCAAGTAGGTTTGATATGCCATCTACATTTGGTTAAAGTGGTCTTCCATGAGGTTTTTGCCTTTATTAATCATATTAGGGTCCTGATACACTGTTTGGACTAGAGCCAAAGGTTTTTTAGAAGAAACCTATTGATCATAAATTATGTTGTGGGGTATTCTTACCAGGCTTGGTAAATTCTCATTAGGGAAGTCTACTGGAAACTTGGCCCCTACTTCTATGGCTCAAACTAAAATATTATCTTTGTTCACCAATAAATGACACTCAAATAAAAATGGATCATATGTGGAAGGTTTATTTGTAGAACATGACTATTGAGGAACTGGTTCATCAACTATGAGTATTGTAACTAGGTATTGTGCGGTTTATTCTTGGTCATGTTATAAATAAGGTGGTGTATTAACCAAATAGTTAGCCAATGGATCTTGGATTTGTTCTCATAATTGAGTATTATAAGAGGGATAAATATCCATCTTATAAGCAATATTATCCATGTAGGGGTCTTGCACCATTTCTTCTTGTGTAACCACATTACTAATCCATAGATTGTACATGAGTCCACTACGAGTGTAGGAATACATTTTGGGATCCATAGTCAATGCTTTGTGATAGAAAGGGAAGAGAGTTATAAAAAATTTAAAAGGATAATGTCTAAAAATATGATGTTCAAACTTGGTCTAGATTTGTCAAAAGGATCAAAAGGTTTATGAAAAGATTTGTGATAACACAAGCCAACGTTAAGTGTCTAATTTTACACATCTTACACAAAAAGATTAAGTAAATGAACCAAAAATAAAAATACCAAATGCTAAGATTAAAGTGTTTCAAATTAGTCTAATCTAGGAAATTAAAAATTGTTAGGTCTTTTGGCCAAATGTAATGTCAAATGTTAGGCTCAAACAATGCATGAAATAGGACTCTTGGCCAAATGGCATCAAAATATAGACATTGAAAATAGATGAAAATTTTAATCTAACATATTTGAAAAACTTCTAACAAACATTAGTCATTTGATTCTTGGACATAGACTCGATCAAATAGGTATAAGGTATGAAACAAAAGGCACTTTAGAGATAGTTTATTTTCTCATAAATAATGGTATAAAACTTGGTTATTTTGACAAATAAGCTAGACAAAAGTGAATGGCATCACTATGCTAGACAAAGGTTCACAAAAGTATACTCGGATTGGTTTGAAAAATGTAGGAACAAATTTGAACTCTATTCAAGAGGGCCTATGAAACAATATCTAAAATGTTTTGCATAGCATAATAGTGATAGACTACCCAAAAGATGTGACAAAATGATTGTTTCAAAAACTCTCTAAGGCAAAGATAATTTATCATAAATTTGATAGCATAACACTACCTTTCTTGACTCAATTTTTTTTGGTACATAGACTCAAAGTGAAAGTGTTTAGCATGAAATGACTTAAGTGTATCAAGTGGGGATAATGATCATGAGTCTTAAATAACCTTCAACCCAAATTGGAAATTGAACCTAAGTTCCCTCAAGTTTAGTGAAAATTGTGAACCCACTTAACACATCAACCCTATGAACTTATAAAGGTGCAATTTCAAATTTAGATTATAAATAAAGGACTTAAACAACTTTGGTAAAGGTCTAGACTCAATTGGGTATCATAACTATGCTAAATGGATGATATGGCTCCAAGTTTTGATAAAATTTGAAGGAAAATTATTGATTTCACATGGGCAATATAACACCTATTTTTTCAAAGGAAAATGAGGACCATATGTTTTTTTTGCATCATTTTTTTACACCAAGTTTTGACTCCAAACAAGACTTTAATCTAAGACAAAACCAACTAATTAATCACTCTTAGATCCTAAACTGACAAGGTTGCTCAGTATTGTTGGAATCCATTGATATCTATCATTTTAGAGGATTTTAAGTGTTTATCCAAAATTAAATGCATATTATATAGTAGGGCTTTTACACCCCGCCTTCCCTCAAATGATAGTACTATGACATGGACCTTGAAGCACACCTTGCACCAACAATACTTTTGTGGTAAGTGGGGATTTATCTAAGATCTAAATGTTTTCAAATGTTCTAGGGGAATAAATTGAACAATGAATTTTATATCAAATAATGAAAAATAAAATCATGGATTTTGGGTCTGTATCATTTTTATTGCAAAAATGTCTAGTCCATTTTACAACCACTATATCCTATTGTTTGCTCTATGTAGTGTGATGTCAAAAATGCCACTACGTCTCATGTGTAATTATAATATGGATCTAAATGAATTCAATGCTAGGAGGTGAAACTCAAGGTCAAATCTTCCCTAAATAACTCATGGGAGGTAATGATGTCCCCCTTGCAAGCCAAGTTTACATGAAATAAAGCATAAAATAGAAATACTTTAGGGTCATAATCAAGGTCACCCAATACTTTTATGAGTTTTTGGGGAGTGATTTAGAAGACCTTTTTTCTATACTTTGGACTAGGTAATTTTCAAATAAGGAAAACACTTTTGATTCCAAGGGTTCCCTAAAGGGGACAAATGGAAGAGCATACATGCAACATCCTTTTATTTTGTGAAAACAAAGTGTTAATTGAAATAATGAAAACAAAATTGATAAGTGTGTTTAATTTTAAGCCCAAATGAAAGATTTGGTGGTGTTCATTTGACCCCTTGGTCTTAAAATTGTAAACTCTGAAAACTAATGCTAAAAACTTACTTAAGCACCTAAATGTTATATTAAGCACCAAAATAATGTTCCTAGTTCATTTTAAAGCATAAAAAAGATGATTTAAACACATTTTAGTAATTTTACATGTTGGTCCTATAATAAAAATGTTAGCAAGTGATTTAGCTTTGAAGAACTTTTAGAGATGAAATGATTAACTTAGGAAAATGAACTCTTGGGTTGACATAGTTGAGTTGGGATCTGAGTCGAGTGAGATGGGTTGAGTCAGGATGAGTTGAGATCTAAGTTGGGGTGAGTTGGGTCAAGTCAGGCTGAGTTGGGATCTAAGTTGGGGTGAGTAGGGTCAAGTCAAGCTAAGTTAAGATCTAAGTCAAGGTGAGTTGGGTTAAGTCAGGCTGAGTTAGGATTCAGGTTAAGGTGAGTTAGGTCAAGTTAGGCCAATTTGGGATTTGAGTCAAGGTGAGTTACGTCAAGTCAGGTCAAGTTGGGATTTGATATGGGGAAAGTTGGGTCAAGTCAATCTAATTTGGGATCTGGGTCGAGATGAGTTAGGTCAACTCAATTTGAGTTGAGATCTAAGTCAGGGTGAGTTGGGTCAAGTCAGTCTGAGTTGGGATCTAAGTCAGGGTGAGTTAGGTCAAGTTAGGTTAAGTTGGGATCTAAGTTTACGTGAGTTGGGTCAAGTCGAGCTGAGTTGGGATCTGAGTTAGGGTGAGTTGGGTCAAGTTAGGCCAAGTTGGGATCTGAGTCAAGGTGAGTTGGGTCAATTTGGGCTAAGTAGGGATCTGAGTCAGGGTGAGTTGGATCAATTCAAGCTGAGTTGGGATCTAAATTACATAGTTCTAAGAATAAAATTGTGAGCTCTAAAAAAAGCTTTTTGCTTAAATCTTCACCTTTTTTGCTTCCACACTCTAAGACCCTACATAAAAATGGTTAGTTTATTACTTGTAGGTGTTATTTAATCAAATTTGTGGGGTGTTATCCCACCAAGTGTGCCATTATGTGAACTAATAATTTGACTCAATAGGGGTGATTAGTATTGTGTTAGTCCAAAAATACAAACAAATTGATAAAAATGCACTAATTAGAATATATCTATAGGCCTAGTCACTAGGGTGAGATTAATAACAAAAAAAATGAAAATCACAACTAAAAATTTAATAAAAATAAGAATCCTTCACCTTCCTTGGTGTTCCAAATGCTTTTTGTAGTGGCTTGCTCGGCTTGTGCTCATGAAGTATTCATCAAAGGAGGTTTGGCTTCTCCTTGACACCTTATGGCTTTGGCTTGGCTTAGCTCAATATTTTGGCATCATAAATTTTGCATGTGAGATCTCTTGAAATCAATTTGACATGGTAACTTTGCACAAATTAAACTTAAAAATGATGTTCATGGCCTCTTTATTTATAGATTTTCAAGAATGACTAGAATCAACTATGATATCCATCTCAAGATTGAGATGTGTGGTCATGGATTAATTTAATTATGTAACTAAAATACATATTTATCATCATCATTAATTTATAATAAGGGACATTAATGAGGCATGGGAGGTAATAAAGAGGCATGGGAGACCCATAATACTAATATTTGTGGCATTTATGGCCTAGGGATGTCTTCTCAAGAAATGAGGTAACTTGATGATGTAGATATTTAATATTCATTTATAAAAACAAGTTTTCAACAAGTTTCCATGGAATTATTAATTAGGCCTTGATTTGGATTAATTAGCTCTTAAGCATGATTAAGCACTTTATGCACAAATTACTCAAATTGATCAAAATGCCTTATTATTAGTCCAAAATTTGATTGGATTAGAATTAAAAGTTAATGTTAGATGAATTGGATCCATTATCCCATTTAGGATGTTGTCAAAAAAAGATAAAAAATTCATGTGTCTTGTACAAGAAAATTGATAAAAAAGAGCAATCCAGAGCACCTAAGTACAAAATTGGCATTTTGACTCAAAATGATTTGATCAAAGTTAGCTGGCCCATAAATTGTATTACCCCATTTAATGATACTCTGGCCAAAATTGGAACTTTAATATATCAATTTCAACTCATTTAATTTATTTTAGTGTTTTTAGGCTAAATTATGCACTTTGCTAGAAATTGGTCAAAAACTTGATTGAAGGTTATCGATGACCAGATTTAGGTGTCTACATAACGTAGAGTTTCATTGTATAAATAAATATGATGGGACTTTGGTATAAGGCCTTAGGCTAAGTAATAAAAGTGACCCTACATTTTTAGTTAGACCATGCTAAGATAAAAGGGACCATGTAATATAAAATATACCAAGCATATAATTTTTAGCCTAAGGTTTGGTTGTATAAAAAACATGAACAAGCCTTAAATTAAAAATTAAACTAAGACCATGGTATTATTAATTTTTTCCTACTTAAAAAATTATACCACCAAATGGTCTAGGTAAAATATTAGTCTAGGGTTTCAAAAATATGAATTTAATTAGTTAATTATAGATCAAGATCAATAAAAGATCAATTTAGCAATTAAACACAACAACCATAAGCATGCTCAACCCAAAATGGGATTCATTAGACCTACAACCTAAAACACAAATATTCAATTTTATCACTTTATATAAGATTAAAGAAAAACCATGAATAAATAATTCATCCAAACCATGGCATGGATAATCTTCAAATAAAAATAATGTGAAATCATGCTAATGATACTCTGATCAAGTGGATTTTAATATTTAAGGAATAAATTTGGTCAATTTTACACATGGGTCCCCATTTTTTATAAATAAGGATATGTTGACCTCAATAAATGGAAAATTTTAGGGGGAACATAGTAATATGTTCTAATTTAGAGACTTGGGTTGAAACTAATAAATAAGCTACTTATTCCATTTGATTAGGAACCATTATTAAGATCAATTCATGGTTAGAACAAGTATTGCATATACAAGATTAGGATCAAACATCAAAAATTAGTCATGTTATGTGTGTGCTTTAATTCCACTTACTGATTACCTCATGATTCAGAGAACTTCTAGGTTCATGGCCTTAATCATTAACATTGACTTTCAACATGTTTTAATATTCATTAAGAACCATGATTTGGCTCAAGTAAGGATTGGGAATTGCTCTACTACTAGCTAGGCATCCATAGCCTTGATAGAGATGCCTTTGGATCCACTCAAGGCCTTGTTCCATTACTATCTAGGCATCCATAGCCCCGATGGAGATTACCATAATCACCTCTACTTAGAAAGCTTTTGATTTTGTAATAATATCTTATTTTGTATTTATTTTTCAAGTCATTTTAACTTTATAGTAAATGTTAGTAACCATGTTAGCTAGTTTCAAGGATTTTAGTCAAGTGTTTGATTTTTATATAACCATCCTTAGTTGTAAACTTTATCCCAAGTAATTAATGTTTTTTAAGTGTAAGCATGACTGTGTCCTAATATTTTAACCTTTCATCCTACACGTGAAATCCTTATTAAACCAATCTTAGATTTGAACAAAGTTTAAAATCTCAAGGAATAATTAACTCATCCATCAGTCTTTGCTAATTTCTCTAAACTACAACATCAATCTCTTATTTCAACACCATGATAGACCAATGTTAAGGAGTCATACATACATTTTTGAACTGTGAAGCTCTTCATAATTCTAGATAAAACTTAATATGAGGGCTATTCAAAAGGATTTATTCAGAATCAAGGAACAAAGCACAAAAGAAAACAAATATATACAAACATTATATATAAATAAGGGATAGGAAGGAATGAACAAGAAAGAAATGAAACTAAGGACTATACTAACCGCATAAAGTACTTACCTCTAGGATCAAATGGAAAATTATTTAGTTTACTATAAAACCTTGAATCATGATTACTTTCATTTAATGGACTCTTATTATGGATGGGAACACATGTATGCTCATGTCTTCTAGGGGATGTAACTGGACCTCCTATCAACATTCTTAGATGCATGGATCAAAGATATAAACCTAGGACCCAATCATCTTCTTCTTAAATCCTTCTATCTTCCATCAAAAGTGTTAATTATCCTTAAATCATAGATAGATAGTGATTTATATCATCCTCATTTAATGATGGTAGCTCAACTAACATTCTCATCCTAGCTTCTTTATTAATCTTAGCTTGAGATGGTGATGGAATATCAATATTTATACCAAAACTTTCCAAGTCATCTTGAAAGGTTACTTTATCTTGGTCAGCTAAAAGAGCATGAAATTCATCTATAACCTTACCATTTGAATTAATTTTATCACATACTTTCACCCCTTTAAAGGTGTCATATAAATATTCTTTACCTATTTCACTTGCTTCATCTTTATCCTTCATGTAGAACGGCATCTCAGCTTCCCAATTGAGTCCCAACTCATCTTGTTTTGGGATCTCCAAAATGACATTGTTATCTTGGAAAACCTCAATTTCTTTCAAAAAATCTTGGCATAAATGTTACCACTAGTCTTCTTCCTCTATGATATCCTCAATTTCAGTAATGAACCCATATAAATTGTCCTCATAGCTATATTTTGAAGATAGGCCAACTTGTATCTAATATTTTTCATGGGGTCGGTCATCTTGAATGTCTATTTCATCTTATATATCATATTCTAGTTCACTTTATTCTTCAAATGGAAAATCAAAAGCATGCATGAAGGATCTATAAGTTCTTGTAAACCCAGATGCCCCTATAATAAAGTCTTGATTAAGCATAGGTTTAGATGTATCCCTTTTATTTTGACATGCTTCTAAGACATTATAATGATTAGATAGACATATATCACAAATATTCCTTTCTTGTATGTTCTCAGATGACTCATTATAGTTGTTATCATGAAACCTATTGAACCTTTGAGAAACATAGCCTCTTTTGGAGCGTTCCCCAAAATTTCCCACTTGCTTTTGCAACTGAAGAAAATTAGTGATCATATTTTGAACCATCTTAAGTATGGATTCGTTCTCATTCTCTAGTGCTTTTGAGTTATGGATATGAATATCATTACTAATGAATACCAAATCTCTCTATCCTTTTGTATGAAATCCATTTGTATCATTGTTGAATAACCCCAAATCTTGGCTAGGATAGGTATGGCTTAAGGGCAATTAGTTTAATGGTGGTGTCTAATTTAAATTAGACATAATTTGATCGGCATTAAGAATGATATTTATTTCTAAGAAATTGAGGCTAACATTTGGGATAGCATATGCAAACTAACCTTGAGGTTGAATGTGATCAATGATTATTATAGCTTCAACATAAGACAATGATAAGGTGTATATGACTCTAAAAAACCTTTTGAGGAACATAGAATTCATGGGATCCAAAGAATCCTTGTAAATATCTAAGGTTAAATCCTCTTCAATTCTATAAGGGGCTATAGTTATGCTAAACAGCTTCTGGAACCTAGCATTATAGGTTCTAATGGGCTCATTTAAGTCCCTTCCAACAGTGGTGAATTATTGATATAGAATACATGGACTAATGATTTTACCAAATTAATCAATAAATATCTTGTTAAAATAATCTCAAGTAGAAATACAATCCTCTAAAAGGTTAAGGAACCACTCATATGTAAAAGTGAATGAGAATAATCTACATGCTACATCTTCATGGATAACATTTAAGACTCTTAAATCAACATTGAAAGATCTAACATGTTCTTTAGAAGTGGCAACACCAATAGGATAGAAGGAAGGTAAATACCTTTCTAGATTTCTTGGTAAGTTATGTACCTAATTAGGCATCTTGATGGAAGATCCACCTAGCCATGCCATATTTTGATGAGGATCTTACTTGTGGTAGTTCTAACTCTAAATCATGTCTAAAATATGATGTGTAATCCTCATATTTACAAAAAATAATGATCAAACTCATACATTAAGAAAATTTTGCGCAAATGTGTATAAAGAACAATAAAGGACATTGATCTTTAGCTAAATTAGCTTAAAAGATATGCCCAAATATGTCAGTATGAATGATGTTTGAAGGTTTCAAGCTCAGGTGAACTCTAATTTACAAAGAATCAATCAATTTTTGAATAAAAACCACTATTACTAACCTCAAACACCTTGGATTTAAGCTATCTTTACCATAAATACTCAAGGATCTTTAAGGAATGTCAATATTTGGCTAAAAAAGCCCATGGACTAGTCTAAAACCATAAATATCAATGATATTTACATAATTATGCTCAAAGGAACATGAATATATAAATAAGATACCAATCTTTGGGCATAATTCACCAAAATGAGAAAAGATTATACCAATTCACAGATATCTAACCAAGGGCCCTCCTTCTAGTGCCAGTGAAGATTGTCTTGTTGATGCCTAAATATGTATCATAAGGTGCCCATAGTGTTTAAAAAAATACTTCTCATTTTAGAATTTAGAGAATGATTTGTAGTTTGTGATAATCCTATTATCTATGATGGAATAGAGGTAGAATAAATGACTATTTCATAATATTTATATTAGTTGGTGGTTGGGAGCCACTATGGCCTATAAATATTTTCAAATAAGAAGATAATCTATTCTTATTAAGGTGAATTATGCTCAATTCTAAGTCTAAAGATAAACTAAGATGGACATATACAATGAAACTTTAATCTAAAGTGAATTGGTTAAAAAATAATCAAAAGGAAGGGTAAAGTAGAGAGAAACTCTGTTATTATTGATCTTCATTCTAGATATTGTGACAAAGTTCAAATATTCTCCAAGCATGTACCTAAAACCAATGTATGATATGAAACAACTTAAGATTGAATCTTACCACACATTAGGCAAACTTCTAAGGAATGTGAAAAATAAAGAAAATAAAAACCAAGATTACTTTAAAGATTTACCCCTATAAGAAGATAGATGATGCACATCTACAAATGCAGAGTAAATAAAATGAAGTAAACTAGAGAACTTTCAATTATCTTAGCATAAGCACAAGTTAACAATTATGCATTCAAAGGTACACACCAACATTCTAAAAGAACTATTTAAATCCATAATTCAAAATAGACAAGTGAGAGAGAAGCCATATAAAATTCAAACAAAAAAAATTAGACAATCTTTTTAAAATTATCTGCTTACATTAGTTGGTCAAATTTTATGCTAGTTTTTAGCTCAAAAACTCCCCTTTTGACAATTGACAATTCTCCTTTTATAAGATTCAAGGAAGCGTGTAAGTTAGTGATATCAAGTTACATTTGAACATGTGTATAATACAACTACCTTTTCTATTACATTCTAGAACAAATGATTTTTTCATTTTAATCATTTGACCTATAAATAATGTGTTCTTCAAAATTGCACATGTTTAAAACGAATATCCTATTTTATAATATTATACAATGTTGGTTATAAAATATATATTCTTATTTCACCTGACTTAGGACCTACTTGTTAATTATGTACTCCATAATCATTATAGGGTCTTCATTTTTCTTAGATGTTACCCTATATAGGAATGGTCCCATGTTCAAGATGCTTAAGGATAATAGTGTTCCAATGGCGTAGCTTGACTAATTTACACAAATGGCAATTTAGGCCCTCATTTACATTATAAGGTCCACAGGGTCTCTGATTTGGCCCATTACACTCATATAGCTTTAACATCACATTTCTATGGCAACTTGAGCCATTCTTTTCATCATTGTCCATTTCCTTTTAAAATTTGGATCCAAGTTACTATGTTAAAGTTCATGTTTGCATGTCTATCATTTGCATTCCATAGGAACATCTTTGACGGTCATGTGACCATAAATTTTGAACACATCTAGGGGATCACTTAATATGTTAAAATTAATGTTTGCACAACTTTCATTTGATGTCTATGGGAACATCTTTGATGGTCACATGACTGTTAATTTTAAACAAATGATCTAGGCTCTTTACTATGTTATGATTGACATACTCATGACTATCATTCGATGTATATGGGAACATATTTTATGGTCACATGACCATTAATTTTAACATAGTTATGGGGACTATCTTCCAAGCCTACCATTTTTCATCTTCTAATTTGATATGTATTCTACATGTGCCACATGTTGACTACTTAGTACTTTTGGGATCTTTGTAATAGGCTCTATGATTATGCCATGTGGTAGCCTTACATTAACTCAAAGTTTTGTTTAAAAATATTTAACTTGATATGCTCCATTCATCAGGGTCTTATATGCTAGAATGCTTATTGTTGATCTGGAAAAGGTGCTCAATGTTTAACTAGGGTCCACTACTTTTCATCATTGATCACACTCTTTTTGATATATGCCCACCCCTTAAACACGTGTCATATATTGGGATCTAAGTAGTTGAATTAAATTGGTCCCTACATTGTATAAAAGATTAAGTTAGGCTTGAGAGTATGTATAAAGGACTTAGGATAAAAATGATTAAGCTAAGTTCTAAATAAATTATATGGGACCCCATCAATTTAAAATGGACTTAACATAAAGGCTTTGGACCATGCTTTTGTTCATATTAATAAATATGAATATTTTAGTATAATGTTTTTAATCTAAGTTTGGAACATATAAAAAATAATTTGAGAATAATAAAAGTACCCAAGCACAAATATTTTGGACCAAGGTGATAAACATAAAACAAAAGGGACCACGCAAAAAATGACTTAGCATAAATTCTTAACCTAGGGTCTCATTTTATAAATAAATATGATGGGACTTTATTATAAGGCCTTAGTCTATGTAATAAAAATGACCCTACATTTTTAATTGGACCATGCCAAGATAAAAGGGACCATGTAATATAAAACAGACCAAGCGTATGATTTTTAGCCTAAGGTTTGGTTGTGTTAAGAAACATGACCAAACCTTAGGATGAAAATTAAAATAAGACCATGGTATTATTAATTTATTTTCACTTAAAAAAGGCTCTCACCAAATTTAATTTTGAATTAAAATGTCCATGTAAAACATTAGTCTAGGGTTTTAAAAACATGAATTAAATTAATCAATTATAGATCAAGGTTAATAAATGATCAATTTAATATTGAAGCACAAAAACCCTAAGTATGATCAGCCCCAAATGGGCTCCATTAAACCTAAAACACAAATATTCAATGTTGTCATTTTAGATAATATTAAAGTAAATCCATGATATTCAAATATAAATAATGTGCATTCATTCTAATGATACTCTAACCAAGTGGATTTTAATATTTAAAGAACAAATTTGCACAATTTGACACATGGGTCCCCATTTTTTAGAAATGGGGGTATGCTTACTTCAACACCACCTAGCCAAGCAAAGGCCATTGTTGGGTTTAAAATATCAATCTTCCAGTCTTAGAACCTAGAATGTCATTCTGTGAAAAACCTCTAAATTCAAAGTTTAAAATTTTGTATTTATATTTTATTATTAGTCTTCCTTATATCACAAATCTTGTTGATATGTCATTTGGCATGGCTTGCCAACTCTAGGCTCTTAGGGTGGTTAGTTTATCCAACCTCTCCTGAAAGGAGTCTTGTGAAGTGGATCTCCCCAAGGTCTTTATCTATCAGGTCATGCCACATTGATATATACTCAATTTTTCATTATGGACCATTATAATCAAGGGACCTATTATTTATATAATTTTAGACTTTATTTTAGCCTTTGGTAGATGAGGGGAATATGTAACTTTAGTGTCTTGTTCATGCTGGTTTTTAGTTAATTTTAGGGATCGAAATAAACTTACATTTTAAATTTACCCATGTGGTTAAAATTAAAATTTTAGGTTTTGTTTAAATGAGGGTGTATCTAATTTAAATATGTTCATTGCATTAAATTCAATATTGCATTCATAGTAATGAACAAAACCTTGAAATCAAAATATATCATGAGAAATTGATTGCATTAAAATCCTACTCTAACCCTAGCTAACATATTAATAAAAAAGAGTAGAAGAGAGGAGAAAAGAGAAATAAATCATGTTTTAATGTCATTAAATATTCAATAATTTGAATGAATTAAACCCATAAATTTATCCACCCTTTATCCATAAATCA
Organism: Torreya grandis; assembly: GCA_037957365.1. Lineage (NCBI taxonomy): Eukaryota > Viridiplantae > Streptophyta > Pinopsida > Cupressales > Taxaceae > Torreya > Torreya grandis. The sequence goes on from JARHVA010001365.1 coordinate 1,738,384, forward strand.
CACAACCATGATCAAAGATTAGTTTTAAAGTGTGACGATCATGCTATGAAGAAGGAAACCACAATCACGGTATAGATGTAAAGATTGAAAATAAAAAAACTTCACAAATTTTATTAAGAAAAATATTTACTTGGATATCATAAATTCTACTATACAATCTCTCATTTGAGTACAAAATGTGGCAGCATCACCCCAATTAAACAACAAGAGAAGGGAATAAATTAACAAAAAAATCATTAAAAAAAAAGTGACTGGCTCAATGTCTCGTCCACTTAGAATCAACAAAATATATCCATTTGAAATGATAATGAGTTGGATATTTATAATAAATTTGTTCAATGGATGTAAATAATTTCCCATCAAAACTAAAAATCACTTTAATTTGAACTTCAGTTGCACTTTTCCCCCCAAGAGCAAACTCCTTGCACTTTAGCTCCATTCAAATCTGTAAAATAAATAAACAATTTACTTTTTGGAATAAGTGAATAAAAATTATGTTAAATATAATTAAAAATAACTTTAAAAAATTAGTCATGATAGTATAAGCATCTTTTGATTGGATTACTATCTCATGAAATTGACCATGCCATATAGACAATGTCAGAACCAGCTTTCCAACATCATAGACGGTTCATGAAATTGACTCTCAATTTATAATATATGAGTGAAAACATCCCCTAGGGTAATTTAAGGCTTAAAATTTTGAAATTTTTTATTTTGGGCCAAAAATCATTAATTTCTCAAACATTAATAAAAAAATGATAATAGCCTTTGAAAACTATTCAGTCTCACTTTTTTGGCCATAAAGAGGGGTTGGATGGGCCATGTCCATACGGTTGCATGAAAAAAGGAGTGGAAATTTATGCACCTATAATTATTTGGGTATATGAACTCTATTATTACATATGTGCAAATTTGATGGCTAGGTTAATGCATCTATGCTCTTAGGAGGACTTGGCCTATTGACCTCTGCCCATGGGTTCACTAACCAATGGCCATCACATCTGTGCACTTAAGTATGATAGATGGTCAACCTTTGTTGGATATTCATGGGTTTGTGCCAAAACTTAACCCAAAAATCACTTCAATTTTATAAATTTTTATCCTTAAAAAATAAGTGGTTTAATTTTTTTCCCTAGAGGAGCTCCTGAGGTGGTTTTGTTGAAAGCATAGTTTCCAAAAACCATAAAACTTATTGATTTTGTCTTATATTTCTAAGTCCCATTTAAAATACCTTTTAAATTTTATTTTAAACTTTATGACACCAAAAATAATAATTTTTGGTGTTTGGAAAATTGAAATATAGATTGATTTTTTTAACAATTAATTCTTGATCGAAACTCTGTGATCCCTATAGTGGGTTACTTTGTCAAACAATATGAGGGTCAAGATATATTTTCAAGTGAAGTGGCAAACATAAAATTTATGTTTATGGTTTTTAGATTTCCATAAATGGTAGTTTTAAGTCTCTATCATGAAATCAAAATGAGATTCACCCAAGGGAAGTAGGGATGCAAGTGCAAAAAACTAAGCGAGTGAGACATTCAAACATAAATTAGGTGAGGAGGATTATATTTTAGCACTAAGTGATAAACATTGACTTTTATTGTACAAATATGGTATTTATAATATAAATGGTTGTGGGTTCTGGTTTGACATATAAACTAACAAAGACCACCTAATCAATTTTGGAGTGTTTATATTGATGATTCATGAGTGTAAGCAAGAGAAACTACAAAAATTTAAAAAAAAGGTTCCCTAATTTCAAAATAAATTAGGGTGTGTTGTGAAAGCAACAATAAATAGTTGCCCAACTTTATACTACATTGCTTGTTTTTAGTACCAAGTTATGTCAAAGAGAATGAATAAAAAATTATAAACAAATTAATTATAAAATTAAGAAATCATATGTACAATAAGGTTATAAAATAGGAGGTGAACCAATTACATAAAATCAGGCTTTTCAAACCTTCATAGGTCAAACCTATATGAATAGAGTCAGACCTAGCTACACAGAATTGTCTAGCATAGATCTCTCCATGTTGAATCATGTAGGCCATAAATCTATCCAAGAGAATTAAATGTTAAAATAAAATTTTAGGACAATGTAAATTCATATTTCTAGATTTACACTTAAATAATATAAAAACAATAAGAAGATGTGATCATTCTTTTCCCCTATGTACTTAATTTGCATAGCCTAGTTGATTATCTCTATCTTATTATTGTTACTTAGCCAATTAGGTGGATATGAATTTTATACTTTCATATACATTTTATTATATCTATTCATTGCATTATTTTAATCCTTATTTTTTGTAAATATATAAATAGGGTAAACAACCTCAAATCCATTACACAATCTTACCTTACTTCCTCTATAATCTCTTCAAAAAGGAACTTTATAACATTATCAATCTCACTCATAAACTCTTCTAATTTTTTTAAGTGTGGATAAATTTATTACAAATAAATGAATAACTCTTAGTTATCATAATAAATATGTAATTAGAAAAATATTAACAGAAAATATCCATAGTTAGGTTAATAATGGGGATTTCACAACTTGATAGCTACACAATAGTTTAACATATTATTATTTCCCACTTGAATAGACAAAATATTTTTAATCCTAATGTGGTTTTGTTATTATATCATAAAAAAATATATGGTCATGGATTTTAAACAATATTTGGATATGTAGATACTAAAATAAGGTATTAGGTACTTGACAATATTAGTTTTGACTCACCTTTTATTGATGCCTAAAATTATATCACAGGGGTCTAGACTGTTTCCTAAACACTTCTTATTTTTGGATTCAAAGAATCCATTGCATGAGTTGAAAGTTATGATATTATTTATATCTTTCTTCTAATAGTGGAAAAACAAATGATTGTTTCACAAAAATTATATATCTTGTTGTTGGGAGCAACCTTGGCCTAATAGCTTGCTTGTGAAAGATGAAATAATCTAAAATAAGTGAAGTGAATTATGATCAAAACCTAAGTCTAAAACCTAATCCAACATGGATATTTACAATGACAAGAAAAATTAAAGTGAATTGATCAAAAAAAGAGCAAAAGGAAGGGTAGGGCAAAAAGAAAGTGTTCTAATTTTTAGTCCTGACATCATGAAAAAGTTTAAATTTCATCAAGATATGCATTAAACCAATATATAGCATGAAATTACATAGGCACAAATCCTACCATACATCAATAAAATGTTTTAGGAAAGATGAAACAATGCAAATAAGAGAATAGATTCAATTTGAAGATTTACTTCTAAAAACAAAAAAAAATTAGCACATCTGCAAGAAAATCAAAGAAAGTGAATTGTTTCTAAAATCCTTCAATCAACCTAGTGTAAGCACAAGTTAACAACTCTACATTCATTAATATGCACACCAAGAATCCATGAAAACAATTCAAATTTTAACATTAAAATAGATGATTGAGAGAGAATCCATAATAGCAAACACACACATAATATTGGATAATATTTTTAGAATTCCTTGCTTGTATTAATTTCTCAAAGTTTACACAAAGCCTTTTACTCTAAAACTACCTCTTTACTTTATTTTAAAATTGAAAATACCTTATTTTATAAAATACTAAGGAGGTATATCAGTCAATCATGTTAAATTACAATTGTACAAGTGTCATGGATAGTTGTCCTTTTACAACTTTCCAAAACTAATGACACTTTCTAATGGACCAACCTATAAGTAATGTGCTTTAAAAATTTATACATGATTTTACAAAAGAATATTATAAATTCAACAAATTTGACTTTGGGACTCCCCTGTTACCATAGTTTTGGCCTCTATTGTAGGATCTTCATTGCCTTATCATGTTGTCCATTAATCAGCTTGAGGTTGATGATAGGTTCCATGAAAATTTCATCCTCTTGATCTATCAAGTCTTTGAAGTCTTCATCATCTCTATTCATTTCCTCCTTAATGCTTCCAACCTCAGAAATCTTCTCATATATAGATAAGATCATATCAAAGATCCTTTTATTATATGCCCCTATTTTGCCTTGGCTTTGATTATTTACTTCTTCCATGACTTGAGTAGCCCTATGATTAAACTCCTCATCAATAATTTAGCTAGTAAGACTCATTGTAGTTGGGTATATGATCAAAATCCCCAATATGTGTATCATTCTAATCTCTAACTATCTACCATCCATCAAAATATCTTATAGGCTCTTGGACCATTTGTTCAAACCCCTAATCTTTTCTATCAATATAACCATATCCATATTTAAATGGGTTGGCTAAATATCTTAAACCACAGAATTTGGTCTTCTATAAAAATATTGATCAAGTCCTTCACCTTATTGTATAAATCTTGCCATTAAGTCACTTGGTTCATGGCCACAGTGCTCTGCTTGCTCACCACATCCTGTTTGGATCTTATTAATTTGAAGGAATTAAACATATCATATAAAGTGGCTTCAAAAATACTAATCATAGCCTCTAGAATAGATAGAATATACTTTTCCTCCAAGTTCTTATTTTGTTGTTTCAAGCCCTTAATAACTACTTATAGCTACTTTTATTGTGCTTGAGCCAACTCTAGAGGATTCTCCTCAAAGATTAGGTCTTCACCAAGTCTCTATTTTTCCTTATAAATCAAGTTAGTTAATGGCTATACCTTTTGATAAACAATCTCTTCTCCACCTACCAGGATTGTCTTCTTAATCAACCTTTATAAACCTATAGTGCTTAGATAAAACTTGAATCTAACTATGGATTAAATCACCTATGGGATTGGGATATACATTTGTGATGAAGATGTTAAATCACCTGGTGTGGCTAATCTCCTTGCCTTCTCTTATTGTAGATCAACTATCCATGGCTTAAGCTCTTGATGGGTAGGGACATCAATAGCTTTGACCAAGGCTCAAGGATGATGCATTGTAGATAATTTCTCCAATCTTGGTTCATTAATGAACCATTCTAAGATTGATTATCCATATAATATATTTTCTTCACTAAATAGATTGACTTCACTTAGAGGAGTAGTGAAGGTCACTTTAGGTCTCTTAGTCTTGGAGACTATGGAAACTTTAGCTTTTCTTTTTTGAATGTCAATAGGGACCAACTTCAGAGACTTCCCTTTGTCTTTCTTGAATTCTAAAACACTTTTTACCTATTCATCATCTAACTCTATGTATGTCATAGATAACATCTTCAATATTTTCATTGGGTTATAATGTTATCATATGAACTTCTTCTTGATGTACTTCATTTGTTGTTGCCTTGGGGGATTCAAGAAATAATGAACTTGAAGGGGTTTCATCTAGCCTTCTTTCCTCAAGATTATGCTTTTCAATTTTTTGTGTCTCTATTTATGCATTGACTCTACCATCTATCATCTATCATCTACCTTTTGATTCCTCTCTAGTCTAGACTCAGGCCTTAGTTAGTGTTCCTTCAACCTTCTTGTGACTTTAAGGTAATTTTATGACTTGGTGTAAATAGGTTCAAAGGCACCAATATCATGATCATAAGGCACATTTAGGAGTCCTTTGATCTTAAAATTCTTTTTTACTCTTTCATAAGGCTCCCACTGTCTAAGTTCATCCTATTGTAAATTGAAATATGATCTATGTTTGGATGTTCCCTCAATGTTATCCCATTGTTTGAAGATAGTCTTGCTTATTGTCATAGGGAGGTTTTGAAGGAGTTCCTTTCTCTTAGTCTTTAATAGGCCATCAACACCATGAAATATTTGGTATTCCACCTCTTACTTTTCTAGCTTATTAGGAACATGAATAGGTAGTTTGAGGGGAGAATTTTGAGTTCCCTCAATTCTTATAACTATAAAATCTAGATGCAACCAGATATCTCCTATAGCTTCAATTGATTTTTTGATAAGAGGAGTTACTCTCAACATTGGGATTCTATTTATAGCCTCACTTAGTGTTAGGTAAACACAGTCATATATAGATTAAATATGATCCCTATATTTGAATATGTGAAACTTAGAATAGTATTGTGAAATAGTCTAGGTTCCATTAGGTGACCATTCTTTTTGGTTTGGGATATTTTTTACTATACATAGGGTATCTAGGAGATAAGACATCATATAGAACTAGATCTTCTTCTTATTCTTGATTGTATAGATTATCCTAAATACTAATTATTTCACCTAAAAGAGGTATAATTACCTTTTAAACAATGAAGTAGACTATGGGTACCCCCACTGGGTGTATATATATAGTGGTTGCATTTCCATATAATTTGTTCATCATTGCCATTATCATCCTAACACCTAGTTTGAATTGACTAATAGGGATTTCTTAGTGAAGTCTAAAAAGACTTGGTTCCTAAAATCCAACTGATTGAGTTTAGGTCCTTTAAATCATGTTCTTTAGCCTAGGAACTGATTGAGTTTAGGTCAATTTAAGGTTTGGGTAACTTATGGTATGACTCAAAAGATATAATAAATATAATCCACTTTCCTATGAGTATGTTAATTAATAATCATGCCCTTGTCTATCTTAGTTTCCTTAAAAATGGGAACAAGAATGTCAACACAATGGAGTACCTTTAGTTTAATTGTTGCATAATGTAGACTAGTCATTTGTATTTCTAATATATCATCATACAACCTCTTGGTAGAGAGATTATTCTCCTCTTCCTTTGTAATGATGGGTTGGCTCTAAATTGTCTAAAATAATTATGACCAATTATTATCTCTTGTGTTCAAATAATTAGCAATGAACTCGATGTCCTTGAACCATCATCCTTCAGCATATATGGTCAAATAGAGCTCTACATCCTCCTTTGAAACATTATTATGTGTTACCATTATTAAAATTTTGATAAAATTATATAATTGTAGATAATAATTCAATCCTTTGTCTCAATTTATAATTAATATAGAGGCAATTAGGGCAAGCCATACACTTCTAGGGTTTTTGGGAGGTTTACACAAAGATTCAATGGTGGTAATCAATTTTAAATTATGAGCTTTCATGACTTATATTTTTCTTGTATTGAACATTTATACCTTTTCCCTCTTGGGTCCACAATTTATTTGAATTATGACATGTTCTACATATGTGGCATTTCCATGTCACATTATTCATTAATTTGTGAAATGTGACCATTTGTCACTTTTAGGACACATGTCACCATGTCATGGTCTCTTATATCTTGATTAAACATGCTTCATTGATATTATATGGGTCCATATAGCCTTTTATTCATTTTGAGCCATTCATTTCTTATTTGATTTTCTGAGAGTGTGCCATGTGGTATCTCTATGGGCTCTCTATGCTCATTACAAACATGCTCCATTACTTAACACCTTTGTGCCACATGACAACTTCTCATTCCATATGGGCCCTTTGAATTGTCAACTCCATCACTCATCATAGATCTCAATATGATAGGTTGAACACCATTGTTTGATCTACATTCCATTCATCATAGTTATGGCATGTGTCACTACTACATTCATTCTAAGCTCTTTGAAAAGTTAGCTCCATCTTGCATCATTGGATGTTTTTGAACATATTAATGTGCACCATTAATTATGATTTTATTATTGTTAAACCTTCTTCTTTCATACTATTAATATTCTAAATATTCATCGTGATGATGACACTTGTCACCATCTCATTCCTCCTGAGACTTCTTTGACATGTTGACTTTATGCTCATTGTCGATTGAGATTTATATGCTAGCACGCACACCATCGATCTTCAAACACTTGTTAGGTTTTAACCACTAGTCATGGTCATGACACTTTGCATATTCTCATTCCTTTATAGGTTTTTTGACTTATTGACTCAGATGAACATCTAATCACTATCAATCTTAGAGTTGAGCTCTAAGATCTCACCACTTGTCATCCTCACATTGATTCATTCATATGGGTAATGAAAATAGACTAAGTTAGGGATTGAGGAACATAAACAAAACTTAGGATTAAGCTTTATGCTAAGGTATTATTTTTATTAATAAATACAAAGGACTTAGGATAAAGTCTTTTAAAAACATAATAAAGTGTTGCCAGGTTTAGTTAGTCCCTGTGAATAATAAAATAGACTAGGTGAGGGTTTCAGGATATAAAGGACTTATAAAATTTTAGATTAAGGTTTTGGTCATGTTAATAAAAATAATTATAACTTTATGATAGAATTTAAGATAAGCTTAAGACTTAAATTAAAATTTCCCATGCAAATTTGATCTTGTGTGGCTTGATTTTCCTCTTTGGAGTATTGGATATGTAGGTAGAGGTTAGTCATCAAAGGGGGCAGGTTCATCTCAGCCCATTACACTTCTCAATATTTAAAAAAAAATGTCCTTTACAAGTGGAACTAGGGTTTGATGAAGGAGATGGATTTTTTGATGCTACACACATGATCAAACCTCATAGTCATACATAGATCTAAAATATGAACAACCACACATATTTTTACTATAACATAAAATAAAAACACCAAGGATGATTTTTGTTGTCTTAGAACATGATGCTATATGATACTAACATGAGGCTAATAATATGATATATGCATGAACAAATATTAATAACCTACACTAAGTGATTATGTGTCCTAATTTATGCATGCCTTATTCCCTACCACCTGTCTCAGTATTACACAATACAAGGAAATGCTAAGTATCTTATCCTTTGTTTTACTTTACATATTTAGTATTTACAAATGATAAATATATTTTAATCCTTTACATTCAAATTCATGTTTAATTATTATATCTTATAAATTGAATTAATGTTATTTTATATCTTATTTCGGGTTCAAAATTAATAAAAATTAGGGTAAAACATATTGGTGAACCTGAACATTTCTTGAACATTTATAAACCCTAGGTTTCCCTTAGGGTTTCATCCTTTTTTTAGGGTTTTCAAAATTTCTCCATAGGGTTCATATTTAGACCTGATTCTCATTTTCCCCTAAAATATGACTATAATGGATGGACATTGTTTTTATTTATTAACTCAAGCCATGATTTTAACCATTACATGTTATATTTTTACTATAAAATATTATTAATAACTATGTAATCCCATGGCTCATATATTTATACACTAATAAGGCTAAAATCAATAATGCACAATCTCTAGCCTTCCTTAATTTGTATTGTTGTAACATCCAATTTGAGTTATTACTTATTATCATCATGTGTCAAATGGCATGCATGACTCCTTTTATTCCTCTTCCCCTAGATCTCAAAATTATCTTAGCTACCATATTTCCCCCATTATTTTCTCAAAACATATATTGGGACTTGTGGTCCATGCTATCACAACTAGGAGAGGTAGGATATCCAAGAATAGAGGTAGTCAACATGGTCTTCCTTAACCCACTCTACCTCTCATAATGTAATCCAATAAATCCAAATATCATGACATCATTTATAAATTAAATAATACCCATGCTAAGAATTATATTATGAAGTTACTAAATATTTTAATTATCTACAAATATATATTACATGAGGTATTACGTGCAAAAACTCTCCCTAGTTATACATAACCAACTTCCTTTGATTACATCATGAATTCACTAAAGGATGAATAAAGGGTCATTAGTTTCAACATAAAATTCTTTCCAACTCACCATATAATTGATAAATATCTACCATTATTAATTCAAGTTCAAGTGCAACTCGAAATAGTCAGACATGTGTTAGTAGATAATGATTCTAGATTGAATATCTATAACACCATTTTATTACATTAATTGGGTATTAACATGGATAATATCCACAAAATATATTAAATCATCAAAGTAATTGATAAAATTTTGTGTATAGTATTGGGGAATGTGATTGGATGTATACCTAGGCCCCAAAATGATACCCATTATATTTCAAGTTATGCCTGATCAATTATACTACAACTTTTTTCTAGGGTGACATTAGATACATACCATAAGGAAGTACCATACACATTGAAAAATTATATAAAATTTATGTATGAAGTATATTTATAAACATCACCTATATATTATGACCCTTTCAAATATTTCAATATGACACAATATACATATGAGAGTTAGACTGAATTATAATTTTAGGATTATTTTATCATAACCCATCACATTTGATTCGATCCATACATATGATATGGGAGAGTTAATTAAATTTATCAACAAAAACTCAATAATGACACACAAATAAGAAATACAAAATGAACCACAAGCTAGTATAACACAAAGGGAAACCATTCCAAAATTCCTTTTAATTGTAAATTCAAAAGATCCAAACTACATAGTTAAAGATTATTATGATAGTAACGAAAAAAATATGGAAGGTATGATTAATGACCATTTAATAAAGTTAAATTTTGATCCTATATAGTCAAATGAGTACATATATATCACTTTATTCACACATATTGGTGTTGGATGATATCATAATGACTCATATACAAAGAAAAAAGCATAAATTATAAATTCCTAATCAGACACAATCTCCTGAGATCAAAGTAAATGTGACAATGATACACCATAAATATCTTTAAAATGCATATAATAGTTTTAACAGTATATCACACAATGATTTTCACATATCAAAGGCCTCATTAATTCATACCATTACAAATTCAATCATGATTTTAGCATAGGAACAATTATACAACCTTCCTTATACAAAGTTTGTGAGAAAATATGGTGAAAATGTGAAATGTTTACATGCATAAACATTTATACCATTAAAATTAAAGTATCACATTATAAATTTTATTTAAAATAAATTTAATGGTGTTACAAGCTAATATACATCGAGCACTAGGACATATATCACATCAAGATGGAAAATCGTATTGTGATTACCATATAAATATGAGGCATGACATATGTGATTGTAAAGCATTAGGAAACAAATGAAAAAATACAAAAATAAAGGCATCATAAAATTGGAACAAGAACAAAAGGGATAACTCATACTAAATTATGAGATGACACAGTCTAAAAATACAAAAAATAGAGATTACAAACATCCATGATATGAAGTAATGACCATTACAACATACATCAAAGGAAACTATTGGAAATACAATATGATCAATGTATAAAGGTGGGAAATCATTAATAATATCATATACTTACAAAAATTTGGACATGGCATCAACGAATTAAAACATGGCACATAATGGAGAGAGTCCATAGGATATATTATTTTACCAACTATTTTTGGACCAAAGGTTTTCAGTATATATATGTAGGCCATACGTCCTAGTTATAGGTTAACATTTAAATTGTGATAAATATGGTTATAATAAATGGGGTCCATAGTGAATACAACATATAAATAAAGTTCCTTCTGACATGAAGGAAATATAATCAAGTTTCAACATGATGGTAATGATACCCATAAAAAGGCAAAATCTTCAAAGATAACTACAATTATATAATATGAACAATCATATACAATAGAATAATAATAATGTGTTTACATAGCTTTAAAGACATACTAAGAGATATCAACTTTAATTAAAAAAAGGTTGACTTATTGACTTATCCATGAGCATCAAATTTCAAGATAAAATTGAAAATTAAAAAAATACATATATTTAAAAAATACAAAAAACATTCAAATATTCAAAAAATCAAAAATCATGACCTCAGCATAACATAATGTCTAGATTACACTATTTTCATATGTTATTTATCACATGTTTAGTAGATATCATATTATCTTATATAGACACTAGAATTTAAATTTATTTCTAAAATAATGCACTTATGACTACCCCTTATACACACTTAACCTATGCTCAATTCTATAATTCTAAATCATTATTCTTATACTTCTATATAGATGACCCTCTATCTGAAGATATATATGATACTAAATGTTCCTATTACTCATTCTAAGTATCCTAGACTCAATACTTAATTGATTCATACTTTTAGTTTGACTATATCTATTATTCATATGAGGTTGTTCATTCATGACAATCATACAATTTCATCATGTCTAAACCCATATGTTTCATCCTGCTACCAATTAATGATTAGTTATCCAAACTAAATTTCATGCCAATAGGTCATCCCACATGTTTCATAATCTGAATTTGAGTAAATCCCAAAATCTTCCCTATATAATCACATTGTCTACCCATATATTCAAATAAGATGACAAAATACTTTTATCATTGTCATCACCATAATATCTAATTACACATTAAGAGGAAGGTACCTTTTATTTCAAATTATGAGTCCCTACAAGCCAAAAATCCTTGAGATAGGTATGAGTAGAACAACAAAGTCATAAGTCATTTATTCAAGCATAAAATAACACTAAGATTTCACTAGTATATAATATTTCATTTGTATTATACACACCATCATAACATGGAATAATTAGATGGATTTTGATCCCTATTCAGATTATTAGTATGTAATCTATGCTCAACACATGGGGTGTTGAGGTAAGAATAACCCCATCCCCTTGGCTATTTCCCCAATTTTATAATATTTATTCCCTCTTTTCACTGATCTAGGGTTAGAATGAATAATAAGTCACACAACAGCTCCCATAATGAAGCTAAGGCATCTAAATAGAAACATAATACCTATAGGAAAAGGTCCATTTGTTATAAATTACACAAGGTTAAAAAACCCTAAAAGATGAATTTGTGCCCTAGAAACATTCACACAAGCCAGTGGAGTCTAAATAACATGGCCTTGTCATAGGATAACATAGATCCTTGTTCCTAATTCATGCCAACCTCACATAGTGTCACAATCAATTTATAGTCATTATTGTAATTCTAAAGACTCGAGTTCCAAGTAAGTCATTTATCTCTTGGCACTTTCCACTTTTAACACACTTATAAAAATAGTAAGTTGTAATCAGTTTGTGTGATTATTTCATATATTATGAATTTTGAATTACTTAATATTTTTTATTCAGTAATCCAAATTTTGATAAAACATTTTGGTGAACCCATTTATTGTTGAATATTTCAAAACCCCAACCATTCATGTTTCTAGGGTTTTTTCCTTCTATTTATTATATTCAAATATTGTATTAAGGTTTTTTAATTTAGTAAATTCTTTTCTAAAAAAAATCTTTCAAGTTTCTATTTTACATTTTTTGCAATTTAATAAAGTCGTTTCTACCTCTCTTATAATAAATGATGGACTAAGTGGTACTCAAATTGAGCATACTCATATTTATTTTAATAAGGCCAATTAAAAGGATAAGAACAAGGGTATATCTAGATATTTAGATATTAATGAAGCTAAATGTGTATAAATTCATGATAATACTTCAAAACATGAATAATATAATAAAGATAACACTAACTCTCAATATGAGCATCAATATGTAGTTCCACCTAAAAATGATGAACAACTCAAGCCTAATACAATGAAAATTATTAAGAATTTTTTACAAATAATTCAATAAAAATATTAAGATTATCATAAGATTTTACAAACTCTTTTGTAAATTCAAATTGAAAGCATAACTAATACATTTGAGATTACTACCACTATGTGTTCCTTTCCTTTCGCTACATCACTAGATACAACTTTTATACCAAAATATACAATGGGGGAAACCTAAGGATTTTAATATATCACTATGCCAATCCCTACTCAGTCTATTTTTTCACCACCTTTGGTTAAAACACATTATATTCCTAATGTACAATACATTATATAGATTGTTTTATCTCTATATACTAAGGTGTTGCAACTAGAATAAGGTGTTTTGAGACCTAATCAGACACTTGACTTTTAGACTCTATTACATACTATTGGGGCCAACATACCCCTAATTCTAAAAATTAGGGCCCTTGAGATGTTTTAAGCCTTGTTATTTCCAATTTTTCCTTACTCCTATGTTTTAGTATAATTTGAAGATCATCCATTTTGATAAGGTGGAATTTTTCATTTAAACTCTAGTGTGATTAATGCTTCTAAAATTTTACCTAGTTTTGTAAGCAATGTAGGTTTCATGGAAAATATTGGTTTTTCCTAGGCAAAGATTCACCAGAGCTTTGCTAGTAGTGGTTTGATAAATCTTAACCTTGGTCCCTTCCTAAGAAACCTTGAGTTTAAAACCTTAGGTGTGGAACCCTTAAAATTTTGAATTTAAATTTTGTTAGGAATCATTTGGTGGGGATATTTAAAATAATACTTTTGACCTAAGCTTAATTTTATATTAGGGCTTAGTTATGTTTATTAATTCTATTAAACCTTTATATAAAATTAATACTAAGTCCTTTTATATTCTTTTAAATATCTTCACTTTTCCTAACCACCCCGTGAAGTACTTTGACAAAACCCCCTTTTAATTTCCTAAGCTGATCCCTTTTAATTAAAATCTAGCCTAAGTCATTATCCTAAGACCCCTTCATATTTATTAATACAAATGAGGCATTATAATAAAATATTAGCCTAAGTTTTATTAATCTAAGGTCCTTACATAAGCATCGTGTAACTTGAAAGATCTAGATGATGCATGATTAAGGGAGATCTGACGGTCTACACTTCATCATAGGGTCTGATCTGATGGTGTGAGCTGAGGGTTGAAAGGTCAAAGATTGACAAAGTTTCCAAGTGGAAACCACTCATGCCTAACTATATCATCAAGGGTCTCACATATTTAATGTAGTCAATCATGTGCAAAGTCTTAGTTCTCAATCCAATGACTATCACTCTTCTAATCTGATGAAGTGCATTGAGTCCATGACCCTAGGAAGCTTTGTGAAGATGTCGCATGGCACTCTCACATTAAACCACAAGGAATTCATGAAATTAATTTAACATTCACGCTCACATCATTTGGCCTCTGTAAATATGCCTATTATGTGAAAAAGACTATTAAATTTAAGTTAGTTAAACATTTTTGCCTAGGTAAAGGGGGCATGTTTTGAGTATTTTAATGGGTCTTTCATTTATATTTTGAATAAAATTAGGATAAATTGTTTAACCTAAGTATTTATTGAAACCTTGGACTAATGTAAATATTGTGCATCTCATAGGATCCAATAGCATCCACTTACTCATACCAATTGGATCCCATGGTGTGAGGTCTTCAAGTAGAACTTGGAAGGCCCAAAAGCTTAACACATGGATCAATCTTAAAGATAGGGGATCAAAGGTGAAACAATATGCTAGGTGGAATAATTATAGTACTATAAGCTTGTAGTGACCAATAAGATAAAATTCCTAGGATTTAAATCAATGGTTTGTACTAAAGTTGTGGATCTTGATATGATAGTGTGAAACAAAAGGAAGAATTCAAAGGCTAATTACTAGTTCCCACTTAGACAAATATGAAAATTGTCATAAAAGGAAGCCCAAATGGAGACCACATAGGATCAACATGGGTAAAAGGTAGTATAACTTGGATTTTGTCCACCCAAAAGTGAAAAATTATAAAGGAAAGTCTCAATAAGATCTTGATACATGAACAAGCCAAATCCTGGTCACCTCCACCATTAAATATCTTAGAAAGCTAAGCTTGCATAAAAAGAGGAATTGCAAGTGATTGAATTACAATTGAAGATTATTGATCAATTTTAAGTGTAAAAAAGGGAATCTAGAGGTTTCTATCAAGTCAATGTTAAGATTTTCAAAGGGTTAAGAAGCCATGGTAGAAAGAAGGCAATAATGGTGGGAAGAGGTCAAACTCTACCTTTTCACAGACCATTTAGGTAGAATCTTCAAAGATACAGAGTTGGACATTGAGGCATTAAACAATGGGAGTAAGAACTAGTCTAATCTCTTCTTCACCATCGGTGAAATGTAACCCCTCACATAGAACAAAAGAATAATTAAATCAATCAACATCAGATATAAGGACTTGGTAGTAGTATAATTAGCCAATCTCCACCATGTGGATACCAAACTAGAGGTACTTCATTGCATAGATGTGCTTGCTCCTCATTTTATAGATTATAGAGTAGATGAAGACTAGATTGTTAGGGATGGCACCTAAAAGAGAGTAGATTATTTTGCCCTTGTAGCCTTTAAGGGTTACTACAAGCTCCCTAAGTTCCATGTGGATTTACCCATAATTAAAGATTAGACCACCAAAACTGACCTAGATACCATCATTAGACCTTGGCTCAATCAAAGAAACTTTGATTTCAAATATTTCTAAGGTATAATTCTAATTTCCCAATTTAGGAAAGGGATTAGGGTTATTATGACCTTACTAAATAGAATCCCTAAAGCTACCACAACTACCTATGCCAACACTACCTAGGTTTCATATGTATACTTCTTAATTAAATAGTAACTCACCCCTCCCATTAGGAAAATGATAAGTATCCACCTTGGAAGGTAATTCATAGCCATCAAAAGAAAGATCAACAAATAATTTTTCATGATGTCCTACCTGCTTGATACCTTACTGGTCTCTACCAAGTTCCACCATATTAATAATTGGTCTCCTAGTAGTAGAATCTTAGTTTCTCACCATTACTCCAAGCTCCATATCTTCAAATATAAAAACCACATGCAACTCATTTGTGATAGCATATTTCCCTCATTGGTTGAGGTTATCACTGGCTCTCCCATGCCTAAGATGCACCCACTGATCAAGAGATATCTAGAGATTATGGGGGATGTATAGTGCTACCCTAATTGTAATATAATAAGGATTGAGGGAACCATGTCCTCACTTTTAGACTCTTTGCCTATGTGCTAGCCAAGCTTGCCGAGTAAGAAATCACCTTCTAACTCATCAATGGGATTGATGGGATTTATAAAGAAAATAAGAAGGGCCTCCTCCATCCTTTCCCTCTCATAATTCAAAGGAACACACTATAATATTAGAAGAAAATAGACATCATGTCCAAGTAAAGAGGAGCCTTTGTCTTTCAGATATAAAAGCTTAGAATGTGGGACCCTAGAGGAATAGTAAATAATCATTTATAAGACAAGAAAATTTTAATGTAGGTATGTGAGCATCAACCTAGGGTCTTTGAACAAATTTATATAAGGGAAAACAAATTTGAGGAGGTATTGGCAAGGTTAAAGGAGTCCAATGCCAATCTGGAGCATAGGCTAAGACATGAGCAAAAACTAACTGAGGAGGTTTGGAAGATGTATCCACTTTAATAACATTTCCTACCTTCCACCTCTAGAGTAGCATAGGAAGTCCCTCAAGTAGATGGGCCTCAACCAATGACCTTGGAAAGAGACCTAGAAGAGAGGTAAGTGAAGTAGCATCATCTTTAGTTCCTCCCCAACAACCTCCACCTCTGATGTAGCATTTAGACATGGTGGCTCTTGAGCCATATTAGATAGTGGAGGAAGTCTTCAAGGCTCTTGAAGACATTTATGGTTTAGATAAGGTAGACATAGAGGAAGACCCTATTGACCAAGTAGGACAACTTATAGAGGCCCCTAGACAATTGGAAGAGGCTAAGAAACAGAAAGGGAAAGAGAATGAATAGGATTTAGTCACAAAACCTAGCCAAAGGAAAAGTTGGCCCTTGTCTCCACTAGTTCTAAAAGGCCAAAGCTCCCCTTTATGCACCCAACCCAAGAAATAAATTTATTTAGTGATGAATTCCCAATTCATGGGTCAATTATTCCTGATTGTTTCATATATTAGAAGTTACAAAATATTCCTATTATGGCCCATTCATGGGCATTAACTAAAAGTGTCGACATTGATGAGGAGATCTAGCCCTAGATTGTGGAAATGATGAAAGAGTAAGAAGAAAGAAGAATATTGGAATAAAAAGGAGTTAGTGGTAAGAGAATGGATGCTCCTAGAGAAACTAGTGGAACCAAAGTGGAAATCCTAGAATCCACCTAGCTAACTGAGCCTACCACTACCATTTTCCTCAATCTAAATATCACAAGATTAGAGAATATCACCACAAGGAAAGTTCTGGTGGGTAATAAAGAGTTCACCTTTCAAAAGGTGGAACCTTTCACAAGCCTAAATATAATTGGAGGAAAAGTATTTGTAGAACATCCCATCCATCAGGAGGTTGTGGTAATTGTGGTTAGAGCCTAGTCAGCATAGGTAATGGCTAGAATTAGGGGATTAAAGCAATAGATTGCCAACTTAAGGATGGAGAAGCAAAACCTTGAGACCCAATCCATCCTCTCTATTCTTGATGAAATGATAAATATGATTGATGAGTCATTCTTGATATTTTTGAGGCACTAAAGGCCATGAAGCTTAGGTAAGGTGCCTTAGCACAACAAGATCAAGTAGTTAAGGCTTTGGTCATCCATTGGTAGGATTTAGAGGACCAACTTTTTAATCTCATTAATGTAAAAGTAAATAGATAGATACCAAACTTCAAGACTATTAGTCTAGGACACTTAAGTGCCATCCTAGGCATTGTTGTCAACAAGGTGTGGGAATTGAGCACATGGCACAATGATGTCAATGAGTTGATAAGGGAGGATGAAAGTTTGATCAGCAGGATTGAGAAACTCTTAGGAACAATGTTGATAGAACCTTCACAACCCACTACTATGGGGTTGATTGATGATGAAGAATTCAAGAAAAGAGCCATTGATAGCATCCAAGAGATAAGAGGGAGAAGCCATGGCCAATCCAACCATGATAATCATAGAATAATGGATCTTATCTTCAATTCAAGAGACAGGATAATAGAGGCCTAGAGCATCAAGGAGGCCATGCTGAGGAATGAAAAATAATTTGACAAACTGGTAGATCAAAAAAATAGATGTTAAATGAAGCCTATAGTAAATCTTGAGATGATCAATGAACTACATACTAAGGCTAAGGACATCCTAGAGAAATGATAGCTAAGAGGCCCACCACCAACCCAATAGAAGATTTTATACATCATAATTCTACATAAATTTTGTAAAAATGGAATATTCTATTATATAAATATATGATATTGTGTTATCATATATAGTTTTAGGTTAGTCCAATGTATAAGGTCATGTGTATAATAGAATTATCATACAAGGATAGTTATCCTTAATATAAGCATATGTATCTTGAAAATTGATTGATACACTGCCTATGTTTTCTATAAATAGGTAGTGTTACCATTTTGTAAAGTGAGATTTTTGAGAAAAATTTTATATTCACACCAATTAATATAGCTAAAGGAATTCTACAAATATTTTCCATCTGGTTGTGTTGATAGTTATAGTTTTTTTCTCAATTATTTGTCTGGATCTTAAATTTGAATGGTTTCTTTAATTCCTAAACTACATTAAATCATTTACAGGGTCATTAATATATGATTTTATAGGTTAGTTTGAAATATCATGAGTTTCTTAGATTTAATTTGTCCTATATCAAAGATGTGCATCAGCTATTTAGATATAGAAATAAAATATCAAAAGTAAACATGGTTCTTACTTGTAATTTCAATTCATCCTTAGAAATTTGCCTATATTGTAATGGAAATTGAGATCTAGCTATTTTTCATTATAAATTGGTTTATATGTATGTCTAATAAACTAAAAATTTGACATAATGTTTGAGGTAAAGACTCACAATCACATATGTTTCCTTTCTACCTTACCCTATCCTCTTTTCTTCTTTTTACAAAGATATTCACTGTAGCTTAAATTTCACTATAAATATCCATTTAGTTTAGTATAACGTCAATATTTGACTAAGAATGTTCTTCTTGTTGGGTGTTATCGCTTCATCTTTCTTTATTTGTTAAAAGGTTTCAGGGTCCCTTCAAAACCTACTTTTACCTTAATCTAAAACATCAATATTTGAATAAGAAACTATAAATAAGGCCAAACCAAGGTGGTTCCCAACCACCAAATAATATAAATTTTTGGAAAAGTTTACTTTGTTCTGTTGTTATTTCACCACAGGCATCATAATTGCCAAATACCTACAACTCATGCCCTAAATTCTTGGAATTCTAAAATGAGTAGTGTTTTATAAACACTAAAGGCACCTATGGTACATTTATATACATCAATAGTATAATCTTCACTAGTGCTAGAAGGAGGGCATTGATGCTAATTAGTCAAAAATTGGTGTCATCTTTATGCCTTGGGTATATCTTTGATGCCAAGTGTAAAGATTGGTAGTCTTGAAGGTTTCTAACATATCTTGTGCCTTGTTAAGTAAAATATCATAGTTATTTAATAAATGATTTCTAATTTTGGTAAATATAGCTTTGAATTTAAATATCTATAGTATTTGAAATTAGAATGACTTATTCTAATGAAAGATCAGGTGATCCCTTACAAATTGTGGTTCATCTCAAGCTCAAACTTATAAAGATCAACTATATTTTGATAATAGGATGCATCCTCAAGCTACCTTTGTGGAAATTTGATGTCCTTTGTCATTTTTATGTAGATCTTTGTAGAATTAAATTAGTGTGCATGTTTAGTCCTTCCTTCTTGTAAATATTAACTTGACACACAATATTTCAAATAGGATTTCACATCTTCAAGATGGAACTACCTAGAATTCACACTAAATCATGCTAAAAAACAAGAGAGCCTTTACTTGAGCTATAAATTCATTGAATAACTAGGCATGATAAAGGTAGATGAATACTTTCCAAGTATTTACCCACTTCTCCTATTCAAGGTACCTTTGCATTTAGACAACATCCAAGTATGGCTTGGCTAGGGAGTTCCCCTATTAATGTACAAGGGGTAT
Organism: Torreya grandis; assembly: GCA_037957365.1. NCBI lineage: Eukaryota > Viridiplantae > Streptophyta > Pinopsida > Cupressales > Taxaceae > Torreya > Torreya grandis. The sequence goes on from JARHVA010001365.1 coordinate 1,758,980, forward strand.
TCCATGATTTAACTCATAATCTTGAGAAGTATTTACCCATATTTAGTCCTAATAGTGATGTAACTATGGAGGAAAATGTTAAGTCTTTTAAAGTTTCTTGGATGTTATTAAATGTCATACATGAGGATGTAACATGTAGACTAATTCCCTTTTACTTTTAAAGATCCAGCATATGAATGGTTCCTCAATTTGTCTGATGACTACATTACCTCCTAGAATGATTTAAACACCATTTTCATTGATCAATTTGTTAAGATTATTAGTCCTTGTATCATTTATCATAAATTCAAAACCATCAAGAGAGATGCAAGTGAGCCTATAAGGTCTTTCAATACTAGATTCCAAAAAATGTATAGTAGGACTATGGAACCCTACAAACCTAATGATGTTTTAGCCCTATAAATCTATAAGGATGTAGTAGATCCTATGACTTCTATATTCCTAAAGAGATCTATCCTAGTTATGGATTCACTATCCCAAGTCTATTATGAATTAGTGGTTATCAGTGATAAAATGAAACCACAAAACCAAATGACTTACTCCATTCCCAATGTTAAACCACAAATGCCTGCTCTAAACCTTTTTCCAAATAATAACTACAACACCCCTACTATTAACCAAATTATATCCTTGAGCATACTTCCTACCATTCGTGTTTCTCTTAACCAAAATTTAGGATTCTTGAATCACCAAACCACTAGTAGACCTTTTACTAATGGTCAAAAGGCCTTTATACTAGTTTTTGGTATGGGAAACAATTAGGAGCATAATTTTGAGACCCCAAGGAATGAAAATGAATTTATATTGAAAATGGTCTAGAATCTCAACCCTAATTTCCTTCAGTTGCAAAAATAAGTTGGTAATACTAGTGAAAGTTATAGAATGAACTTTACTTTCCAAAAGTTCAATAGACTAGGAAATAGGTTTTAAAATGATAGATTTTACAATAACAAGGATAATGATTCCTCTACTAGTAATAAAACCATGGATATTAATCTCATAAACATTGCCTTACTTGACTACTATAGAGTGCATGCTAATGCTATGCATGGTGAGATTGATTGCATTTAATTTTACAAAGCCTTAAAATCTTTATAAGAGGAACTAGATACATTTGAAGTTGTCCCTAACAAAGATATTGCTACAAATGCTTTTGGTTCCAAGTCTTTAGACTAGGTCTAAATGGTAGAATCCTTCCAATTCCCTTTTTAATAAGATGTTGAACATGAGAATATTCCTAAAGAGATTCAAGCATTCCAACAATTATTGAAGACATACCATCTAAGGAATAGGGAGTAGAAGCAACCTTTGACCATTTAAACTCCTCCTAATAACTATGGGACCCCTTCTAATACTACTTCAAGGAATGACCCTGAGCCACTCAAAGGAAGTTCCTCCAAGCCTAGTACTTATTCACCAAGCAAGACTAGCTATAAAAGTTTTAAATACATGAAGAAAATCAAGGCCAATATTACCTTGCATGAGTTAACTTAAATTACTAAACAAAGAGACTTGTTGCTAGAGTCCTTGTCTAAGAAACCTAGGAAGCCACCCAGGGCTAATAGGGAAAATGAAACCATGAAAATAGTCAAGGAAAATTCCCCCCATTCCTTCTCATAGCTAGGATATTTGGTAAGAACCTCCATAATTATCTTTTAGATTCTGGGGCTTCAACCAATATCATGTGTATAGGAGTATGTGAACAACTAGGATTGACTCTAATCCAATTTAACAGGGTGGTTACCTAATTGGATAAATCAATATTCAAAGTCATTAGGGAATTATTAAATGTAAACATGTAGTTGGCTAGTGAACCCAAAGTGCAATAATTTATTAACATTCAAGTAGTAGACATTCCCAATGCACATGGACTACTTTTAAGTAGAGAGTAGACCAAGGCCCTAAATGGATATATGTCTACTAATTGTTCACATCTATGGCTACCTTGGAAAGGTGTCCCAAATTAGATAAGAGTGGAAAGAGAACCAAGGATGAAACATGTGATAACTAATTATAATGTTGTCAATGAGAGAGTAAATTTCCTTAATTTTTACTTGGGAGTCTTCACCTTAGAGACTACAAAAGTGGTTGGTTCCTAAGACACTATTATTATACCTAGTTTGTGGAAAGTTTAAGTTGATGGTGCTACATGCAAGTCTAGATCTAGAGTTGGTATTGTTTTAATAGACCTTATTAATATATAGTATCATGCATCTTATAGACTACAATTCACATGCACCAATAACCTAGCTGAATATGAGGCTCTCATTCTGGGGTTGTAATTTTCTATTTAAAGCAAAATTAAAGAGATACTAGTTGTTGGGGACTCTGAACTTGTATTCAACCAAGTGAGAAGCAAGTATTAATGCAATCTATCATATCTCAAGAGGTATAAATTTAGATTTTGGGACCTAATAGAGTCTTTTGAGGCATTCAACATCCTCTCTATCCCTAGAGACAAAAACAAAGATGATGATGGGATATCTTCTACTACAACCAACCTCATGCCTAATAAAGATTCTCCTAACTTTATTATTGAGCTAGTAGCCTACCCCTCAATCCTAGATAATGTGAACCACTTCCAAGTCTTCAATGATGATCAATAGATCCTAAAATTCATGACTAACTCAGGAGCTTTTAAAGCTCATATTATTAATGAATATAATGAGGATACCCTTGAAAGGGAATTCAATGGCAAGATCATCTAGCTAATCGATAATAAGATGCCTAAAGGGATGGTTTCACTAGAAATATTATTTGACCAAGACAAACTCACTAAAAATCCTAAGGTCCCCAAAGTAAGTGGGAAAGACTATGATGTAGTAAATTTGTGACCCCAAGATCAACCCCAATAGGTTAATTTGGGGAAGGCTTGCATATAAATGGAGAATATAAAATCCAAAGAGTTACTCACTAGATACAAGGATGTAATTGCATGGTCTTATGATGATCTAAAGGTCTTTGATCTAAGGTTTATCACCCATACTATCCCCCTCAAGGAGAATTGTAAACCCTTCAGATAGAAATAGAGGCCTATTAACCCTCTCCTAGAACCCATGATTTATAAATAAGTCAAGAAATTATTAGATGCAAGAATAATTTTTCCCATTCAAAAATCCACTTGGGTTGCCAATATGGTTCTATTTAGAAAGAAGAATGGTGAAATTATGTTATGCATTGAATTTAAGAACTTGAATAAAGCATCTAAAAAGGAAAATTACCCCTTGCCCTCTCTAGACCAAGTAATATAGGTTGTTTTAGGGTCAGCCATGATGTCTTTCCTTGATGGTTTTTTAGGGTATAAATAAGTGTTAGTTGATAGGGAGGATATAATGAAGACAACCTTTAGCACTAAGTGAGGAAGTTTTGCCTACAAAAGGATGCCATTTGGGTTGATCAATGTAGGGGCTACTTTTAAAAGAGCCATGGGCCATGACTTCTAGGGTCTAGTTGTAAAATTAATTATAATATACATGGATGACCTAAAAATACTCTCCAAAAATAAAGAAGATCATTTCACACACATTCATCAAGTATTTGAGAGATGCAAAATATATGGTATTTATCTTAACCCCAAGAAGAGCATCTTTTGTGTTATTGAAGGGAAGTTGATAGGTCATGTTATCACTAAGTATGGGATCTCTGTAGATCCCAAAAGGTTGTAATCCATCTCTAAGATAGAGCTTCTAAATATTCAGAAGGAACTAAAGTCATTTTTTGGCAAGATAAACTTTGTGAGGAAATTCATCTCACAGTTTGCTAAGATTTCAAACCATTAAATTACATGATTAATAAGGATTCTAAAGTTACTTGGAATGAGGGGTCCAATAAACCATTTAATAGCATCAAAGAAGCAATAATTTAAGCCCTAGTATTGATAAATCCAAAAAATTTAAGGGACTTTTACTTGTACTCATTTGTTTTCTATCACACCATGGCAACAGTCCTAACTTAGAAAGTTAATGGGAATGATCACCAAATTGATTTTATGATACCAATTTAAATTATTTTTAATTAATCTATTCCGTAATTGATAAGCAAAAATATGCACTGGTGAAAGTAGTAAAAAAGTTTAGGCATTATATCCTTAGGAATAAAGTGCACGTTATCTTAATAGACGCTACCACAAAACTCATTTTGAGTCAAAATGAATTGGGTGAGCATAGAGGCAAGTGGATGTTAGTTCTACAAGAATATGATATAGATATGAAAAATTCTAAGTGGTAAGGTGTCAAGGCCTTGTCTAAATAATTGCTAACACCAGCCCCAAGCTACATATCATGCAGGTTGAACAATAAGACTTCTAGCCCAATGAGTGGTATGATTCCTTGATTCACTTGTTGATTAATGGTGTTTGTCCTATAATAATTACAAGAGAGGATAATAGATCCCTAAGACTCAATTATTCTCACTATTTGATCAAGGATAGAGTATTATATAGAAAAAACTTTAAAGGAGTCTATTTAAGGTGTGTATCCAAAGAAAAAGCTTATCAAATCATGAGTAATTTCTATGATAATATGGGTAGTGGAAATACATCAAGAAGAACAATAGCCCAAAAAATCCTTAGGTTTGGCTACTATGGCCTATCATTTTAAAATATGCTTACAAGCATGTGAGGGAATGTCACCAAAGAACCAAAGGCAACCATACCTTTGCAACCAGTGATGATTGACAAGCCCTTTGCACAATAGGGATTGGATTTTATAGGAGTGATTAACCCCAATTATTTTTAAGGCCAAAAATTTGTCCTAACTTCTATAGACTATTACACAAAGTGGACTGAAGCTATAGCCACCAAACAACATAGGATAGAAGTGACTAGCTTCCTAGAAGAAAACATTTATACTAGATTTCAAACCCTATTATCTTTGTTGTGTAATAATGGATCAGCCTTTATGTCCATAGAGATGATTGAATAGGCTTATGATAATGGTATTTCTATAAAAAAAATCAAATAATTACCCCTAGGGAAATGGATTTTCTAAATCCACTAACAAGAATTTGATCAAGGTGATCAAAAAATTAGTTGAAGAGAAACCTAGATCTTACACAAGCTTCTCAAATATGATTTATGGGAAAATAATATCATAATTAAGAAATCATTAAAGGAATAACCATTCCTATTGGTGTATGTCTGATAACCTATTTTTCCTATCACCCTCAAGTTTCCCACATTCAAATTTATGCAAGAATATATAGAGGAGAGTCAAGAGCTTGTAAACTCTAGGTTGATAGAAATCATTCAGATAAAAGATGCAAGGGAGGAAGCCTTTGATAAATTTATCAAGCATTAAACCAAAATCAAGATATGGTTTGATAAAAGGTAAAAAGTGAAAGTATTTAGATAAGTAGACCTGTCCTTCTTTGGGAAAAGGCATCTGAACCCAAATGCAAGCATGGAAAATTCACACCTCTATAAATTGGCCCATATCAGATTATTAACACACTTGGCAATAATAATTTCAAGCTAAAAGACCTTTAAGAAGCAGATTTCACATTTCCCACCAATGGAAAATATCTCAAGCATTACTTTGATGTAACTCCACCAAGGGTATTCATGGAATAAAATATGTAAGACCATTTAAGTTAGAGTAGGTAGGTTGGTTAGTTTATTTTTTACTCTTCTTTCTTGTCATGTTTATGTATATTTGTTTTCCTTTTTTGTTTCTTATTGTTTCTTTATTTGGTGCTTTTGCTTTTCTATTCTAACTTTGTTCATTGGATTTAATTGGTGTTTCTAGAGATAGTTTGGTGCTTAAAATATCTTATCTCCCTAAAATTCCCAATGTTTCACTAATTAGAGTATGAACCCCATACACATCATGACCAAAAACCTAAAATGTGAGCTTGGTGTTATAACATAAGGAATTTGGTAAAGGCCAATGAACAGATCCCTTATTCTATGCAAACCTAGACATTATTGGCATCTAAATATGGTTTGAAGAAAAATTGCACTTATGAAATAAAGTTTAGTTTGTTAGGATAAAACCATGTTTACACTTAATAAGACATAATTTCCTATAACAATGGTGACACCCATAGGTGATTTTTTGAATCAAAACACTAGGATAAAATCCTTAAACCTAGCTACATTGGTTCTTAACCTTGTTAAAATCATTAAATATATGTCAAAAGATACAAAAAAATATAAGAATTCAGTGAAAAATTTGAAGCTTTTCAAGCACAGGTGATTTGGGTAATCTCCATCAAGGCTATAAAAACATGGATGGTAGTGGATAAAGGTATTGAGTGATCCAAAGGCATCTCTATTAAGGCTATATATGCTTATCTAATAGCAGAGCAATGCCCAAGCCTTTTATGAACTAAAATAACAACTCCCTTGAATTCTTAAATGAGCCTATTGACCAATGCAAATGATTAAGGACATGAAACTTAGAAGTTGTTATTTGAATCCCATGGCAAATAGTAATTGGAATCAAAACACACACACAACATGACTATGTCATAGTAGTTTAAACTCAATTTTTTAGGTACAAATATTGTTTCAACCATGAACGGACCTCAAATAATGGCATGGATCCACTAAAATAAAGGACCTAGTTATTGACCTAAACTAGAGTCTCTAGGTTCTAACATTTGGCTATGTTTCCCCTATGAGTCACCATTTTTTAGAGCCAACATACCCCTAATTTTGAAAATTAGGGCCCTTGAGATGTTTTAAGCCTTGTTATTACCAATTTGACTTACTCCTAGGTTTTAATATAATTTGAGGATCATCCATTTTGATAAGGTGGCATTTTTAATTTAAACCCTAGTGTGCTTAATGCTTCTAACATTTTTCCTAGTTTTGTAAGCAATGCAGGTTTCATGGAAAATATTGGTTTTTACTTGGAAAATATTCACCAAAGTTCTACTAGTAGTGGTCTACTAAATCTTAACCTTGGTCCCTTCTCAATAAATCCTGAGTTTAAAACCCTAGGTGTGGAACGCTCAAAAATTTGAATTTAAATTTTGGTAGGAATCATTTGGAAAGGATATTTAAAATAATATTTTGGACCTAAGCTTAATTTTTTATTAGGGCTTAGTCATGTTTGTTAATGCTAATAAACCTTAATATAAAATTAATACTAAGTCTTTGTATATTCTTTTAAATATCTTCACTTGTCCTAACCACCCCTTGAAGTACCTTGACAAAAACCCCTTTTAATTTCCTAAGTTGAGCCCTTTTAATTAAAATCTAGCCTAAGTCTTTATTCTAAGACCCCCTTCATATTTATTAATATGAATGGAGCCTTATAATAAAATATTAGCCTAAGTTTTATTAAATAAAGGTCCTTACTTAAGTATCTTGTAACTTTTAGGATCTGATGGCCTCCACTTGATCATGCAATTTGATCCAATGATACATGACTAAGGGAGATCTAACAATCTGTGCTTCATCACAAGGTCTAATCCAATGGTGCAAGCCTAGAGTTGAAAGTTCAAAGTTCCATGAAGTCACAAAGTGTCAACCACTTGCACCTAACTATATCAACAAGGGTCCCACATATTTAATGTAGCCAATCATGTACAAAGCCTGAAATCTCGATCCAATGTCTATCGCTCTTTCGATCCAATAAAGTGCATTGAGTCCATGACCCTGGGAAGCTCCATGAAGATGCTGCATGGCACTCTCACATTCAACCATAAGTATTTTATAAACTCAAATTTGATGTTTGTGTTCACATCATTTGGCCTCTATAAGGATGCCTATGACATGGGCAAGATCATCAAATTTAAGTTAGACAAACATGTTTACCTAGGCAAAGGGGGCATATTTTGAGTATTTTAATGGGTCTTTCAATTATATTTTGAATAAACATAATCTAAATTGTTTAACCTAAGTATTTATTGAACCTTTAGACTAATGTAAACATCATGCATATCATAGGATCCAATGGATTCCACTTGCTCATACCAATTGGATCCCATGGTGTGAGGTCTTCAAGAAAAACTTGGAAGGCCCAAAGGTTTGACATGTGGAGCAATCTTGGAGATAAGGGATCAACGGCATGACAATATGATAAATTTCATAATTATAGGATTAGAAGCTTGTAGTGACCAATAAGATAAAAGGCCTAGGATTACAATCAATGGTCCATGTTAAAGCCATGGATCTTGATTTGATAGTGTGAAATAAAAGGAAGAATTCATAGTCAAATAGCCAATTCCCACTCAGATAAATATGAAAACTATCATGAAAAGAAGCCCAAATGGAGACCACATAGGATCCACATGGGCAAAAGGTGGTAGAACGTGGATTTTATCCACCTAGAAGTGCAAAATTATAAAGGAAAGTCTTAATTGGATCTTGAGACATGAATAAGCCAAATCTTAGTCACATCTACCATTAAATCTCCTAAAAACCTAATCTTGCATAAAAAGAGGAATTATGAGTAGTTTGATTACAATTGAAGCTTATTAATCAATTATAAGTGTAAAAGAGGGAATCTAGAGGTTTTTATTAAGTTTGTGATAATATTTTCAAAGGGTTAAGAAGCCATGGTAGTAGGAAGGAAATAATGGTAGAAAGAGGTTGAACTCTACCTTTCCATAGACTATTTAGGCAAAATCTTCAAGGATATAGAGTTGAACATCAAGTCATTGAGAAATGGTCTAAGCTCTTCTTCACCATCGATGAAATGTAACCCCTCACATAGAATGAGAGAATAATTAAAGGAATCAACATCATATATAAGGACCTAGTAGTAGTATAATTGGCCAATCTACACCATGTGGCTACTAAACCAGAGGTACTTTATTACATAGATGTGTTTTCTCCTCTTTTTATAGATTGTAGAGTAGATAAGGAGTAGATTGTCAAGGATGGCACCTTTAAGAAAGTAGCTTATGTTACCCTTATATCCTTTTAGGGTTAATATAATATCCCTTGATCCCATATGGATTTACCCACAATTAAATATTGGACCACCAAAAATTACCTAGATACCATCCTTAAACCTTGGCTCAATCAAGAAACTTTGATTTTAGATATTTCCAAGGTAGAATTGTAATTTCCCAATTCAGGGAAGGGATTAGGGTTATTATGACCTTACTAAATATCTCTAGATCTACCATAATTACCTATGTCAACACTACATAGGTTTCATATGTATACTTCCTAACTGAAAAAAACTCACCCCTCCTATTGGGGAAATGATAAGTATCCACCTTTGTAAGCAATTCACAACCATTAGGAGAAACACTAAAAAATAATTTTTCATGATGTCCTACCTGCTTGATGCCTTGATGGACTCCACCAAGTTCCCCCACATCAAGAATTGGTATGCCAACATAAGAATCTTTGTTTCCTACCATTACTCTAGGCTCCATATCTTCAAATATAGAAACCACATGCAATTCATTTGTGATGACATCTTTCCATCTTTGGTTGAGGATATCATTACTCTTCCATGCATAAGATTCACCCCCTAATCAAGATATATCTAGATATGATGGGGTATCTATGGTACTACCCTAATTGCACTATAATAAGGATTAAGGGAACCATGTCCTCACCTTTTAAACTCCCTATTTATGTGCCACCTAAGCTTACTAAGAAATAAATCACCTTCCAACTCATCAATTAGATTGATGGGATTTGTAAATAAAATAAGAAGGGCCTCCTCCACCCCTTCCCTCTCATAATTGGAAGGACCACACTATAAGATTAGAAGCAAATAGACATCATGTCCAAGTAGAGAGGAGCCTTTTTCTTCCAAATAGATGAGCTTAGAATGAGAGACCCTAGAGGAACAATAAATAATCATTTTAAAGATAAGAATATGTTTAAGAAGGTATATGAGTATCAACTTGGGGTCTTTAACTACATCTACACTAGGTAAAACAACTTTGAGGAGGTATTCACAAGTTTAAAGGAGTTTAATGCTAAGCTGGGGCATATGCTAATACATGACAACAAAAAAACTAAGGAGGTTTGGGAGATACATCCATTACAATACCATTACTACCTTCAACCTCTAGAGCAGCACATGAACTCCCTTAGGTAGATGTGCCTTAACCACAGGACCTTGGCAAGAGACAACTAGAATCGAGGCTAGGTAAAGTAGCTTCATCTTTAGTCCCTCCCCAACAACCTCCACCTCTAATGGAACATGTAGACATGGTGGTTCTTGAGCCATATGAGACAATGGAGTAAGTATTTTAAGCTCTTAAAGACATTTATGGGTTAGATAAGAAAGAAATAGGGGAAGAACCTATTGCCTAAGTGGGGTAACTTGTAGAGGCCCTTGGATAATTGGAAGAGTTTGAGAAAAAGAAAGGAAAAGAGCATGAACTAGCTTTAATCATAACACCTAGCCAAAGGAAGAGGAAGGTTGAGTTGGACCTTGTCTCCACTAGTTCCAAAAGGCCAAAGTTCCCCTTTGTGCACCCAACCTAGGAAATAAATGTATTCAGTGATGAATTCCTCATTCATGGGCTAGTCATTCTTGATTGGTTCATATATGGGAAGTTACAAAATATTCCCGTTATGGCCCATTCATGGGCATTAACTAAAAGCGTCAACATTGATGAGCACCTCCAAACCTAGATTATGGAAATAAGGACCAAGAAGAGATAAGAATAGTGGAAGAAATAAGAGTTAGTGGCAAGAGAATGGATTCTCCTAGAGAATCTAGTGGAATAAAGTGGAAATCTTAGAAGCCACCTAGCTAATTGAGCCTACCACTACCATTTTATTTAATCTAAATACCATAGGCTTAGAGAAGATCACCACAAGGAAAGTTATGGTGGTAACTAAAGAGTTCACCTTTCAAAAGGTGGAACCTTTCATAGGCCTAACCCTAATTGGAGGATAGGTAGTAGGATAACATCCCATCCATTAGGAGGATGTGGAAAGTCTAGTTGCAGCCTAGTCAGCACATGCAATGGCTAGAATTAGGGGATTGAAGAAAAAAAATTCCAACTTGAGGATGGAGAATCAAAACCTTGAGACCTAAGCCAACCTCTCTATTTTTGATGAAATGATAAAGATTCTTAGTAAGTCAATTGATATGTTTGAGGTATTGAAGGCCATGAATCTTAGACAGTGTGCCTTAGTGTAACAAGATCAAGTAGATAAGGCTTTGGTCATCTAGTGGTAGGCTTAAGAGGACTAAATTGTTAAGCTCATCAATGTATAAGTAAAGATATATATCTTAGACTTTAAGACTATTAGTTTGGGACACTTACGAGCCATCATAGGCATTGTTGGAATTGAGCACATGGCACAATGATGTTAATGAGCTTATAAGGGAGGATGAAGATTTGATCAATAGGATTGAGAAATTCCTAGGAATAATGTTGATAGAACCTTCACAACCCACCACAATGGGGTTAATTGATGATGAAGAGTTCAAGAAAAGAGCCATTGTCAGCATCCAGGAGATAAGAGGGAGAATCCATGGCCAATCTAACAATGATAATAGTAGAGTAATGGATCTCATATTCAAATCAAGAGAGAAGATAATAGATGCCTGGAGCATCAAGGAGGCCATGCTGAGGAATGACAAATAATTTGAAAATTTGGAAAATCAAGAAAATGGATGTTTGATGAAGCTTATAGTACATATTGAGATGATCAATGAACAACATACTAAGGCTAACGAAATCCTATAACATAATATCCAGAAGACCCACCACCAACCCAGTAGAAGATTTTATACATTATAATTATACATACATTTTGAAAAAATGGAATATTCTATTATATAAATATATGCTATTTTGTTATCATATATAGTTTTAGGTCAGTATAATGTTAAAGGTCATGTGTATAATAAAATTGTCATACAAGGACAGATGTCCTTAATGTAAGCATATGTATCTTGAGAACTGACTGGTACACCACCTATGTTTTCTATAAATAGGTAGTGTTACCATTTTGTAAAGTGAGATTTTTTAGAAAAAAATTATATATCACACTATTTAATATAGCTAAAGGAATTATGCAAAAATTGTCCATCTGTTTGTGTTGATAGTTGTAGCTTTTCTCTCAATTGTGTATCTAGATCTTAAATTTGAATGGTTTATTGAATTCCTAAACTACATTAACTCATTTATAGGGTCATTAATATGTGATTTATATGTTATTTGAAAATATCATGAGTTTCTTCACTTTAATTTGTCATATATCAAAGTTGTGCATTAGCTATTTAGATATAGAAACAAAATATCAAAAGTAAACCTAGTTCTTACTTGTAAATTCAATTCATCTTTAGAAATTAGCTTGGCTTTTAATGGAAATTGAGCTCTAACTATTTTAAATTATAAATTCATTTAGATGTATGTTTAGGAAACTAAAACTTTGTCATAATGTTTGATGTAAATACTTACAATCACATATGTTTCCTTTCTACCTTACCCTCTCCTTTTTTCTCCTTTTTACAAATATCTTCACTATAGCTTAAATTTCACTATAAATATCCATTTAGTTTAGTATAACATCAATATTTGACTAAGAAACTATCAAGAAGTACAAACCATGGTTGATCACAACCATTGAATAATATAAATTTGTGGAATAGTCTACTTTGCTCTATTGTTATTTCACTATAGGCATCATAATTTCTAAATACCTACAACTCATGCCCTAAATTCTCAGAATTCTAAAATGAGTAGTTTTTTCTAAACACTGAAAGTACCTATGGTACTTTTATAAGCATCAACACATACTTCATTATCCTAGCGTATTTCATCCTATCTTTTACCAACTAGTTTTATGTCACCTAAGCTTACATTGTATGATGGACAAGGTGACCCTGAGAAACATTTGAGAGTTTTTCAAGCAACATGTTTGGAATAGGCATCCAACGATAGGTTGTTGATCAATCTATTTCTTACAATTTTAAAATAGTATGCTCTAAAGTGGTGTTGTGATTTACCATATTAGTGAGTTCATGTGCTCAATCCTTTGGTAGATTTGTTATTTGCACATTTTTCCATTAACATAAGTGAAAATATTTCATGTGCTCATATTTCTAAGCTCAAATAATAATCCAATGAACCTATTCCAGATTATGTTTCATAGTATAAGACCATGTTATCCAAGATGATAAATCTTATGGTAGATAATAAATTACAATACATATTCATACAGTGTTTACTTTTACCTTTACATGAATCTATTATGTTTAATAAGTTTTTATCATTGGAAAATTTATGTCACATAGTTAAGGAAAGAGAGGTTGAGTTACTGGAAATGAATAATTAAAATTATATGACAAACCAAATTGTTACTTCTAGTACAAAACATCAGAGTAAGCCACCATATTGAATTTGGGAAGAATAAGGTAACTTTTCTTAATGTGTAATGGTGTAAAATATAGATGTTAGATTAAGAATTAAATCCCTTTTTTAATGCAAGTTGATATTTTACCAAATTTTCAAAAATTACCTATAACATATGTTGAGGTCAACATATGCCCATTTTTGAACTTGGGGACCCTTGTGTCAAATTATGCAAATTTGTACCTTAAAATTGAAAATTCTCTCGATCAGAGTGTCATTAGCATGTTTACATATTATCTATTTTTGAAGATAATCCACACTTGGTTTCAATAAAATACATGTTTATGATTTTTATTTGAATTTGCTTAATGTTTCTAATCTTGAATCTTCATGTTTCAAGTTACAAGCCTAATGGAATCTATTTGAAATAGATAAAGTATAGGGTTTCATAATTTAAATGTTTCTATCTTAATATGGTCTTTTTGAAAGTCAAATTGAATCCATGTTTGAGCTTCCTAAAACCCTCATTCAGTTTATCCTAGATTAGATCATTTGAATCAAATTCAAATTATGTAAGACCAAATTACATAGGAGAAATTTAAATATGCTATGGATTTAACTTGGTTTTTATACTAAGGTTTAGTTGTGTTTTTCAACATGACCAAACCTTTGTCTAAGAATTATATGATTGGTCCCTTTATGTCCTGAGCCTTGTGTTCCTTTTTATCTTAGCATGGTCTAACTTTATTATACATAGGGTCCCTTTGTTATAAACTCAGACTAACAGCTTAGTCTTAAAGCCTTGTCCATATTTATTAACATTAATAAGACCTTACTCTTAAGACTTTATCCTAAGATCCATATGTTTCCAAGTCCAAAATTAATAATTGTGCTTGTTTATGAAATCAATGATATGTTTTTGCTTTCACTAAGTTAATTTAATGGAGCATATACAGTCAAAGTTTCAACAAAGCCCCCAACATAGTGAGAAGGTGACAAGTGTCATAGTTGCAACCAAAGAATAATGAACAACCAATGTCAATCTATTCTATGGATCGTGATCAAATGATTCATGCTCACTCGGATGGAATAGGTATGATAGAGTGAGTTCAATGTTGAAAATTTAAGATATGGACTTAGATTAAGAGTAGGTTCTAAAGGATCAATTGTACACATTCAAGCATACAAATTTAGATCTCTAAAGGATCAAAGACATGTTTAAATCCTGAGCATATTTTATAGATCAATGAACCACATTGATTCATACAAAATGATCAGATAGTGTGAGGCAAAGCTAAATTTTCAAAGGATATGAAGATAGCTGGTGATACAAAGGTATAAATAAACTTGTCTAAATATAGTCAAAACTTGTAAGATTGAACATAGAGATGCCATTATCACTTCCTATGAACCTACTAGAACATCATAAAAGCCCCCAAAAAGCATATGAAAGTCCTAATTTGTTCTTATTTGCATCATATGACTGTCTTCTCTAAGATAACTCAATCCAAAATCCATTAGTGAGCAATTTAATGGGTTTTATAGCAATGGCATACAAAAAAGACATTTCTAGGGAGGACATGGAATTCTATGAACCAACATTGAATATCTTGTATTGATCTAGTTTATATGGACCTATTAGGACATAATTTTCATTTGACTATGATCTTGTTATTAAAATCATATCTCTTGGTTTCAAGTAGTAATATTAATGGAGTCCATCCAGAATGAAAAATTCTTGAGTTTCATGATTTGATATCAATTTGTCTCTTTACTTTGGATAGCCCTTAGTCTTTGATTAATCAGTTGGATATATTTTAATCAATGTTAAAACCTTAGTCTTAAATATTTTTAGTCTAGGTCTTTTAAATTGGGATTTAAATTTAAATGGAGACACTCTAATCTTGCTCAAAATTATGTTTTAACACTTGCCATTTTATTATAAACTCAGTTTGGTTGCATATTATTTATGACTTTCATTTATATTGATATACATACCTTAAATGATCATGGTTTTACTCATCCAAGGTTGCTAAAGACTATAAATTGTGTTTTACAGGTTCAATGGAATTTTACTTGGAGGATGAACATGCTTAGGGATTATACTCAACATTAAATTGATTTTTTATTAGCCTATGGCCTATCAAATATTAATTAGATCTATTTTAATCCATGTTTAAAGCTCTAGTCTAATGTTTTAACCTAGGTCCCTTTTTGAATTTAGTTCAAATTTTCACTGAATAATTATCCATTCCATAGACTTAGCTTAAATTTTATGGTCATCCCTTTATATATATGATCCCTTGGTATATTTTATTATTGGCATGGTCTAAATAATGTAGGTCCCCTTTGTTATCCTAGACATAACCTAAGGTTTTAATTATGTTTCTAGAATGAAAACCATAGGCTAAACCTTTGGTCATGTCTTTTATTATTCATGGGGTCATTTTTATTATGTTTCTAGCTTAAGCTAAAAACATTAGGCCATGTCTCTTTTATTTTTTTAGGGTCCCTTTTTTTATACTCAAAATTTAGCTTAAATATTTTAGCTTCAGGTCTTGAATCATGTTTATTAAACATGAAATAAGACCATAGTATAAAAATATTTATGTTAAGTTCTTATGTTCATTGAACCTTACTTAAACATTGTGCATCTCTTTAGGATCAATGATCTACATTTTATCACATGAAAATAATCTAACAGAATGTGTCAAGTCAAATTTTTAATGAAGCTACAAGATGAATGTGGTGGTGACAAGTGTCACCATTTCATTAGAAGGATATTGAGTAGCCAATGGTGGTTCAATTCTTGGATCAAGATCTAACAATATGCAATAGCTCGAATGAGGATGATCCAATGAAGTGATATCAATGAAGAATTTTTAACATATCTAAAATGAATGTGATAATGACACATGTCATAACTATGGGAAACATAGCAGAGGTAGCTAATGGCAGTTAACTCATGAGATCAATATCAATGACCCACATTGATCCATGCAAGCAGATCCAATGGCATGAGTCAAAGATGAATTTTCAAGGATCTTGGATCCAATAAAATATTGAGGATAAAGATGCCATGGTGGATCCATATGGGCATAAAATGACAAATTTGAAGGTTTTGTAGACTTGGTGATGTAGAGGAGCGAACCAAAAAGTAGTCTAATGCACAAAACTTGTGATTTTAGTTCATAGATGCCATTAAAACACTGATAAGACCTCTAAAAGGCACTAATAAAATCTAGAAGCATCAGTGTGAACCTGTATTCACTATAATTGATCCAAAAATTTGAATGGTCATCTATGTAAAAACAATTCAATCTAGCAAGGAATTGTAGTCCACTAGTGAGCAACTTAATAAAATAATAGCCATAATAGCCTAAAAAAATATTTCAAGGGAAAATATAGAGCTCTGTGTGATTTTAGAAGGAAGTTAGGAACAAGAAGTGACAAAGATCTCAGAGGCTAGACATATTGAGAGGATGAAAGTTTTAAGGAACTTATGTCTAATTTGAAACTAATACATGTGCAGTACCAAAGGGAAAAAGATAGAATTACAGATGACAGTTAGACACTTCAACAACAAAATAGAACTCAAGGTCAAGGTAATTGAATTAAGAATATTCTTTTTATAATTTATCTTGTATAATGCCTTGAAAATGAATATTCTTTTAGGAATTTGAAATTGGTAAAACATCTTGCCTATATATTAGCCTATTAGAAAAGATCATTTATTCTAGAAGGTGGTAATAGGGACACTTAACCTATGCACATTTCCCAAGGTAATGGGAAATAACTAACTAACATGTCTATTTAAGGAACTATGGTCAATTTTAAAAAGAAAGAGGAGAGTTTTTAGAACTAAAATTACTTTGTAAACTTTGAGAAACTAATACAAGCAAAGAATTCTACAAAGATTGTCCACATTTTGTTTGTGTCATTTGTTATGGTTTCTCTCTCACTTGCTTAATCTAAATTTTATATTTGAATGGTTCTTATGAATTCTTAATGAGCATCCTTGAATGTAGAATTGTTAACTTGTACCAATACTAAGTTAATTAAAGGTTCTCTAATTTTACTTCATTTTATTTACTCTACATTTGTAGATGTGCTTATGTTATTTGCTTATAGGGGTAAATCTTTAAAGTAACTTGGATTCTTATTTGCATTATTTCCACCATCCTTAGATTTTTAACTAACAGATGATAGGATTTAAGCTTATGTTATTTCATATTCTTTATTGGTTAAATGCATATCTAGATGAAATCTAAATTTTGTCATAATATTTAGAATGAAGATTAGTAACGTTTCTTTCTACCTTACCCTTATTTTTGCTTATTTTTTATCAAATCACTTTATTTTAATTATCACTATGAATATCCATCTTATATTAGCCTCTAGATTATATCTTATCATAATTCACTTTTTTAAACATAGATACACTATATTTTACATAGATCTAATTGTTTGGCCACGATGGCTCCAAACCACCAATTAATATAAATATTGTGAAATAGTCCATTTTTCCCCCTCTATTCCATAGATAGATAATAGGATTATCACAACCTACAATTCATGCCCCAAATTCTCAAGAATTCTAAAATGAGAAGTGTTATTGAACACTCTGGGCACCTATGATACATATTCAATTATCAACAATGTATTATGAAATTTAATGGAATTTCACCTCATATCGCTACCTCCCATTAAAGAGGTTGATATGAGTAAAAATCTTCCAAAATGATTTGATAAACATGTTTTCTATGATTATTATAGAGTACCAAGGCATAATACCAATAGATGCATCAGTTTGATACATAGGATATAGAATTTCATATATTATAACATCATCAATGTGAATACATCTACCAAAAGTATAAATTCACAACCAAGTGAGAGTAAAAGAATGAATATATTCATTAATCCTTTCCCCAAGTATGTAGGTTAATAAACAATAGATAGTTTAGAAGTTCACTATGCATATAATTCATACCCTACCCCAAATTCTTATCATCCTTAGATAGAGACACAACATCATTTGAATGACATTATTGGTACATATCATGTTTTAGGGCCATATAGAATATTTATTACATTCTCAAAACATGATATAGTAGATGATCATTTTTATTTTCACTCTTTATTCATTCAAGTTTAGATTGATTATCAACCAATACAAGGATTTATGGTTGATAATGGTTCAAGTGTGAATATGTGCATAATCACACTTTCAAATTTCAGATACACATAAGGATATACTTTATAAAACAACAATAATTAATGGATTTAATGAACATGTTTAGATTTCCATTGGTGCAATCACTTTACCACTATAGGTTGGTCTAGCTCATGTGGAAGCTAAGTTTATAGTAAAACCAATGCAAGAGTCTTTGATATGTTATTGGGACATCCTTGGATTCAATAGCTTTATGTAGTGCATTGTATAGTACCTAGATTTTTAAAATACATTTTCACTAATGAGGTTATCATAGTTTATGGTATTCCATATGAATACCCCATACAATAGAAGGTTATTATTCCTACATTGTAGATATTAATTGATCAACCTAAAAAGGTTCAACATTTTTATAGAGTTCATAAAAAGTGGTAAACTGTATAAGGAGACATATCCTTGAAAATCCACTCAATCAATGAATTTTCATATATTATAGAGATCTAATTTCTACTCCAGCACATCCTAGATTGGTATTATAAGAAATTAATAGTGTTCCATAAATAACACTAACACATAGTTATATTACTACATGATGGGTACTAAAGAGTTATAAATCACAATACTAAACCACATAATCATGATACTATAGATTATAATCATGATAATGGTACTTATGTTATAGATTCAAATCAATCTTGAAATTCTAAGTTGAGATCAGATACTTCAAAATTCCACAATGTTTTCCATTCGTGAGAGGTCATCCTTCCTATATTTGATTTAAGACCCATTGAAAGTGAGACCCTAGTGGAAGTAATCATTTAGTATGTTCATTTTTTGTTACACACACACACACATATTGAATTAGAAATAAACTTATATAATTGAACTACATATGTCATGCATAAGTCCCAATTTTTTGATATATATATATATATATATATATATATATATATATATATTTCAAAAAAATCTAAAAATTGAGATTTATGTATGACATGTATAGTTCAATTATATAAGTTTATTCATGCTTAAATATATATAGTACTTCTCTATATCCAATTTTATGTCAAATATGTTTCACAAGTGTACGTGAGTAAGTTTTATAACATATAGGTTGTCACTTTCAGATGTAGTTTCATGTGGTGATACTATCACATGCTCAAAAAATTTAAAACAAAAAAACCACACTACTTCTGATAGTCACACATTATCCTTTATCCCATTTCAGTGGACTTCTCCCGATGAAAAATAACTCTAATTTTTTAGATTCAAAATAGTCACAAGCCTTATAAATCCTATTAGCATCACAAAAAGTTCATTAGCGGCATATTTTCCACAAGTTTTATTGCTCTATAGTGATCACTATTGTTCCTACTATAGTAAAATACATTATGTGAATCTTTCATTATTTGTTCACTTACTTTACTATTGATATCTCAATAGATACCTAATTTTATATAAATGATGATGTTAAAATTTTCTTATATAGATTAATTTCAATTAATTATTCATGTTTATCATGTTTGCTTCTTTGATTCATGTTTTGTGTGTATCCAACTTTTCCATATTATGGACATTTGAACATGTCCTGTATTTCAGCTATAAGACTTATTGTATGTTTTTATGCATGTGAGTAACATTTAATCGTGCCCCTTTTTTGTGGCCCCTTAGCCTTATTGCATGTTTTGTGTGGTCTTGCGTATACTCTTTGTGTGTGCATCAGTTTCCATGACTCTTTCTTATTATGTTTTGCTCAATTATTGGATGACATGATGAATATCATGCATCTCCCTAAGTTTTTGATGCATTATGGATATCATGCATATTTATTGAGTAGTTATATATTATTTATAAATATTCAATATATGATCACTTTTTATTGTACACCTAATTTTTAACATCTACCTAGTCATGACATTGTGTATTATTGGCTTTTTGTGTATCATAAATTAATACGTTACTCAAATTATCACTATGATAGCATAATTCCATTGTTATCATTATTACTCCATACTTAAATATTTATATAACATCCTTTGTATATATTTTATTTTGACCTAAGTTATTATGTAGGCTTCACAACTCACCTCAAAATTAGGGGCTTACACAGTGGCTTGTCTTAGAGATTAAATTACAACAATTCACTTTATAGATAAAACAATAATAGTATTTACTCAGTTGATCATAGTGTATACTCAATTTTTACACAAAAAATATATTCAAACAATAATACACCCTAGGGATAATAACACAAGTCAATATTGTATAAATTAGTGAAATTTCATCCTAAAAATTAGAAATTATCTCTTTTTAGAATTTTTAGAATAGTTTTAAGTGGTTACCCATAAATAGTTTCATATTTTTACATGAGTTATTACATATTTTTATCAAATTGAGGGAATCATGCATAGAATGTGTTCCATAATTTACATACGTTTAATCAAATAGTAGGATGGTATTACTTAAGTTATTAGAATCAATATACTCAACTATCATATTGGTGGCATGTGTGTGAAACATAATCACTTTATTACTCATTTTTGTACTAGTATATACAAAAGGAATGGAAATTCATGTCATTCTCTATATTTTATACACCAAGATTAGTTCATATTGTCTTTCACTAGTTTTACACTAGAATGAATATTATTCCATTTACATTGATTGATATATTATTGGGATGTCCTTAGATTCAGTAGATTTGTGTAGTGCCTTTTATAGTGCCTATATGTTTAAAATACATTTTTTATAATGAGATTATCATAGTTCATGGTATTCCATATGAATACCCCTATAACTAAGGGTTATTATTATTACATTGTAGATACCAGTTGAGCAACCTAAAATGGTTCAACCTATTTAGAGAGTTTAGAAAAAAAGTGGTAAACTTTATAAGGAAACTTATCCTTGAAAATACACTCAATCAATGATTTTTTATAGATTATAGAGAGCCAATTTATACTCTACCACATCCCTTATTGGTATTATAGGATATTAATAGTGTTCCATAAAGAAAACCAACATAGAGTTCTTATACTACATGATTGGTCCTGAAGAGTTCTAAACCGCATACACATGATATTGTAGATTATCATCATGACAATGGTAATTATGTTATAGAGTCAAATTAGTCTTCAAATTCCAAGTTGAGATCAAATACATCATAGTGGCATGAAGTTTTCCATTTGTGATAGGTCATCCTTCCTATGTTCAATTTAGGACCCATTGAAAGTGAGGCCCTAATTGGAGTCATTATTTATTATGTTTATTTTTTATTGTGTGTGTGAGTACATACATACATATACATATGGATATAAATATAAATTTATTGAAGCACAAATCAAATTATGTAATTGAACTACACATATCATGCATAAGTCTTGAAATATATATTTCAAAAAAAAAACTAAAAATTATGACTTATGCATGACATGTGTAGTTCAATTACATAAGTTGATTTGTGTTTTAATATGTGTAGTGATTATTTATATCCAATTTTATGTCAAATATGTTTTTTAGGTGTACTTGAGTAAGTTTTAGAACATATAGGTTGTCACTTTCAGATATAGTTACATGTGGTGATACTATCACATGCTCAAAAAAATAACATCAAAAAGCCATAGTTAATATGGGTTGTCATTTTCAGATGTAATTGCATGTGGTGACATTATCACATTCTCAAAAAATTAACACCAAAAAAAACCACACTACTTCTAAAGTCATGCATTTCACCTTTGTCCCATTCCAATGGACTTTTCCTAGTGAACACAGACTTTGATTCTTTAGATTCAAAATAATCATAGGACTTATACAGTTATCATCACAACAAGTTCACTGGGGGCATCTTTTCCATAGGTTTTATCACTCTATATTTATCACTATTATTCCTACTATAGTATAATACATTGAGTCAATATTTCATTATTTGCTCACTTACTTTACTATTGTTATCTCACTAGATACCTAAGTTGTTATATATGATAATGCTAAACTTTTCTTATGTAGATTAAATTCACTTATTCATTCATTTTTATCATGTTTGCTTCTTTGCTTCATGCTTTGTGTGTATTCAACTTCTCTAGATTATGGACATTTGAACATGTCCTTTATTCCAACTCTAAGCCTTATTGTATGTTTCTATACATGTGAGTGACATTTAAGCATGTCCATTTTATGTGTCCTAATATATTTATTACATGATTTGTGTGGTATTATTTATAATCTTTAGGTGTACATCATTTCCATGACTATTTCTTGTTATGTTTTGCTCAATTTTTAGATGACATGATGGATATCATGCATCTCCCTAGGTTTTTGATGCCGTGATGGGTATCATGCATCTTCCCTAAGTAGTTATATATTAGTTCTAAGTATTAAATATATGGTCACTTTTCACTACACACCTAATTGCTAACATCTACCTAGACATGACAATGTGTATGCTTAGATTTACATGTATCAGACATTACTACATTACACAAATTATCACTATGATACCATTATCTCCATTGTTATCATTATTACTCCAAATTCAAATATTTATACAACATAATTTGTATATATATTATTTTGAGCTAAGTTATCATGTAGGCTTCACAACTCACCTAAAAATTAGGGGCATACACAATGTCTTATCTTAGAGACTAAACTACAACAGTCCACTTCATAGATAAAAAATTATAGTATTTACTCAGTTGACCATAGTGTATACTTAATTTTTACCCAAAAAATATATTCAGATAGTACCACACCCTAAGGACAATGAAAAAGGTCAATATTGTATATTCAATTTCATCCTAGAAGTTAGAAATAGTATTTTTTCCAAAAAAATTAGAATCATACTCAATCTACAGAAGAGTTTTTAGTGGTTACCCAGAAATAGTTTCATATTTGTACACAAGTTAATACATATTTTGATCAGATTGAGGCCATCATGAGTAGCATGTGTTCCATAATTTACATAATTTTAATAAAAGATTTAGATTGTATTACTCAAGTTATCAAAATCAATATACTCAAATATCATATTGGTGGCATGTGTGTGGACATAATCACTTTCTTACTCAAATTTTCATATTTTTTTACAAAATGAATGGTAATTCATGCCATTCTCTATATCGTAGAAACCAAAATTAGTTAATATTATATTTCATCATTTTTACAAGTATTTCACTAGTTTTTCACTAGAATGAATATTATTCTATTTTTCCACTAAAATGTTTATTGGGATTCATACAAGGATTACAAGATATTTTAATACCTTGACTTGTGCAATGATGAATTCAAGTGCATATTTATTTTTTAAGCACACTCTTATTTCAATGAGTAATTAGACATGGACAATCCAATCTAAGTGTTTCAAAGAATAAATATCTAAGTGTTCTAACCTCTTTATTCACCAAATTTTAACCAAAAATCACAACAATTCACAAACATGAAAAGGTTTAGTTGTTCGTTATTATTTAATCTATAAGGTTTTTGTCTTTACTTTTGGATTTTTTATCCTAAGAAAAGATTGATTTGTACATTTCATTTCAAGTTTACATGAAGCACATTCCAGCATGTGATCTACATTCAAGACCATTCTTCATAAGTAAGCTTAGGTATAAAACTCTTCTTTTTACTCTATTACTTTTGCTTTATTACATTAATAGTATAAAATATGGGTAAATGTAGACACTAAAATTAACATTTAATGCTAAAATAATATAATTGTGACCACCCCTTATACACAATTAACATATCTTAAATTTCATGGTTTTAAATGATTGTTCCTTTAATATTATATAGATTAAAATCTAATACTAAATGTTCATATTCCTCAATTTAAGTAGTCCATACTCATTACTTGACAAATTCATACTTCTAGATTGATTGTATCTATTCCTCAGACAAGGTCACTCCTTTAAGATAATCTCATAGTTTGGCCTTGTTTGAAGTCCCCAATTTCATCCTCTCACTAATTAATAGCTATTTTCCCAAATTTAAATCCATCCCAACCAGTCATCCTACACATTTATCATTCCCAATTTAAGGAAATTTAAAAATATCCACTATTAAAAAAATTACCTACAAATTTTTTCAAATAAGATGACAAGAGGATTTTGTCATTGCAATCACTAAATTATCTAATTGCACATTGAGAGGAAAGTACCTATTCTCCCCAATTATAAGTCCTTATAGCCTAAGAAGCCATGAGTTAGGTTTTAATATGTCAATAAGGTTAGAAGTAATTTTTTTAAGCACATATTCACACTAAGATTATGCCATCATATAGAATTTCACTAATTTATACACACACCATTGTAACATGGTAAAAATACTTAGATTTTTATCCCTCTTTAGAGTATTAGTATGCAGGAAGTGTTAAACACATAAGGTGTTGAGGACAAGAACAACTTTAGTCCCTTACCAATTTCACCAATTTTATATTATTTATTCCCACTTATCATTGAGCTATGGTTAGAGTGAATAATAAGGCACATAGTGGCTCCCATTATGAAGTTAAGGAATCTAAATAGACACACAAGACCTACAGGTGAAGGCACATCTCTCATAATTTACACAGGGGTCAAAAAACCTAAAGAACAAATTCAATCCCAAGAGACATTCACATATGTTGACAGAGTCTAAACAATGTGACCTTGTACCATGATAACATGAAAACCTATTCCTAAATCATAACAACCTCACATAGTATCACAATTAGTTTAAAGACACTATTACTATTTTAGAGACCTAAGTTATAACTTAGTCATTTATCTCTTAGTAATCTCCCCTTTTAGAATATTTATAAAAATAACCATTTACAATAAGTTTATGTGTGATTATTTTATATATTATGCATTTTAATTACTCAATAGTTTATCTTAATTGTATTAATCCCCTAATCCAAATTTTGATAAAATAATGGTATATGAGTGTGATATAGTACATCCATATCATACATGGACACATAGATGTTTTAATTTACTCTATCTAATGGCTATGTTGATGTTAGATCCATCTTATTTCCATAGGTCATACTATCACATCTTATATCTTTCTATTACCTCTTACTATGTTGATCTATCTAGGTTGCTTACACATCTTTCTAATTAATGATATCTCACATAGTAATCCATGGATATGATAATTTACTATGATGTGACAATGATAAATGTATAATGTAGACTAGTTTTCACTTGTTATATGTTTTAATGATGTTATTACTCTTTCATGATAGGCTAGTCATTACTTGTGTATTATGTGAATCCACTGGCTTTGTGTGTGGGACATATTTATGTCCCTTGCATGTGACCCTTGGCCTTGAGTCTATGAAATATTTATGTCTCTTGTATGTGATCATGGGACTTAAGTCTGAAATCATTATGTCCCTTGTTTTTAGTCCTTGGACTTATGTCTAATATTGTGTGTTTATGAGTAGATTACTCTAGAATTATCTATTGATATTAATAAATCTTGGTGAGCTTATTAAGATTGCTAAATTTGTGGGTTTCATGACACATCATGCACTTACCCTTTGTGTGTGGTTTCATGATCAACATCATTCACCTCCTTACTACTTAGTCTTATTTAATCATGGTTACTATTGTATGCCTAATTGATACATCTATCTTGACGTGGCACTTATATGACCTGTATTACATATGTTACATGCATGTCTTGGTGACATATTCTACATATGTTGACATGATTTTACATTATATATATATATATATATATATATATATATATATATATATATATATATATATATATATAAAACATGGTACCATTAACTCTTTCTTTTGAGATGAGTGATATACATGATGAGCAAAAATTACATTTTTTCCCATACTAATGTATTTGGGATACAGGTTCTCATATTCTAGTATATAGATGCATAACATTTTATATCATTTAGCACCAATTAGATGGGGCATGGTATAGGTTCATGCACATATACATCATTTTAGATATAAATTAGCACTGATTCATGAGGAATAATATTGGTTCATGCACATACACACATTTTTGATAGTAAACACTATTATAGTTGTTTAATTGCAAACACAATTTAATGACACCAAGTAGGGAGCAACCTTGAGTCTATAAGTACATTTATTTTGGTTGAATCATGTTTTTGAGGTGATGGAATTTAGGTTTAGTGACTCTTAATGGCCTTGAAATTACTCATATTGATCTTATTATGTGGCTCCCACCTTACCATCTTAAGGTAAAAAATTAGAGCAAGATTAATTACTTGAGTTTGGGGAAGTTACAGGTCTATAAAAAATAAAGACACAAAATTTAATCCAAAATACAAATTTACCCTTTAGTTAAATCAAATAGTTTTTTAAAAAAAAATTAGATAGTGAGAATCTCAATTCCCTAAAATATATGAAATTGGATGTGAATCTCTAGGAATGAATTAAAGTACTCTAAAACTCTTTAAATTCATTGCCTCTTTTAAAACGCCTGATTAGTATCACTTTATAATTTCTCATAATTAATTTTAGTGTTTTATTAATTCATTTACAATTGAATTAAACTAAAACCTAGAAATAACTAAAATAAAAATCAACACCAATCTAATAATAGAGTTCACCCATTTGGGTTATGTATATGGGTTCATAATCATGAACTGATCGATTGAAATATGATGCAAATATTAATAATTTACAAAACTTACATCACAAAATGGAATGTGATAATTTTTTTAAACAATGTTAAAATATGACTGCATGAAGACTTGATCTATTCAGTAATGTTTTCTTTCATAAACAACATCTATGTCTCTTCTTCATACATTTGGCATGATTCCACATTAAGAGTTTATGACCAACTTTTAAAAATGGGCATATTGACATTTGAGGAGTGTCTTTTTTTTTATAGACCTATAACTTCCTCGAACCAAATGTTAAATTTATTTAGGAGGATTGGTTTCTAAATAGAGATAGAAAACCAAAAATATAGGAAGAATACTAGGCATGATAAACCTATCACAAAGTACCTCCTACTATTAGTAGTTCCAATTTTTCCTATTATCCATAATCTATATGAATTCAAACTCTAATCCTATAAATATATAATCATGCATTCATGGCCTAAAGGCCTTACAAAATAATGCATTAATCTCATAGGTTCATCCATATATGCAAATAAAACCCTCTTCACCATAGGATAACAACCTTTACTAAATGGGCATTATCCCTCTTCTAATTTTTGGACTGAGTGGTCTCAATCCAAAGTCATGCATACATTTCTTCTTTTCCTATTACCATAAAATATAAGAAAATTATTTAACACCAAACTCAGATAAGTATATTAAAAACACTTAGCAACATTTATAATTTACCCTTGACTCTTCATTCACCAAGACTCCATAGTCAACAATAATAAGTGAATGACCTTCTTTCGACATATGAGACTATGTGGTTTTTAACATATACCCACACATACATCTTCCATGTTTAAAGGCCTCATTAAATAGAAGTCTATAGATATCACCTTTAGCTCAAGTCTATCAAAAGCATTCACAACCATGTCTATCAAATAAATAGTATCACATTTACTACCCCAACTGAGCTCAATGGTATGATGCAACATTATTATTTTTTTACCCATCTCAGATCCATATCAAAACACCCAACACAATAGGATAATACTTCCATTAGCTCAACTCAAGTATATAATTCTACATCATACATTCATAGCTCATAACTATATATTTATTAGATGTCTTCCATTTCTAAGTGTTTAATCTTAAATTACATATCCAAACACCTATCTCTCTTCCATAACTGAAGGTTATACTAAATAGAATAAAAACATCCTCATAGCATAAGTTCGGTCTCTTCTCTTTATAACCATACACCATATGAAATAAATGCCTTGAATCATCACATTTGAGACTAAGGAACCATATATACCATGTTTAACATACTGCACAACTCAATCAAATGGTATGCTAATCTATTTCCCCTTCTTGAACTATGTCCTCCTCAATGAAAATAAAACTCACTTGGTATATATTTACCCAAAACATAGTCAAACATCCTTTGAAAAATGGTTTGAATCATTATATATTGGCATAGACTTTTCATTTTGGGATTAAATTCCACATTCACTAGGATGAAAGGTTATAAAGCCTTTAAATAGGCATTGCTAAGATTATTTAAACCATATCTTTAGCCACATCTCATTTTCTATTTTTGGGTGTTACATGACATGTTGAACTATCATTCAGCTCAGTTTTGATCTCACAATAGTTCAAACATAGCATATGATGAGTTGGTTCACTCATGTGGATAAGAACATGAGCTAGTGAAATAACTATCTTCAAGTTTGGGTCATGTCAAGTTAAATATTGAGTTGTATAATTTGAACTCAGCTTAAATAAGTGACTTGGAAAATAACATGAAGTGGTGGTAGGATATGTGGTGTCTTGAGGACCGACCACTTTGACCTTTACAAATTCTCCTCATCCTATCTATTGTCAACATGAGATGCATCAAAATAATATGGTATAAACTATAATGTAATTATAAATATTAAAATTACATTAATATACCATGGTGGCTGGATCCCCTTTCGAAACAAGAGTGGATCCCATTGGCTATGGTCTCTATAGCCAGCCTTTTCCAATTATGACCAACAAAGATGGTGAACTAAAAATTATCTAGAACAAACATCCTCATACAGAGGCTTTTGGTCTCTAAAATTCCAAATAATCCAACTAACCAAATTTTTTTTTTGTAAATTCTCTTCTTTGCCATTAACAATCTTCCTACACTGATCCCAAACATATAAGAGCCAAAAATAGCATATGAAGGAATTATGAAGTCAATCTATCAAAATGATGTAAGAAAATTCCATTTTCAAAACATCAGTGAAATAAAACACTATAAAACTTCCCTGTAAGAAGTCAAATATCTAACTAAAATTGTAACTTGACTATGGAGAGTAAAATAAACACTATACCCATTATGCCAACCTAGCCTATTTTTCAAAATAGTCATAACATCTATCAGATTATCTCAACCCATGCACTATACAAAGGCTAAGATATTCTCATTGTTATCAACATCACATAATGGAAATCAAATTGTGTTACATATGCCTATAAGAATTGAATAAATTACACACATTTATACTTATATTTTTACATATGTTGTCTATCTATGGGTCTTTGAAAGTAAATCACTCTGATGTGATTGACAAACATACATGTGTGTACAAAATTCAATACAAACATTGCCCATAATATTGTAGGACTTAAATGTATATGCAAAGTATAAAACATGTAATGAATTTGTCTATCCTAAGGTTATAACTACATAATATATGAAATAATAATCAAGGTAAATAGATGTGATCACTATCCTATCAACAATATAGTTAACTATTGTCCCTAAAACTAATTATTAAATCTTTCCCTATACCTGTCAAACTCCAATTTCAACTTAAAAAATTTCCATAATAAGAGCCTCTTTACAAAATCACAAACTCTAAAAGTAACTATAATCAAAATATAATGTAAAGGTGAGGAGAAGACCAATAATTTTAAACATGTCTTGAGGTTTTCTTCGCCATCTAACTGCTCCCTGATTCATGCCTCGATACTCATCAAACTGAGTTAGATTCCTAAAACTGATTGCAATGAAAAACTAAAACAAGAAATAGAAAATAATCTTCCAAATAGAAGGGTTATCAAATTTCCTTCTAGATCTATTTAGGAATTCCCTTAAATAGTGTTTGAATTAAACAAAATCATACTAAATTATACTATATTCATGCTTATCGAAAACTATTCAAATAAACCAATTGATCAATAAGGGTTGTTCCCTCTTCATGGTTTCCACAACTGAATAAGACATGGTTTCATCTTATCAACTATATCTTAATAAGAGTTAAATGATCCATGTTTCATTTTCAAAAGGATTTAAAAATAATTCCACATAAGTTTATATTTTACTTCCAAAGCAACCCACACAAAGGTTATCTTGACATCAAGGATTCAAACCAAATATTGTTCCACATAGCTACATTGAAAATAACTCACACCTCTTTGAGAACTATGAAGTGCACACCTATTGATAAATGGTTGCCATATTTTTGGTATTTAAACAACTTCTTATTTTCTTCTTGAAAATATTAACAAATCTCTGAAACATAAACCAATTTATGAACCAATTAACAACTCAATCCATAAAGTGCCAAAATCTATTTAATATTGAACAATGCCATGTTTCCATTTCCATTATTACCATGGAAATAATCTTTTCACTTGTTCTTATAGGCTTCCAAAGTATGATTAGTTATCCAAAAATAAAGTCTACATAACCAGTTATCAAAGACCAAAATATAGTTTCAATACCAATATGAAATAAGACCATAATCATACCTCAATCTACCCTATGTGTAATAATGGTATAGAAATAAAACTAATTCCTCTTGGATGTGCATCACTAAAAATGCCTTTCATTTTATCTAAATGCATCCCAAGATAGGAATTTTGATCCTTTAAATACCATCTCACACCTTAAAGTGACAAAGTGTGTTTATCATTCATGTTGATCTTGTAGGACTAGTGGTTTTAGAACCTTGGTTATTAAAAGCTTATCTTCTTCCAACGAATTGGAATACCTTCCAATTTTCCCTTACACTAGTCATCATACATAATAAAATAAAATAGAAGAACAAAAATCAAGAATCTAATATCTAAAATATACAAAAATGAAGTATATCAATAACTGAATCAAGTCCTATATCAACCTACTCTGATACCAAAATTTGATATAAAAATCAAATTTACTCTCGAGGTAAATCAAATAATTTTTTTTAAAATTAGATAGTGAGAGTCTCAATTCCTAGAAATATATGGAATTAGATGCAAAATTCTAGGAATGAATGAAAGTACTTAGAAAATCTTTAAACTCATTCCTACTTTTAAAACTCCTAATTAGTGTCACTTTATAATTTCTTGTAATTAATTCTAGTGTCCTATTAATTCATTTACAACTAAATTAAGATGAAACCCAAAAATAATTGAAAGGAAAATTAACACCAATCTGATAATGGAGTTCACCCATTTGGATTAGATCTCTAGGTTCATAATCATGAACTGGTCCATTTAAATATGATGCAAATATTAATAGCTTACAAAACTTACATCACAAAATGGAATGTGAGAAATATTGTAAGTAATGCTGAAATTTGACTACATGAAGACTTGATCCATTCAGTAACATCCTCTTTCATCAACAACATCTATATCTCTTCTCTATGCATTCAGCATGATTCTACATTAAGAGTATATGAACAACTCTTAAAATGGGCATATTGACATTTGAGGAGTGTCTCTTTTGTTTACAAGCCTGTAAATTCCTCAAACCATACGTCAAATTTGTTTAGGAGGATTATTTTCCAAATAGAGCTAGAAAACCAAAAATATAGGAAGAATACTAAGCATAATAAACCTATCATAAAGTACCTCTTATTGTTGATAGATACAATTCTTATTATTATCCATTTTTTCTATGAATTTGGATTCTAAGCCTATAAATATACAATCATGCATTTGTGGCCTAAAGGCCTTTTAAAAGAATGCATTAATCTCATAAGTTCAGCCATCTTTGTAGATAAAACCCTCTTTGCCATAGGCTAATGTCCTTTACTAAATGTGCATTCTCCCTCTTCTAATTTTGGGACTAAGTGGTCTCAATCCATAGTCATGTATACATTTCTTCCTTTCCTATCACCATACAATAGAAGAAAATGATTTAACACCAGACTTGGATATGTATATTATAAATACTCAACAATGTTTATAATTCACCCTTGACTCCTCATTCACCAAGACTCCATGGTCTATAATCATAATTTAATGACCTTCTTTCAACACATGGGATTGTGTGGTTTTTAAGATACATCCACACATACGTCTTCCATGTCTGAAGGCCTCATCAAATTAAAGTCTGTAGATATCACCCTTAGCTTGAGTCTGTCAAAAGCATTCATAGTCATGTCTATCAAATAGATAGTCTCACCTCTACTACCCCAACTCAGTTCAATGGTATGACACAACATTATTCTTTTTTTACCTATCTTAGATCCATATCTAAACACCCAGCACAATAGGCTAATACTTCCACTAACTTCGCTCAGGCCTACAATTCTATGTCATACACCCATAGCTCATGATAGTATCTTTATCATATGTCTTCCTTTCTTGACTATATAATCTTCAATTATATATACACATGCCTATCTTTATTTCATGGTTAAAGGCCATACTAAATAGAATAAAAACATCCTCATAGTATAGGCTCGACCTCTTGTCTTTACAACCATACACCATATAAAATAAATTCTTTGGCTCATCACATTTAGGACTGAAGAATCATATATCCCATATCCAACATACTACACAACTTAGTTAAATATCATGCTCATATATTTCCCCTTCCTAAACTATGTCCTCCTTCACGTAAATAAAACTTGCTTGGTATATCTTCACCCAACCCATAGTCAAACACCCTTTGAAAAATGGTTCAAATCCTCAGATCTTAGCATGGATTTTTCTTTTTGGGATTAAATCTCACATTTACCAAGATGAATAGTTATAAATCCTTTAAATAGGCTTTGTTAAGATTATTTAAACCATGGCTTCAGCCATGTCTCATTTTCTATTTTTGAGTGCTACATGGCATGTTGAACTAGCACTCTGCTCAATATCAAGCTCACAATAGTTAAAACATGTCATATGACAAGTTGGTATTCCCATGTGGATAAGAACATAAGCTATTGGAATAGTTGTCTTCAACCTTGGGTCACATTGAGTTAAATCTTGAGTTACATAATTTGAACTCAGCATAAATAAGTGACTTGGAAAATAACATGAAGTGGTGGTAGGCCATGTGGTGGCCTAAGGACCCACCACATGGACCTTTCTAAATGCTCCTCATCTTACCACTTTTCAAAATGATATACACAAAAATAATATGGTATAAATTATAATGTAATTGTAAATATTAAAATTACATTAATATACCACGGTGTCTAGTTCCCCTTCCAAAACAAGAGTGGATTCTACTGGCTATGGTCTCTGTAGTTAGCCTTTTCCAATTATGACTGATGAAGATGGTGAACTAAAAATTCTTTAGATAAAAATTGAGATTTTATCACCCCTAATTATCTAAATGGTTCTAAAAAAATAACCATTCTCCAATATTTTATTAAATAAGCATTATTTCCAATGATTTATAGTGCAACATAGTTCCTCCCACACATATGTGTATTCATTCCCTATTCTTAATGGTAAAAATTTCAATTATAGTTTATATTTTATATTTCATGTTATGGGAATTTATTTCTATGTATTCATTTTAGGTTTACTTGGAACAAGTTTCACATGCAAAGCATCTCCTCAAGGCAAAGTGTGTTATACACACTCAGGTATGCATTTATCCTTTTACTCTAGTATTTTATATTTCACTTCAATACTATAATAAAATGGGGTAATTTATAGATATTAAAATATGGTATTAGACACTTGATGATTTTAGTTTGACCTACCTTTACCTTATGTGATTTGTATGTAGATATATGCCTCTAATTCACTATTCTCTCACATCTACATACTAGCTATGGGTTAAATCCTTCTAATTTGATGTCAATCACCTATAGGATCTCCCTCATTCAGTCCTAAAACAATAAAATATTATACTTATACATATCTAGATCATTATATCAATGTTTAGGTCTCTTAGACAAACTATCAAATTTATATGGTATCATTTGAATAGTACCATCCAAATCTAATGGTTTCATTCTTCACCTAGAAAAATTTAAATAAAAAAATCAAATCATTCCCATGGGTCAACCTAATCACCTAGTGTTTTGGTGGTGTGATAAATCACCCAAAGAGTCACATTTACATACTATTAACTCATATGAAACTTATTAAGGACATCTAAATAAAACTATTGCACATTAATCAAAACTACCCTATTCATCCCAATTTGACTTTCATATTCATCCCAAATTTCAATTCAATTACTAGGAGCAATCATGGGCCAAATATGAAGCATGCCAAGCCAATTCTAAAGCAATAATTGTTAAGTGTTGGAAGATAGATCACTAAGTGAATTCATATGATAAAGAATTATAATTTCACATCCACATTAAGGGTAAGAATTTCATGTGGATTGACTTCCATAGTTAGAGTTTTGGATACGTAGTCAATGATCAGTCATCAAAGGGGGTGATTGAGATCAGCTCAACCCATTACACTTCCCTAGTTTTTTTACATGGTTCACCCCTTTATAAGTAGAACTAGGGTTTTATATGAAAGATACATATTTTTAGATGTTGTACACATGATAATACCTCAAGATTATAAAAAGATATGAAAGATGAATTTGCACACCTACTGTTCCCATACTAGATAAGTATAATATCCAAGGATTATTCTATCCAACTTGAAATAATTTTTTGGATGGTATTGACCTGAGGTTGAAAATATTATATAGGTACAAACAAAGATACAAAACTTACATTGAGTAACTCTCAATCCTAATTTATACCTTCCTTTCTCCCTACCACCTATCTTAATCCTTCACAATATAGGGAGCTATTAAGTATCTTATCCTTTGTTGTACTTTTTATATTTAGCAACTACCAATGTTAAATTTATTTTATAACTTTACATTTATATTCATGCTTAATTTCCATATCTTAAAATTTGGATTATATTCTATTGTATATCTTAAGTAAGGTTAATAATTAACTATATTTAGGGTAAAATAGGATTTCCACACATTTTTAGGGCCCTAGGATCACATTCACTAAAAAATTAGAGGAAAAATTATAAATTGAATTTATCAATTATACCCAACCCAAATGTTTTATGTCCTTATATATATACTCAAAATTAAACATTATTTTTCCTCCTAGAAATATTTGATTTCAAATTGTTTAGCGATTGGAAAATTATGAAATGATCTAGATAAATCAAGCACTAGTAGATGCTAGCCAAGAAATCTATTAATCCAATTCATAAATTCTTCCAACATTGTAGTTTACATCCTATAGGTAAATCTATTAATCTAATATAAAGTATGATTGTAATAATTTCTAAAATTTTATACATTTATCAACTTTTATTAGATAGAGATGGTTTTCTAAGTCATGATGCATTTCCATCCCTGTGAAGCTTATATAGATTGATGATGCTTTTCCATTAATGTGATGAATTTCTACACTAGGGATTATTTTCTAAAAAAATACAATGATTTTATATCCTATAATATTCTTATAAGTTTGAGTTATTTTTATAATCCTATGATGTGTTTAAATTAATGTTATGTTTTTTAGTCCTACAAGGAATTTACATCAATGATATGATTTTTATAATCTCATGATGTTTTTTTAAGAATGTGATGCTACATATTATTATTGTAATATTATAATGTTTCTCCTAGGAGTAATTGCAGGAGAGTTTTTATCTTGTAGTGGTAGATAGATAGTCTATGTAGGGAGTTAAAGAGTCTTCTTATAATATTAAATGAATAGTCACATGATTGGCTTATAATATTATAATCATAGATAATAATGGCAAATGATGGAGAACAATGTTGAATGGAAAATGGGGTTAGAGGTGTAAACAAATTATAATCATAGATATATCGATGCTAGGCATAAAATAATGAACAAGGCCCAAATTAAAATAACTATGGAGTATATGACCATATTTTAAACACTATATTTTATTTAGGGTACAGTAGGAGTAAATTTTATGGCTAACTATTTATTGGTGTACTAAAAAAGTAAATGGTCAAAATTTTCCTATGGCTAAAAAAAGTAAAAACCTATCCATTTCAAATGTACCATGAAGTACATGGAAACTAAATTATATATATATATAGTGATCTATAATAGATTGAGTATTGGAGTATTACCCATCACACCATGGCTCTGGTAAAACTAACGACTAGTTTACACACAATGACACCTCTTGTGAGTTTTAAAACTATCAAATCATTGTTTTTATAATAAAAATGAAATTCAAAGACAACAAAAGTAAACATTTTTATGCATGTAATTCAAGAATTAAATTTGAACCCCTAGGTGAAAGATAAATCATCTAGTAAGACTCAATCAAATATAGTAAAGGATGATGAAATTTATCTTTAGTCTATGGGAATCATGAATTTAGCTAAAAACCCTTGAATGAAAATTGAAAAATCAATACTCAAAGAAATGTACGAGTTCACAAATATGTTTTACCCTATTGTTTTTTTAAAATTAAATTTTTTTAATGGGTATACAAATTTGAAAGATCAAAATTCTAAAGACATATAGTTACTAATATTTTTGATTGCAACTTATTAAAAATTGAAACATGTTATTTTAAGAAAATATTAGAAATGAATTAACTTAACTTAGATCTCAATTCTTGGCTGACTATTTCCAATATCTAATAATGTAAATTAGAAAAATATATGACTATCATTTTTCAAGATTAGAGAAGTTGATATCTTGGATAAAACCATGCTTCTTAGACATCAATGCAGGTCAGTCACGTCCTTTAACTACATATTTCTATACATTCATTATGATGAAACAATGATTGTTCTTCCCTTTATACCTATGTTTTTAGATTATAATGAGGTATTTCAATTTTATTTTACCATGTATATATCATTAGTTTCCTTCTCTTTACTTTATAATCCCTTAGGGTATTTATGAGATCTCCTATAATAAGATAAGTGGAGTGTAGTGTGTTGAACTGACCCCAATCACCCCTTAGATCATTGAATTCTACCTATGTATCTAGATACTTCAAGGATGTAATCAAACCACATGTAATTTCCCCACTTATAGTGACTATAAAATTAAATTCCTTGACTATAAGTAAGAAGCTAGAAATTTTACCTTGATACTTGATTTGAGATGCTTTAGACTTTACTTGAGTTTCTTTAGACTTGATTTGAAACTCCCCCTAGTTATTGATAATTAATTTAGGAAGAATAAGGTAGTTTTTATTAATGTGAAATAGTGTGAATTATAGATTCTATATTTGGAATAAAGTCCCTTTCAAATGAGGTTTTGATTTGATTATATAATAAAACCTTTTCATAATTTATTTTAGACGACCTTTAAAAACATGTGGGAAGATCCAAATGAATATTTAAAATTTAGAAACTAGCTATTATTTGGTGTGGAGACAAGGAAACTTTGTCTAGATAGGTATGTCATAGTAGACTTATCTACCTAGGGCAGACCTATCACATGGAATTAGGTATAGTTATCTTGAATTGGTCACATCCTAAGAAAATTATAAATCATTTTGAGAATTTGACATGGAAATTTATATGTAGTAATGATAAAAAATAGAAGGTCAAGCCCACATATATATCAATGGCTTAGAGAAATAGTGAATAAGAGTCATGTTTTTTTGTGTAATTCAAGTGGTTTGGGATGTGTCAATAAATAACATTATCAAGTACCTATGACCAAATTTAGGTGTCTACACAAGGATATTATCTATCTACTAGAAAAGGCTATCATATTTTCTCCAAAATAACATAACATTGCTAGATAATATGAAAAGTGTGTAAATTATGTAACTAAAAGGTAGAGGAACCATACTAGTATAATATTCAAAAATAATGTTGATAACATCACCACAACTCATCACAAATCAACACATATGGTTGAGAAGATACTTGTATAAGATTTTGAGACATGTATACAAATGGTGCATGTATAGATATTAAAATCTAATTAATATAACATCTCAGTATTCTATACTTGACAAATACTTATCAAGGTTCTATCCTTCAGCTCTAGACCATATTGATATTGAAAGGCTCACATTATCCATCTCACTATGCCTAATAGTTTATATTATGGCCTAACCCAATCATTTTTTATGACTCAGATCTCCTACACTATACAAAAATCTTAAAACTTGATATATATCTTTCACTATCAATTTTAGATCATCAGTAGCTTCCTAGCCTACTAAACACTTGTGTCCCACATTGAGATAATTATGTTAACGTAAGTATCCATATTCTTACTAAGTGTCTATTACTCAAAATTTATCTAATTTTAAAATATTTTGAATCCTATGGGGTTGTCCCTTTGTCTTATTCAAACCTATCATGATATATTTTCAAAATGTGTGGTATAAATATAAATCTAAGTTAGTCATTAATCATTTTAGAAAATACTAAGTAAATACCTATTAAATTTCAATCAATCAATATCATAACTAAGTTATACTACCCAATAATCCCTATTTTCATATCTTTCATAGGATAATTCATATCATAGATCTAAATCACTCAACTAATATCCCATGAGTAGTATTTTTCAAGATAAAAACTAGATCCATGGCTTTGCATAAAGTATAGTTCACCCTTGTGCACACACATGCCAACACCTTGGGGATAACTACATAAGTTTGAGGCCCTCCTTAGAGTATTAGCTATGCAGGTAGTGTTCATTGATAGAGGGGTCTTTGAGGTCATCTTGGCACCATCATCCCACTAACTCATTTTCAAAAAGGTACAAATACTTAAGTTGAATATTTGGGGTTTGATCCATATATAGTGTGAACAAATAAAATACATCAGTAGAAATGTGACATAAAACCTAGAAAGATCCAATTGTTACTTCATAGTATAGTGAATATTCCATACATGACAGTTACATCGAGATTAAAATAGAAGCATTGACACAGGTGTCTTAGGGCTGGCACAAGTGTCCTAGCCTCCAGAAATAATATTTATAGAATCTAATGACTAGATCTTGATATTACCCCTGCCTATTTCCACCTTTGTTCTTATTATATATGGTTGTATATTTGTAGATAAGCTCATTATTATCTCTTCTTCATGTTTATTCAATAAAATTATTCTTTTGATTATACTTTCTATTTTTATCATAACTCAACACTCTAATTTAGAATCCTCGTTTATCAAAGTTTTTAATTAATTGGCCTACTCTAGAATAGTTTTATGCATCCTTGTGTATAGGATATTATATCACCTTAACCCTTAACCCACATATATATAAATAGGGTTCAACATTTTATGAACGTGACTTTTATGTCTCCTTTTGCAATTCCTAGTTTGACTTAAGGTTTCCTAATTTTTTATTTATGAACTATAAATATATTTAAAATTAGATTTCCATGTATCTCACAAATATTAATCATGCTAAATATGCATGCATTTTACAATTATTACATTATCTAGTATGTCATGGTATTCAATTCTTATATCATACATGGCTAAATCAATTAAAACTATGATCACAACCATTGAAAAAAATAATAGCTTTAACATGAATGTATTCATGCATACCTCTTGTTGTTATAGTATTTATAACAAGCTTCTACTATCACTACTAAGTGTCAAATAGAATGCATGAAATAATCCCTTTATCCATGTAATACTACCAACCACACCAGTGATGTATTTTTAAAAACTTCACTCCTAGATTTATTACACAAAAATTATCATCACAAATATTTTTTTTTGGATGCATTACACATGACCATCATAGCAAGCAATGTAGAACTACCATATATGGCCTCTGTGATAAACTCCATAAAATGGATTGAACATAATATCTCATTTGAAAAATATTGTATACACATAATATTTTTAAAATTTATTAGTTATTGATGTTTTCTCTCTTGTAAAAAATCGTCGAATCTCAATATGATTGAGTGCATGCCTTAGAGGGTGCACCAAGAAAGGGTTTTGAAAACCTTTGGTGCTTTACAGTATTGTTAACCCCTATGCCATTGCTTAAATCCAATAGAAACTACTCTTATCTAATTTATTAAGTATTAAAACCCCACTTATACACTCCCCTAAGTAATTCACCATCTAAAATAACCCTACCTAAGTAAAAACCCATTTTACCCACTTTTTTTACTATGTTTATCAGACCAACCTTGTTGGGAATTTAGTGCATGTTATAAAACTCTATCATCCTAAGCCAATGTAGTTCAATACCTAATTATGATATTTCCTACCTAATAAAGTTGATCAATTTGACCTTGTCAACTTAATTTATAGGAGGGTTTAAGTTTAATCCTTGGATATAGTTACCCCCTCAACTTAATTTTTAAATATAAAAACATTCAATTGTGAATAATTATTATTCACAAATATTCTTATATAATCAATAGGAGGTTTTTTCGCTTAGGTTTTTGCCTTGAAAAATTATCACTTGTCTTGTGAAGGTACTAAATGTATAGGATAAGTCTTGTAGCCTAGAGTTGATTTATCCTTGTGATCCTTATAAGCCACAACAACCTATTTCAAAGCACCATTGGCTAAGGGAGAGATTAAGGCATGATGGGTTCAATTAAACAAGGTAAGTATACTCCTAGCCCTTCATATTTTCATAAATAGATATTCTAAAACTACTAGAATGAATTATATTTATCCTTTCTTAGATTATTTGTATGTTATATTAGATAGAATTATCTTTTCATGTTTATTATCTTCCCCGTTTATGCCACAAGCTTTGGTGAGCACTATATTAGCTTGCATATTCATTTACTAGATTAGCTTACATGTTTATTTAGTAGATTAACTTGCTTACTATTATTATAATCATAAGACTTGGCTAGGGTTTTCATAAAATTGCATTTGACTAGAGGCCTTAGAAACCTCTCTTTTGCCATTATGTGATAATATATCCCTTAGTGTAGGTTTAGCAGATCAATTATTGCTCATGACCCTAATATAATAAAGTTTAGCTAAGTGGTATTTTAGTTGATTACCTTCTCTAAGCTTGGATAATTAATGAGTAGGATAAGTTGTAAATATGTATTATTTCATTGCATTCATTCTAGTGAACTTGACATGAATATAACCCTATTAGATTATTAATTTTTCTTTACAGACAACTAGATCAACCTTATTAACCTAGTTTAACAATATTTGTGTAAATTTTTACAGCTTCATTGACCCTTTCAACCTAGTTCATCCATATATTTACAATTTTTCTAATTGAGGTAAGCATGTTGACCTATTTTGGCTCTATGTGCATGTTTTTATAGCTTTATTGACCCTGTTGACCTAGTTTAGCCATCTATTTGTAGGTTTTTTAATTGAAGTGAGCCTATCGACCCAGTTTAACTTATTATACACTAAATTTCCATTTTTATAAAAATATATTGATTTGATTGACATAGTTTATTTTTATATCTTTTGTATTTAATTAAATCAACCTACTTGATTATTTTATTTTCTACATTTTTCATTTTTTAAATACATCAATCTAATCTACATAGTTTTATTTTATCTATTATTTACCAGTTTTATTTGTACTAGGTCAATTGACTCAACTCTATTTAAATATTATAATTTTTACCTTCATAGATTCAAACTTTCACCTAGATGACCCGGTTCAAAATAACAACTCAGTAAAAATACTACATTGACCTGATTGACTCTATCTTATTTACCAAGTTCATTCTAACCAAATTAGTATTTTCACTTTATTAATTTTCAAGCAATTTTATCTTCCTACCTTTTTCAAAAATTAAATTTTAGTACTATTTTTACCAATTTTTAGTTCTATAAAACTATACATATACAATCAACTAGGTTAAATGGATCAACCTAGTTATGTACCTACTTTCTACCCAGAAAAATAAGTCAACATGTTCAATTATGTGTTTCCTAGACTATCTTTACAATATATTTAGTTGATTAGATCCACTTTGTTCTATTTTATTTGTTCAACTTAGTTGACCAGGTTGAACTTATTCTATTTATTTTCTTTCCTAGTTCAAGCAAAAGGAATCAACGTACAATTAGATTAATTAATCTCACTTTACTTTTCATTTGGCTACCTATTTATTTAATTTCCAAAAATTTCAAATTAGCTTTCAAAATGTTGATTTTTCTCTTATTTTTCTTTGTTTGGATTTCCCTAAAAACTATGTACTTGAAATTTTAAAACTACTTAGATAC
This sequence comes from Torreya grandis, assembly GCA_037957365.1. Lineage (NCBI taxonomy): Eukaryota > Viridiplantae > Streptophyta > Pinopsida > Cupressales > Taxaceae > Torreya > Torreya grandis. Next base: position 1,801,385 of record JARHVA010001365.1, read on the forward strand.
TATCATGAAAAACTACTCGATATTCTATTTATGGTCCTTATTTATCCTTCATATATATCATGAAACGAGGGGATTTTCCCAATACTCATAGCCATATTACAGAGCTAAACATAGTCTTTAGTTTTCACATACCTCATAATATTTTGGGAATGCCTAGGATTTATCTCTTTATTAAACCTTATGAATCCAGCCATTTATTTTTTTTGTGGTGCATCAGTTAGCAGTTAAAGCTAAGAAGATAATTATAAGTTACCCTTTAAATTGGATTTAGTGGTTTATGGGAATGGTACTTCTTCCATAGTTATTACTTTGAAATATTGGGCTGACATTATCCAATGGATAGGCAAGTATATTTGAAATCCTACAATTTTAATCAAAACCTTTAGTACAACTCTTTTATCTTCATTTTAAACAATTAATTATCTTCTAAATTTCATTCTTATTACTTATTATTTATAGCTCTACGTTATATTGTATACTTGTATTAGCTAGTTTTAATACAAGATTTGTGTTGTGTGCTGCATCTAAATTGACCAACTCAACCTAGTTTCTTGTGTGCTTAGATTTTATTTTCTATAACCATAACTAAATAATCTAGATTTAGACCATTTTAAATTTTTCCTAGAATACAAAACTTCATTGACCAAATCAACTCAATCTATTTTAAACTATTTTATTTTCTTTCCTATCAGAACTTTGTCAACCAACTCAACTTAGTCTATTTCAAACTATCCTATTCTTCCTTTTTATTAGAACTTTGTTGACCAAATCGACCTAATTTATTTCATACTATTCTATTTTTATTCATACCTAATCTTATTCTATATTTTTATATCACCATACTAATCTGACTAAATCGACCAGCTTAACTTGGTTTATTTTAGCCCTTTAGTTTATTATCATTTCACTAGTAATTGTTTAAATCATCTCTTTCATCATACAACACTTATTTTATGATGTTACATAGTAAAATCAAAATAAAATTATGATTTTAATTAATCTTAATAAACTTTCTAAGACACACTTTGTGGTAATTAACCTAGATCTTAGCAATATCTATGTTACCACTAAAACTACCAATTATGGGACCCCTCCCTATTCCACTACACTTAACCCTTTATTCATGAAAATTGTATAAGATGAAAGTGACCTTGAGTATATGATTGAAATGATCTTATTCATCAATTAAAATATTCAACATAGAGGTAAGGATCCCATAGTCATCTATAACCTCATGATGGGACCTCATATTATAAAACCCCATTCACCTTCACCTAGATTTTCTACAAGAATTGGTTTAAGTCATTCTATGACTTACACCACATCCTTTCCCTCTTTCATGCCTCCCTCTAATAGTATGACATCATATTCCTTGCCTTATTTCACCTCCATGACAATTATTTATACAAACATAGTAGGTGTGACTTTTAGTGGGTCTACTCAAAACATCCACACTAATACCCCATTCAATACAACTAATATTATATCCAATGCTACTAGTGTTTCCCATGTCACTAGTGCATCTTATAGTAATAGTGCATCTAAAACTCTTAATGCCTTGCATAATACTAATGCATTTAATGTTACTTCTACTAGTCAAAATACCATTCAAACTAATCAATTACTATTACAAAATCTCAATCAAATGGATACTTTTCAAAATAATATTGCTAACTAGATGATGCAAATATAAAACCAATTAATGCATCTCCAAAACCAAGATTAACTACACAATGGGGAGCATAAAATCTTAATTCCCTTGCACCCCCCTTATATATTCACATGGTAACCTTATACCACAACCCCCACTTACTAACAAAACTATTAAACAATTACAAAATGAACTTATTATTCCTGAAATTGCAAATATTGACATAGGTGGCATAGTTCCCACTATTATTTATAATGTATCCACTGATCTAGCTTTGTATTTGAAGACTTTTGGCAATCTATATAAATATTGGGTTAAATTTAACACCTTTGCTACCACCAAATTTTTAGTTGAGAAACTTTTATGTGATGCTTTAGACTATTATAATTGACTTAAAAATCATTCTATAACTAGCTTAGAATACTTAGTTAATGCATTAGTTAAAGAATTCTAAACTAGTGATCTTCCTAAAAAAAAATTAGCTCACTTTATAGATTACAAATAATTAGAATTTGAAATGGCACATGTTTTCATCAAATGATGGAATTTTTATTCTAACAAAGCTGAGTATAATATTTTGATGAGAATCACTTCCATTTATTCATTAATGATCTTCATTAAAAATTATAATATTATGTATGGAATCTTTCTCCAAAATCATTGGAAGAAACCCTTGACCAAGATAAATGTTAAGACTTTCTTATATGATAATTTGAGCCTTCACACCTCCAATAGGGATTCAAATGCTCATGAAAGATAATGAGATTAATGATGGTGTTATGGATACCTATGATTCCATGCATAAAATTAAAATTATTACTCCAAGCAACTCCATGGAACCTAATCCTTCAACATCAAATTTAAACAATTATCGTCCTAGTTCTACATTTTCTCAAGTGAATAATGTAGATATCCACAAACCACTTTCTTTAATAGAGATTAAAAACTGTCTTCCATGACCTTCCCCCTGAGATCTCAATCCTACATGCTTTATCAAACATTGGTATGATCTTAATAAAGTTTTTTGGTTTCATGTAATTTAGAGCTATTCTCACAAAACATTTTTCCACTTAAGAAAATTTACTATGGATTATCTTCTTGGACCTAATATTAATCACAAATTTCTCATAGGCACATGCCAACAAGCTTATGAAATATCAGTTAAGGATCATGAAACCAAAACTAAAAATGGAACTTTAAACCAAGATAATGTTCATGTAGTCATTTACAAGGATCCCCTTCCTAACCATCAAGCTAACACTAACTCCCTACTACCAACAATTTCAAAAGTTATGTGGTTACCAACTTAAATGATGATATGTTGTCAACGTGAATAACATGAGGAAAGTAGTTTCCTATATCAATCATTATTCATCATCCAATCATAAAAAATTTCCAATTTTTTGCATTTTTTATGACTCTTATCCATCCCATCTCATGGAATTGGGGCATGCAAAATTTACAACTCATAAGTATCAACTATAATAATAAAAATACATGATACCTCACATACCATTGTTATAATCTCTACTCTTATTACAACTAAGATGTCTCACATAGAAATCCCAAAAACTTCCATCAATACTTCTTCCACTCAAACACAAGAAACAACCAATGATATAGCCACATCACCTAAGATAACAAAATTACCTACAACCAATTAACCCACATTAACCAAACCTAAAATAAACATACCTTATCAACATCAATTTTAATTCACTTACGCTACACCCTCAAAGGATTTACTACAACACTATGTACCTTTATCCAATACCATTCTAATGGGTTATGATGAATTGGACATTATATCCAAACTTTCAAATCTCCCATCTCAAATCCCTTTATTATAGTTAATGATAAATTTTCCTCATCATTGTAATCAATTAATACAACTCCTTTTTAAAATGAAACTAACTCATCCCCACCTATGGGGAAAGAAGATACCTTATGAAGATCTAAAGATAACATCCTTCAATAGTGTGAAGATGTTTATTTATGTTGATGAAATGATAAAAACCTCTCTTTCACTCAAATTCCCTATGTCATCCATGATTCTATTGAGGGCAACATACCCCCCTATTTCTAAAAATTGGGGACCCAAGTGTTAAATTATGTAAAATTTATATTTTGAAGCTAAAATTGACTTGAACAAAGCATCATTAACATATTTTTCACATTATTTGCATTTTAATATCATCTATCCCTTCATCTAATTGGTCCTCTTTATTCATTGTTCTGCTTTAGCTTTGCCTAATATTACTAATAGTGGATCTCTATATTTTAGATCACTTTTTGAATGGAGCTCTCCTTGATGGGATCATACATGGGTTTAATAATTTTAGTTATTTTATCTCAATTTTACCTTTTATTAGCCTTTGGTCTATTAAAATTCAAGTTTAATCCATGTTCAAGCCTCCTAAAACCCTCATTTAAAAACCCTAGCACAAGACTCTTTTAAACCAAATTCAAAAATTGGTAGGAATAATTTGCATGGGAACATTTTAAATATGCTATAGACTTAAGACTAATTTTTATCCTAAGTTTTGGTCATTTTTTTTTAGAATGACCAAACCTTAGCCTAAAAATTATAAGCTTGTTCTCCTTTATGTCTTAAGTTCTTTTGTCCCCTTTTATTTTAATGTGGTCCAACCTTAATACTAGAGGGTCCTTTTTATTAAGTTCATAGCTTGATCTGACTTTATTTGCACAAGCTTGGACTAATGTCTTAGTTCTAAGGCTCCATTCACATTTATTAACATGAATGAGACCTTAGTCTTAATACTTTATCCTATGTCTTATTTGCCTAGATCCCTAACTTAAGTTGCATGCTTCTCTATAGGATTTATGACCCACATAAATTCAGGCGTAAATGATCAGATGGCATGAGATGGACCTTATGAGTCCAAATCTTTAACCCACAGAACTAATCACGTTTGATCATTTGGATCATGATCAATGGCTCATAGTTAAGTAAATGCCAATGATTAGATGGTGAAAAATGAAGAGGGGCCCCTTTTGTTATGATATAGACTTGTCTTGAGTCTTTCCCTAAAATTTTATTATATTTATCAATAATAAAACCTTAGGATAAAGGCTTACGTTAAGTCCTTTTAATTATGTTAAGGGTCTATGCTCGATTATGTTACAACTTAGCTTATAGACTTTAAATCCTAAGTCTTATTTGTATTTATTAATGCAAAGAAAACATTACTCTATAATCTTGTCTAAATATTATGAGATCTCAAGTTTACTCAATCTATTTATGACTGTAGGAACAAATCACAACCAACTACTCAGATCATGATCAATGAATCATGTTTGCTTGGATGAAGCTGATCGAATGACACGTAATGAGTCAAAATTTCCATAGGGCCTATGATGTTTTGCAGGACTCAATTTTGACATTATCACACCCATCATTTGACATTTATGAGGCCATCATTGATGTTTATGAGGCTATCAAATATAATCCTTGGTGATACATTACTAGAGCTCAAATTTGACATTCTCTCACCCATCTTTTTACATCCATGAGGTTGTCATTGATATCGATGAGGCTATCAAATTTAAGCCTAGGTGATACATTTCTAGACTTAATTTTGACATTTTTGCACCTTTAATTTGATGTTTATGAGGCTATAATTTATGTCTATGAGGCAATCAAAATTAAGCTCATAAACTAATCTCACTTAGATAAATGAACATGTTGTTTGCCTTAATCAGTCTTGGAATTTTTATGCTTCAATGTTAAGATTGGTTTTAGATTAATTAGAATCTATGTTTCAACCTAAAATTTAAATGTAAATGGGGTAAAATTATAAATATCGTAGAGTCATCTTGAATATTATCATAGGGTTGAATCATGTTTTTTAACATTAGACCAAACCTTAGTTCAAAACCTTATACTTAGTCTATATATATACACCCCAATGGTCTTGTGGAATATTTTAGGGGCTTATTAGCGAGGCTTGATAAAATGCGAGGTCCTATTTTATGAATCCTAACTTAAATCATTTATCCCAAGGGTTTCCTCATATTTATTAATGAGATAAAAATCTTAGGTCAAAAACCTTAAGTTAGGTCTTCTTTATTATATCAAGTCGCCTTTTGCTATGATCTAAACTTAGCCTAAGTACTTTAGCCACATGATTATTTTGTGTTTATTAACATGAAATAAAACCTTAGACTAAATTATCTAACCTAAGTTATTTACATTATCTCATGCTAACTTAAAGTCTATACACCTTTTCAAAATTGATGGCTCACATCTAATCAAGGCTAGATGATCAGACTAACAAGATCACTCTAGAATATTCAATATAATCCCCAAAGTCCCATGGGACCACCACATAGCATACATATGCTAACCATAGGATTGATAAAGATGTAGATCTTAGAAGGCTCATGGGACTACCAAGTGGCATAACCATGAGGCCTAATATAAAAGATAGCTAATGGTATGCAACTAGCAAGATCGAGATCAATGATCCACATTGATCCATATAGATTGATCCAATGGTGTAAAATAAAAAGGAAAGATTATCAAAGGTAAATGGTAAGTTTGAAAGCATTTATGAACAAAGTGCCATAAAAAATCCATAGATCTACCACATAGATGCCACTTAAGTAGAAAAGGATAAAACCAAAGATTTTGTGGGCTCAAAAAAATCAAAGGTATAAATTCAAAAGTCCTAATCAAGTCTAAGGCATGAAATCATTTGAGTGTAAATAACCATTACCATTAAAATTCAAAAAGACCTAAAAAATCCCTAACATCTATAGAATCCATAATTTGATCCAAATTTGATGATAGTTGAACTAGAGAGAGATCAATTGTCACTCAAAAAAGTGAAAATAAGTCCAGAGGTTGATCACAAACCACTAGTGAGAAACTTGTAAATCTCACAATCATGGTAGCATGAAAAAAATAAAATAGGGAGGACACAGTTGTATTTGACTTTAGATGTAACAGGAAGAGTCTTTAAAGATATTGAATTTGATGTAGTAGCATTGAACACCAAGGATAATAACTTGTCCAATATTTATAAGCTATTGAAGAATTACAATAAATCACCAAAGAAGATGAAAATAATGCCACAATTTTCTAGAGATACTATGATGTGGTCTCCATCCAGATGACCAGTCTTCACCACATGAATATGAAGATAGAGCTACTTTATTATATTGATCTTATTACTCATATCTTTTAAGGATTGTAGAATTAACCAAGACATGATAGTGTATCAACGTAATTTTAAAAGGGTTTCTTACATTCCCCCATTGCATTTGAAATTTACTAAAAACTTCTCATACCTTAGGTAGATTTGCCTATAATTAAGGACTAATCAAGAAAACATGACCTTAAAATTACCCTTGCCCCATGGTTATATTCAGGAACCCATATGATCTAGGACTCCACTAAAGAGATCCCAATCACCCAATTTAGGGTAATAATTATAATGATTATGACTTTAATCAATAGATTATTTGGGGCCCCTTCAACCACTTATGTTAATAATATTTGGGTCCCTTATATATATTTCATGGTTTAAAAAGACTTACTCCTATAAGATAAATGATCAGTATTTTCTTGAAGCAACAACTCATTATCATAAATAAAAATACTAGCAATCACTTCTTTATAATGTCTTATATTTTGGATGCCCTATTGGCCACTACTAAAATCTCTAACATCAAAATTTGGTCACCTGATGGAAATCAAACATTCTCCCTTTCCTATTTCAAACTATATATATTCAAATATAGGGACCACATATAATTAATTTGTGATTGTGTATATCTAGCCTTATCTGAGGCTATTACAAGGATATATATGATGATAATTATCCCCTTAATCAAGAAGTATTTGGAACTTATTTGGGACATTTGGTTATATCCTAACTGCACTACAATTAGGATAGAGGTAACCTTATGTCAACCACTTAAACTACAAGTCTATGTACCCACCAAGCTAGATGAATGCGAAATATACTACCAATTATTCCATGGTATTGATGGTGTATGCAAAGGCAAAATAAAGGTGATACTCCATCCTTTCCCTTTAACTATTATTAGAACTATGTTGAAATATTGGGATAATGTAGACACTATTTCCAAGCACAAAGACTCATTCAATTTATAGCTTAATGAATTAAGACATTGGGACCCCTAGGATAATGTTATGAAACATTTGAAAACAAAATAGATTAACATGAAATATGAACATCATATTTGTGTCCATGATATAATGTACATATTATAATCTTCATTTTCATAAGACTTAGCAAGATTGAAAAAGCACAATATCAATATCAATCCTAGATTGATGAGAGATGAGAATTCAATTGGTGAAATATGGTAATGAGACCTTTTTAGTACCATTTTCTATAAGGACCATCCTCTAGGCCTCCTCCAAAACATCTAGAGGTATAATTTACATAGGGTTTAGGAAAAGAGAAACTTGAAGAAAGACTTGGTGAAGGGACATCATCTTCTGCCCAACTTAAAAAGCTAGAGTCACTTATTGAGTTAATTGACATGATTGCATTGACTCTTGGGGAAACATTGGAAGATGCCTTGGAGGCACTATCCAGTGCTTAAAAATTATATGAGTAAGAGGTGCAATAAGAGGATATTTAAACTCAAGTTGATGAAATATAAAAGAAAAATGGGAAAAGGATAGATTTGGACTTAGTCCTAGTGGTTCCCCCACAAAAGAAAGAGACTAAGCTAGCTTTAGTTCCTATAGGAACTAAAAGGCCCAAATTAATCCTCACTCACCCTTTGAGTGAGTTTAATTTATTAAATGATGAGAACTCTATTCATGGACCAACCATTTTGGAGTGGTTCATATATGGAAATCTTCAAAAGATCCCAAATCTACACCATCAGTGGGCAATCACAAAGTTTGTAAATATCCATGTTTATGAGGAGCTCAAACCATGGATTGTGGAGTTGTAGAAGGTAGAGAAGGAAAGACAAGTGGCTTCTCTTGGATCTTAAAGTGGCTCACAAATTGAGACCCTAGAGCCTCCAAAGATTACACACTCTTTATTTGGTGTCAAATTTTACCCAACCACAGCTAGATTGCAGAGAATTTTAAAAAAAGAGCCATAATTGGAGGGGAAGAATTCAATTTTTATAAAGTAGAACCCTTCATTGGATTAACTCAGGTGGAGTATCAAAAACTAAGTGAGCACCCTATTTTCAAAGAGGATATACTTGAGTTTGTCCAAGCTCAAAGTGCCTAATTACAAACTAACATCAAGAGCATAAAACAACAAATAAAGAACCTGTCGAGGTAAAAGGAGAATTTGGAGAAATGAGATATTTTGTCTATTCCTAATGCAAGGATTGAAATGTTTTATGGATCATTTCATGACATATTTTCCTCTCTAAAGTCAATAGGGAAAGACAAAGTGCACTGAAACAATAGAATACAATAGCCAAGGGCTTAATCACCTAATGGTAGAGTTTTAAGGATAAGATGAAGGATTTGATTAGCATCTTGATAGGGGATAAAATTATTGGATTCAAGACCATTAGCATTGCTCATATAAACACCATCCTAGGGTCTATTATGGATAAAATCAATAGTTTGAGTGCATGGTCTGAGTTCTTAGAGAGACTCATCAAGGATGATAAAGAGTTGTTAGATAGAATTGAATCACTCTTGGGGACCATGATTGAAAATCCTAAAAAGCTCAATTTCCTGGCATTAGTGCTAATGATGAGTTCAAACACAAGACCACTTTGGTCATGTAAGAGGTGAGGATCAAGAACCAAGGTAGGTTTGTAAGTGACAATAGTAGGATCAGGGATATGATCCTAAATGTAGAATAATATATAGCCTAGATGAGGAGCATTAAAGAGGCTTTAGAGGGAAATGGTAGAGACCTAGGATATTTGGTAGATCAAGAAGATGAGTTCCTCCTTGAGCCAGTTTTCAATTTAAAGTTATTTGATGAATAACATCAAAATTCAATGAGAATTCTACTTCAATAGAACCAAGGGTCTTCATCAGCACAGGGTCCACCAAGTAGTCAAGAAGATTCTCTTTTATGGGAACATTGTAAATTTTGATAATGGAATATTATTTAATAAAGGCATATGCTATTTGTATGCACATTGCCTAAAGGTCAATCTATTTTAGAAAGTATAGTGTATTTTAGAAACTTTTTAGAAAGGACAATTGTCTTTTATATTTTATACACTTGTAAGTTGATGCAACTAACTGACATGCTTCCTTCAAGTCTATAAAATGAGCATTGTCATTTGTAAAGAGGAGGTACTTTTTGAGATAAAAAATTAGTGTAAAATTTGAAGCAATTAATATAATTAGAGAATCCTGAGAAGATTATCTCATCTTGTTTTTGTGAATTATTATTTAGCTTCTCTCTCGATTGTTTGTTCTATATCTTAAATGTGAATGGTTTTTAATAATTTTTGGCATGCATATTTAATAAAGAGTTTATAATTTTTGAAAAGGCAATATTAGTTTAATTTTCTTAGGTTTACTTCATTTTATTTGTTCTACATAAGGATGTGCATATGTTATTTTACTATAGTAGTACATCTTTAAAGTAAATGTAGTTCTTGTATTTCTTCATACTATCCATAGATACTTTGTTGGTGTGTGGTAAGATTTGGTGTGTGATATTTCATGTTATACATTGGTTAAATGCATGTTTATTTAGAATTTAAACTTTGTGATGATGTTTGAGGTAGAGATCGACAACATATTTTCTTTCTACCCTACCCTTTCCTTTTTTTTGCCTTTTTTAACCACATTATTGTAGCTTTATATCATTATAAATATTCATTTTAGAATAGTATTATATTATAATTTGATCATAATTCACTGATATTAGTATAGTTTACTACATCTTTTTCAAATATCTTTGTGAGGACCAAGGAGGCTCCCCACCACCAAGTTTTACAAATATTATGGAATAATTTACTTGATTTATTGCTATTTCATCATAGGTAACTAGGTTACCACTAAGATCACATATGATACAATTAAACTATAATATCACCTAAAATGAGAAGTTTTCATTAAACATTAAGATCACTTATGATACACTTAAAGGCATCAATAAGTGGAGCTCCACTGGCGCTAGAAGGAGGGCCTCAACAAATCCTTGTGAAATTGTAGGATCTTTGCTAGTTTTGGTGTATTTTGATCAAAGATAATTCTATTATTTGCATAATTTTACTCATTTAAGCATAATTGTGTGAAGTTCAATCATCTTCATGGTTTCATACCCATCTTTGTGCTTCCTTTAGACAAATATCAATGTTATTTTAAAGTATACACTTGGTTATGGTAAAGATGGATTTAACTTTGTCAATTCAATAGGTTTGAGGTTATTAATAGCTATTTTGGTTAAAGATTCATATATCCTTTAAAAATTTGATCTAATTTAAGCTTAGAGTTGTAAATATCATTCACATTTATGTATTTAGACATATCTTTGAGCTAGTTTACTTTAATATCTTAGTCCTTTATTATTCTTTACATGAATCTTTGAAAAATTTACTTAATATGAAATTTTAATCTTTGTTCTTTGTAAATATTAATTTGACACATCATATTTTAAATATAATTCAAATTTATTAAGCTGGAATTGCCTAGATTCAAAACAAGGTCACATTGAAAAACAAGGGAACCTATGCTTGAACTAGAAATCTATAGGAGATCTAGTTGAGATAAAGGTATGCATAGACATCAGAAGTATTTTCCAACTTCACCACTCCAAGGTACTCCTAAATTATAATTCATTAAGGTATGGCATGTCTAAGGTATTCCTCCATCAATGTATTGGGTGTAGTGCATGATCTCCCTTGCAATCTTGAGAAATATTCACCAATGTTTAGTCTAAATGGTGTTGTAACTACATAGGAACACATTAATTCATTCAAAGTTGCATTAATATTGTTTAATGTCAACCATGAAGATGTATCATGTAGTTTGTTTCATTTTACGTTTATGGATGTCGCATATGAATGGTTTCTTAATTTGAATGATAATTACATTACTAGTTAGGATCATTTTAATAATTTTTTTATTGACCAATTTGGAAAGATCATTAGTCCTTATGTCTTTTACCAATAATTCACCACTATAAGAAGATATGCTAGTAAGTCCATAAGAGCATTTAATGCTAGGTTTCAAAATATACATAGCCAAACCATAGATCTCTACAAACCTAATGATGTTTTGGCTTTAGAAATCTATAGAGATGTAGTAGATCATATGACTTCTATATTCCTGAAGAGATCTCTACCATTCATAACCAACTTAGCTTGAAACTATTCTAAAGTAGTGATTATTAATGATCAAATGCAACCACATGGACAAATGGCTTACTCTATCCAAAACATTAATCCACATATGCCTACCTTGAATATATTTTAATTAAAATAATCAAAATGTACCTGATTTAAATCAGATCCCATCTTTGAACTAATTGCTTTTGAGCCATGTTGATCCTAATTAGGATTTTTGAACCATATTACAATTATATGTAATCCAAATGATCTAAATTTTTTGGTGTCATCCAATGGTGCTAATAATAATTAGGTTCATAATTCATAATCTCCCAAGAGTGAGAATGAATCCATTTTAAAGATGGTCCAAAAGCTTAGCACTGATTTTGTCCAATTACAAAAGCAAGTTAGCCATACAAGAGAAAAATAAGGTAGGAACTTTTCATTTCAAATATTTAATAGACCTAATAATATATTCTATAATGATAGTTCCCATAAAAATAAGAATAATGAATCATCTACTGATAAGAAGAACATGGACATTAATCTTATTGATGTTGCATTAACTGATTACTATAGAGTTCATTGTACTATTAAGCATGGTGAAATGGATTTCATTGAATTTTGTAATGATTTTAAATCCTTTCAAGAATAATTAGACACCTTTGAATTATTTCCTAACAAAGATAATTGTATAGGTACATCAAGATCTAAATCTATTGATCAAGCCTTCATGGTGGAGATGTTTGACTTCCCTTTTCAAGAAGACAATGAGATTGATGATGTTATTAAAGAAGTTCATTCCTTCCATCAATTCCTAAATAAGACATCCATTGAGGAATAATTATTAGAGGTATCCCTTGATTACCTCAACACCCCTAAACAACTTTGGCACTCTTCTAGACACTACATCAAATAATAACCAAGGACCTTCAAAGGGAATTACTTCTAAACAAAGTACTGATGCATTTATTTCTTCAAATAAAATTAGGTATAATATTTTTGAGGACATGAATAAAATAAAGGATAACATCATGTTGCATGAATTGACACAGATCACTAAACAAAGGGACCTATTGCTATAGTCCTTATCCAAAATGCTTACCAAGCCATCCAAAACTGATAACACCAATGTTGCTATGTATAAGTCTAATACAAAGTCCCCACCTTTTCTACTTACTATTAGAATGTTTGGTAAGAATCTACATAATTATTTGTTATATTCTGGTGCATCCACCAACATTATACCAGTAGGTATTTGTAAATAGCTAAGTTTGACTCCTATCAAACTTGATAGAGTTGTCACTCAATTAAATAAGTCTAGATTTAAATTAGTTGGGGAATTATTAAATGTTTATATGCATCTTGCTTCTGAGCCTAGATTCTATCAATTTATTGATATCTAAGTTATTGACATTCCTAATGCTTATGGGTTACTATTGAGTAGGGAATTGATAAAGGCCTTAAATGGATATGTCCACTGAATGCTCATATTTGTGGCTATCATGGAAAGGGGTATCAAATAAAATTAGAGTGGAAAGAGAACCAAGTATGAAACATATGATCATAGAATATAATGATATGAATGAACATGTGAACATAGTTGACTTTGATTCAAGAGTTTTCACTCTTGAAACTAAGGTAATTAATTCTAAACCTTATCACATTGTCCTTGGATTATGGAAAATACATTTTGATGGGGCTAGATGTAACTCTGGGCCTAGATTAGGAGTTGTCCTGACCAACCCTATTGATAATATATATCATGCTTCTTATAGACACCAATTTCTATACACTAATAACTTTAACATTGAGCTAGTTTCAATCTCTTATATCCCTAATAATTTAAACCATATGTAGGTCTTTAATGATGACCAATAAATCCTAGATTTCATGATCAATTCAAGAATATTTGATTCACATGTCATAGACAAGGCCAATGAGAATAATCTTGAAGAATATGGTAGATTTTATGGTAAATTCATTCAACTAAATGTCATCAAAATTCCAAAATGCATGATTGACTTGGAAAGGTTATTTGACTAAGATAAACTGAATGAGAACACTATGACTCCCAAATCAAGTGGGAAGGATTAAAAGGTAGTTGATCTTCGACCTCAAGATCAACCTCAGTTAGTTAATATTGGAATATCATGTACAAGTATTGAAGATAAAAAATTCAAAGACCTATTGACACATTATAAAGACATAATAGCATGGTCCTATGATGACTTCAATATTTTTTATCCAAGAGTCATCACCCATACCATACCCTTCAAAAAAGAATACAAACCTTTTAGGCAAAAGTAAAGGCCTATCAATCTTATTTTAGAGCCTATGATTTTCAAAGAGGTTAACATTTTTTTAGATGTAAAGATTATATTTCTAATTAGGAACTCTACCTGGGTTGCCAATTTGGTCCTAGTCATAAAAAATAATGGTGAAATAAGACTATGTATTGATTTTAGGAACCTTAATAAGTCATCTAAAAAAGACAACTATATTTTGCCTTCTTTGGACTGAGTTATACAAAGTGTTTCTAGTTTTTCTATTATTTCTTTTCTAGATGGAATTTTAGGGTATAACCAAGTATTGGTTAATCAGGAAGATGGGATGAAGAATACTTTCACTAGAAAGTGGGGCATGTTTGCATACAAAATAATGCCATTCAGACTGATCAATGTAAAAGCAAAATTCTAAGTGTCATAGATCATGCTTTCCAATGTTTGCTAGGTAAATACATCAACCCTAACTCATTATAATGTCACAAATATGATTTGATAGCAAATAACTTTTGTAGCAAGTGGACTGAGGTAGTGGCACTAAGTAATGCATATCTAAAAAAATAATCATCTTTTTAAAAGAAAATATATGCACCAGATTTGGAACTCCAGTCTCCCTAGTATGTGATAATGGATTTGATTTCACATCCTTTGAAATGATAGAATAGGCATATGATAATGGCATCATTCACAAGTTCTCATCTAAACATTAACCTCAAGGTAATGGAGTGTCTAAATCTACCAATAAGAACTTGATGAAAGCAATAAATAAGTATGTAATAGACAAACCTAGAATTTAGCATAAACTTCTCAAATATGCCTTTTGGGTAGATAGGATAAGAATCAATTAGGCCCTAAAAACATCACCATTATTGTTGGTGTATGTCCAATAGCCCATCTTCCATATCACCCTCAAGTTACCGACATATAATTTTATGTAGGAATATATGGAAAAAGATAAAGAACTTGTAAATTCAAGACTATTGGACATTGTTCAAATGGAAGATGCATGAGAAGAAGATTTTTTTAATTTTAGTAGACAACAGACCATGGTGAAGAGGTGGTTTGATAAGAGATCAAACGTAAAAGTGTTCAGACAAGGAGACTTAGTTATTCTTTGGGAAAAGGTGTATGAACCTAAAGGGAAACATGTAAAGTTCACACCTCTGTGGATAGGCCCCCACCATATTTTCAAGACACTTGGGAATAATATCTTCAAGCTAAAAGAACTATAAGGAGTATAATTCACATTTCCCACCAATGGGAAGTACCTCAAGAATTAATTTATGCTGCCCATCCTAAGATCTTCATGGAGTAAATCTATAAGACTAGTAAGATTTAGTGTAGGTAGGCTAGTTTAGTTTCCTTTTGCTCTTTCTTTCCTGTCCCTTATTTGTACATATGTTTGTGCATATCTATTTGCTTGTCTTTGATTTTTGATTGTTTAATTCTTATTGTGTGTTTTATTTCTTTATTTTTCCCCTTGCTACTAATAAGGTTGTGATTAGATCCAAAGGCATCTCTATTGGGGCTATGAATGCCTATCTAATACTAGAGCAATGCCTAAGCCTTCGCTAAGATAAAGCATGGTTATTAATAAATATCTAAATATGTTGTGAATTAGTGTTAATGATTAAAGGCATGAAACTTGGAAGTTATCCCCTGAACCCCATAGAAAATAGTAAGTGGGATCAAATCACACCCATAACATGGATAGGTTTTGATTTTTTATCCTAATCTTGTAGGTACAAGGTTTATTTTAACCATAAACTAATTTTGATGATGGCACTAATCAAATGAAATAGGTAACCTAGTTATTTTTTTTAACTAGAGTCTCTTAATTCTAACATATTGATATGTTTTCCCTATAAGTTGCCATTTGTTGAGGGCAACCTACCCCCAATTTCTAAAAATTGGGGACCCATGTGTTAAATTATGCAAAATTTATATTTTAAAGTTAAAATTCACTTGACCAGAGAATCATTAACATGTATTGCACATTATTTTCATTTGAAGATCATCCTTACCTTGGTCTTGTTGGTCCTTTTTGTTCATGGTTCTACTTTAGCTTTTTGTAATGTTGTTAATAGTGGATCTCTATGTTTTAGATCATAGGTTTAATGGATCTCTTCTTGATGGGATCATATGGGTTTCATAATTTTAGTGATTTTATCTTAATTTAGCCTTTAATAACCTTTAGTCTATTAAAAGTCAATTTGAATCCATGTTCAGGCTTCCTAAAATCCTCATTTATAAACCCTAACACAAGACTCTTTTAAACCAAATTCAAAAACTGACAAGAACAATTTACATAGGAACATTTTAAATATGTTATAGACTTAAGCCTAATTTTTATCCAAGGCTTGGTCATGTTTTTTAACCTGACCAAACCCTAGCCTAAAAATTATGAGCTTGGTCCCCTTTATGTCCTGAGATCCTCTTTCCCCTTTTATTTTAATGTGGTCCAATATTAATATTTCAAGGTCCATTTTATTAATTTTCTAGCTTGGTCTAACTTTATTTAGAAAATCTTAGACTAATGTCTTAGTCCTAAGGCCCCATTCACATTTATTAACATGAATGAGACCTTAGTACTAAGACTTTATACTAAGTCTTATTTTCTTTGAGCCCTAACTTAAGCCACGTGCTTCTCTATAAGATATATGACCTATGTGAATTTGGGTGTAAATGATCAGATGGTGTGAGATGGACCCAATGATTCCAAAGCTTTAACCCATAGGACCAATCATTCTTGATCATTTGGATCATGATCAATCACCCATAGTTACATGCATTCTAATGATCAAAAGGTGTGAAATCTATAGGGGCCCCCTTTGTTATGATATAGAATTAACCTAAGTCTTACCCTAAAGTTTTATTTTATTTATCAATACAATGAAACCTTAGGCTAAAGGTTTATGTTAAGTCCTTTTAATTATTTGAAGGATCCATGCTTTAATATGTTACAACTTAGCTTATAGACTTTAAATCTTGAGTCCTATTCATATTTATTAATGTGAACAAAATGTTAGTCTATAATCTTGGTCTACATATTATGGGGTCCCAAGATTACTTAATCCATTTGTGACTAGAAGAACTAATCACAGCTAACTACTGAGATCATGATCAACATATCATGCTTGCTCAGATAAATCTGATCAAATGACATGTAAAGGGTCAAAATTTCCATAGGTCCTATTATGTTTTATTGGAATCAAATTTAATGTTCTCATGCCCATCATTTGACATCTATGAGGCCATCATTAATGTCCATGAGGCCATCAAATGTAATTCCCAGTGATACATTGATAGAGCTCAAATTTGATGTTCTCATGTTCATCATTTGACATCGATGAGGTCATCATTTACATCCATGAGGCCATAAAATTTAAGCCTAGTTGATAAATTTATAGAGATTATTTTTTATGTTCTCATTCCCATCGTTTGATGTTTATGAGGCTATCATTGACATCCACAAGGCCATCAGAATTAATCTCATAAACCAATCTCACTTAGATAAATGAACATTTTGTTTTCCTTAATCAGTCTTGGAAGTTTTATGCTTCAATGTTGATATTGGCTTTAGATTAATTAGAAGCTATGTTTCAAACTAAAAGTCAAATTTACATGGGGGAAAATTATAAATACCATAGACTTAGCTTACATATTATCATAAGGTTGAATCATGTTTTTTAACATTAGACCATACCTTAGTTTAAAACCTTATACTTAGTTTATATATATACACCACCATGGTCTCATGGAATATTTTATGGGCTTATTAGAGAGACTTGACAAAATGTGAGGTCTTATTGTATGAATCCTAGCTTATAGAATTTATCCCAAGGGTTTCCTCATATTTATTAATGTGATAAAAACCCTAGGTCAAAAACCTTAAGTTATGTCCTCTTTATTATATTGGTTCCCTTTTTGCTATGATATAAAATTAGCCTAAATATTTTAGCCTCAGGATTATTTCATGTTCATTAACATAAAATAAAAACTTAGACTAAATTCTTTAACCTAATTTATTTACATGGTCCCATGTAAACTTAAACTTCATGCCCCTTTTTAGGATCGATGTCTTACATCTAATCAGGGAAAGATGATCGGACTAAGTTAGATCACTCTAAACTATTCAATAGAAGCCCCAAATTCCCACAAGACCACCACATGGCACACGTGTTAATCATGGGACTAACAAATATAAAAATATTCAAAGGTTCGTAGGACTACCAAGTGGCATAACTATGGGGTCTAATACAAAGGATAGCCAATGGTATACAATTAACAAGATCAAGATCAATGATCTATGTTGATCTATATAGATTGATCTAATGGCATGAAATAAAAGGCAAGACTTTCAAAGGGAAATAGTTAGTTTTAAATCATTTATACAAAGTGATATGAAAAATCCATAGAGCTAACACACAAATGCCACCTAAGCAGAAAAGGATAAAACCAAATATTTTGTGGGCTCAAAAAAATCAAAGGTATAAATGAAAAGGTCCTAATCAAGTCTAAGTCATAAACTTGCTTGAGTGAAAATAATTTTCACCATTAAATATTGAAAAGACATAAAAAAATACCTATCATCTGTAGAAGCCCTAATTGGATCCCAATTTGATCATAATCAAACTAGAAAGAGAAAAATTATCACCTAAACAAGTACAAATGACTCCATGGGTTGACTATAGACCACTAGTGAGAAACTTGTTGAAGCTCATAATCATGGTATCATGAAAACAACAAAATACGGAGGACATAGAGTTGTATTTGACTTCAGATGTAGAAGGATTATTCTTCAAAGATACTAAATTTGATGCAGTAGCATTGAACACTGAAGATAATAACTAGTCTAAGATTTTTTGAGCTATTGAATAATTGTAAACAATCATCAAAGAAGATGAAAAGAATGCCATGGTCCACCAAATATATTATGACATGGTCACCATCTAAATGACCAGTCTTTACCATGTAGTTGCAAATCTAGAGGTACTTCATTGTATCGATGTTATTACTCCTATCTTTAAGGATTATAGAATTGACCAAGACATGATACTACATGAATATAGTTTTAAAAGGGTTACTTACATTTACCCCATTATATTTGAAAGTTAATACAAAATTCCCATACCTCAGGTAGATTTTCTCATAATTAGGGATTGGTCTAACAAAAATGACCTAAAAACTGCCCTTGCCCTATAGTTATATTTAGGAACCCATCTGATCCAAGACCCCACTAGAAAGATCTTAATCACCATATTCAGGGTAGAAATTAGAATGATTATGAATTTTCTCAATAGATTTTTTGAGTCCCCTTCCACCACTTATGTCAACAAGATTTGGGTCCCTTATATATTTCATGGTTGAAAAATGACTTACTCCTCTTATAAGAAAAGTGATCAATATTTGCCTAAAGAAACAATTATTTGTCATAAAGAATAAGACTATAAATCACTTTTTTATGATGTTTTATCTTTTATATGCCCTATTAGACACTACAAAAATATCTAAAATAAAA
The DNA here is from genome assembly GCA_037957365.1 of Torreya grandis. Classification (NCBI taxonomy): domain Eukaryota; kingdom Viridiplantae; phylum Streptophyta; class Pinopsida; order Cupressales; family Taxaceae; genus Torreya; species Torreya grandis. The sequence continues at coordinate 1,821,114 of JARHVA010001365.1, forward strand.
AATTAGTCACTCGATGGAATGTAAACAATCTCCCATTACTATTCCAAACTACATATATTCAAATATAGGGACCACATATAATTCATTTGTGATTATGTATATTTATCCTTATTTGAGGCTATTAAAATTATATCTATGATGATAATCAACCCCTTAATCAAGAAGTGTGTGAAACTTATTGGGGACATTGGGTTGTATCATGATTGCACTGTAATTAGGATAGAGGGAACCTTATGTCAACTACTTAAACTACCAGTCTATATACCCACCAAGCTAGCTAAATAGGAGATAACATACTAATTGTTTCATGGTATTGATGGTGTATAAAAATGCAATAGGAAGGGGATAATCCATCCTTTCCCTTTAACTATTAGTATAACTATCTTATAAAATTGGGATAACGTAGACACTATTTCTAGGTGCAAAGACTAATTCAATTTATAGCTTGATGAATTAAGACATTGGGACCCCCAAGATAATGTTTTGAAACATTTGAAATACAAAACAATTAACATGAAATATAAACATCATCTCATTTTCCATTATATAATGTACATCTTAGCATCTTCATATTTAGAAGTCCTAGCAAGATTGAAGAAGCACAATATCAAGCTCAAGGCTAGATTAATAAGATATGAGAAGCTAGCTAGTGAAATATGCTAGATGGGACCTTTGTAGTACCATTTGATACTAGGACCATATTCTAAGTCTCCTCCAAAATAGCTAGAGGCACAAGTTACATAGGTGTTAGGAAAAGAGAGACTTGAAAAAATACTAGGTGAAAGGGCATCATCTTCTGCCCAACTTGAAAAGCTAGAGTTACCTATTGAGTTCATTGACATGATTGCATTGACTCCTAGGGAAATATTAGAAGATGCCTTAAAGGCACTATCTAGTGCTTAAAAATTAGATGAGGAAGAGGCGTAGGAAGAGGAGCCTCAAATTCAAGTTGAGGAAATAGAAAATGAAAAGGGGAAAGGGATAGCTTTGGACTTAGCCCCAATGGTGTCCCCACAAAAGAGAGGTTGAGCTAGCCTTGGTTCCTACATGAACCAAGAGGCCCAAAATAACCCTAACTCACCATTTAAGTGAGGTTAATTTGTTTCATGATGAGAACCCTATTCATGTACCAACAATTCTAGAGTGATTCATATATGTAAAGTTGCAAAATATTCCAAATTTGCACCATTAGTGGGAAATCACAAAGTTTGTAAACATCCACGTTCATGAGGAACTCAAACCATATTTTGTGGATTTTTATAAGGTAGAGAAGGAAAGACAAGTGATTGCTCTTGGATCTTCAATTGGCTCACAAATTGAGACCCTAGAGCCTACAAATATTACACAGTCCTTAGTTAGTGTCAAATTTGACCCAACCACAGCTAGCTTGTAGAAGTTTCTAAAAAAAGATCCATAATTACAAGGGAAGAATTCACTTTTTAGAAATTAGAACTATTCATTACATTGACTCAAGTGGAGGGTCAAAAATTAGGTGATCTCCCTATTTTTGAAGAGGATATACTTGAGGTTACCCATGCTTAAAGTTCCTAATTACAAACTAGCATCAAGGGCATGAAACAACAAATAGAGAACCTACAGAGGTAGAAATAGAATCTAGAAAAACAATCTATTTTGTCTATTCCTAATGTAATGATTAAAATGTTTGAGGGATCATTTCATGACATGTTTGACTATTTAAAGTCAATAAGGGCAAGACATAGTGCACTAAACCAATAGGATGTAATATCCAAGGGTTTAATCACCCAATGGTAGAGTTTCAAGGACAAGATGAAGGATTTGATTAACATCTTAATAAGGGATAAAATCCTTAGTTTCAAGACCATCAAGATTGTTCATCTCAAGACCATCCTAGGGTTGATTATGGATAAAATAAATAGTTTAAGTGCATGATCTATGTTATTAGAGAGACTCATCAAGGATGATAAAGAACTATTGGATAGAATTGAATGAATCCTAAGGACCATGATTGAAAATCTTAGAAATCTTAACTCCGTGGGCATAATTGTTGATGATGAGTTCAAACAAAGGACCATTTTGGTCATGTAGGAGGTGAGGATCAAAATCCAAGGTATGCCTATAGGTGACAATAGTAGGATCATGGATATAATCTTAAATGTAGAATAAAGTATATTTGAGGTGAGGAGAATTAAGGAGGCTTTAGAGAGAAATGATAGGGACTTGGGATATTTGGTGGTTTAAGAGGATGAACTCCTCCTTGAGCCAATTATCAATTCGAAGTTAGTTGATTAACAACATCAAAAGGCAATGAGAATTCCACTTCAATAGAACCAAGGGTATTCATCTGCACATGGTCCATTAAGTAGTTAAGAATATTATATTTTGTGGGAACATTGTAAATTTGGAAAATGGAATATTCTTCTGTAAAGGCATATGTTATTTGTATGTACATTGCCTATAAAATGAGCATGTCATTTTTAAAGAGGAGGGAGTTTTTGAGCTAAAAAACTAGTGTAAACTTTGAAGCAATTAATACAAGCAAAGAATTTTGAGAAGATTTTTTCATCTTATTTTTGTGAATTATTTTTTACTTTCTCTCTCAATTGTTTATTCTGTATCTCAAATTTGAATGGTTTTTAATAATTATGGGCATGCATCTTTAATACAAGTTTTCTAATTTATGCAAATTCTATATTATTTGAATGTTCCTAGGTGTAATTCATTTTATTTTCTTTGCATAATGGTGTGTATACATTATTTGACTATAGTAGTAAATATTTAAAGTAAATATAGTGCTTACTTGTATTTCTTCATAATATCCTTAGATACTTGCCTAGTGTGTGGTAAGATTTGGGAGTATGATATTTCATGTTATAAATTTGTTAAATGTATGTTAAATTGGAATTTTAATCTTTGTCATGATGTTTGAGGTAGAGATCAACAACATATTTTCACTCTGCCCTACCCTTCCCTTTTTCTCCTTTTTGAACTAGATTATTGTAGCTTAATATCACTATAAATATTCATTTTAGAATAGTCTTAGACTATAATTTGTTCAAAATTTAGTGATATTATTATATATTACTTCATATTTTGTAAATGTTGTTGAGAGACCAAGGTGGTTCCCAACCACCAAGTTTTATAAATATTGTGAAATAGTTTGCTTACTTTGTTGTTATTTTATCACAAGTAACCAAATTACCATAACCAGAGAATCATGATATAAATTATTTGAGTTCTAAAATGATAAGTGTTTTTTAAACACTAAGAGTATTTTTGATACACTTAGAGGCATCAATAGGAAAAGCTCCACTAGCGTTAGAAGGAGGGCCTCAACAAATCCTTTTGAAATTGTAGGATATTTGTTGGTTTTGGTGTATTTCGATTAGAGATCATTATATAATTTACATAATTGTAATTATATTATCATAATTTTGTGAAGGTCAATTATCTTCACAATTTTAGATCCATCTTTGTGCTTCCTTTAGACAAATATCAATGTTTTTCAAAATTATACACTTGATTATGGTAAAGATGGCTTTAACTTTGTCAATTCAATATGTTTAAGGATAGTAATAGATATTTTGGTTAAATATTAATAGATCCTTTGAAAATTTGAGTTCATTTGAGATTAAGTTATAAATATCATTTACATTTGCATATTTGAACATATATTTGAGCTAGTTTAGTTGAAGATCTTAGTCCTTTGTTGTTCTTTACATAAATATTTGAAAAAATCACTTAATGTGAAAGTTTAATATTTGTTCTTTGTAAAAATTGCTTTGACACATTGTATTTAAAATATAATTCAAATTTCTCAAGCTAGAAGTACCTATAATCAAAATAAGGTCACATTCACAAAAGAGGAAACCTCTACTTGAACTAGAAATCCAAAAGAGAGTTAGGTGAGATAAAGGAAAGCATAGACCTTAAAAGTCTTTTCCATCTTCACCACTTAAAGTTACTCTTTCATTTGACATTCATCAAGTTATTCCTTGGATAGGGAATTCCAAAATCAATGTACCAAGTGTAGTGCATGATCTCCCCCATAATCTTGAGAAATATTTCCCAATGTTTAGTGTAAATGGTGTTATAACTGTAGAGGAACACATTAAATAATTCAAAGCTACATTAATATTTTTAAATGTCACCCATGAATATGTATCATTTATTTTGTTTCCTTTTACATTTAGGGATGTTGCATATGAATGGTTTCTTAATTTGTCTAATTATGACATTACTAGCTGGGATCATTTTAGCAATGCTTTTATTGACCAATTTGGCAAGATCATTACTCATTGTGTCTTGTACAAAGAATTCACCACCATTAGAATAGATGATAGTGATTCCATAAGAGCATTTAATTACAAGTTTTAAAAGATGCATATCCATAACATAGATCCCTATAAACCTGATGATGTTTTGGCTTTATAAATATATAAGGATGAAGTAGATCTTATGACTTCTATTTTCCTAAAGATATCTCTTCTAGTCATAACCACCTTAGCCTGAGCCTTTTATAAAGTAGTGATTATTAATGATCAAATTCAGCCTCAGGGATAGATGGCTTACTCTATCCCAAACATCAATCTACATGTGCCTACCTTGAATATCTTTCCTAATAACAATCAAAATGTACCTACTTCAAATTAGATCCCATATTTGAACTAATTACCCTTGATCCATGTTTCTCCTAATAAAAAATTAGGATTTTTGATCCATACTACACTAGCTATAATCCAAATGATCAAAAATCTTTGTTGTCATTCAATGGTGCTTTTAATTATTAGGTTCATAATTCAAAATATCCTAAGAGTGAGGATGACTCTATATTTAAAATGGTCCAAAATCTTGGCACCAATTTTATTTAGTGCAAAAGTAAGTTAGTCATACAGGATAAAGCTCAAGAAGGAACTTCTTATTTTAAATATTTAATAGACCCAATAATAGGTTTAGAATGATAGTTTTCATAACAATAAGAACAATGAATCATCTAATGATAATAATAACATGGACATTAATCTTATTGATGTTGTATTAACTGATTACTGTAGAGTTCATTATACTATTAAGCATGCCAAAATGGATTAAATTGAATTATGTAAAGCTTATAAATAATTTTTATGAAGAATTTTATACCTTTGAATTATTTCCTAATAAATGTAATGGTGTAATTACATCAATATATAAATCTGTTGATCAAGCCTTCATGGTGGAGATGTTTTACTTCCCTTTTCAACAAGACAATGAGCTTGATGATTTTCCTGAAGAAGTTCATGCCTTTCAATAGATATTTAATAAGACATATTAATTAAGGAATAGAGATTATAGGAAACCTTTTACTACCTCAACACCCCCAAAACAACTTTGGCACTCCTCTAGACACTACATTAGATTATAACCTAGAGCCTCCAAAGGGAAGTATTTCTAAACAAAGTACTAATGCATTTATTTCTTCAAATAAAAATAGGTATAATATTTTGGAGGACATGAAGAAAATAAAGGCTAACATTACATTACATGAATTATGATAGATCACTTAACAAAGGAACCTATTGTTGGAGTCTTTGTCCAAGAAGCATAACAAGCCATCCAAAACTAATAATGTCAATGTTGCTATATACAAGGCTAAGATAGAGTCCCCACATTTTCTAATTATGGTTAGAATGTTTGGTAAGAATCTACATACCTATTTTTAAGATTGTGGTACATCCACCAACATTATACTAGGAAGTATTTGTAAATAGCTTAGATTAACTCCTATCAAATATGATAGATTTATCACTCAGATAAGTCTAGATTCAAAGTAGTTGGGGAATTATTAAATGTTTATATGGAGCTTGCTTTTGATCATAGAGTCCATAAATTTATTGATATCCAAGTTTTTGACATTCTTGATGCTTATGGGTTACTATTGAATAGGGAATTAATAAAGGCCTTGAATGGATACATGTCCACTAAATGCTCACATTTGTGGCTACTACGGAAAGGGGTACCAAATAAAATTAAAGTCGAAAGAGAACCAAGGATGAAACATATGATCATATAATATAATATTTTTAATGAAAAGGTGAACATAGTTGACTTTGATTTATGATTTTTCACTCTTAAAACTACTAAGGTAAGTAATTCTAAACCTTCTCATATTGTCCCTAGATTATGGAAACTAGATTTTGATGGGGCTAGATGTAAGTCTAGGTTCAGAGTAGGAGTTGTCCTAATATATCTTATTGATAAGATATATCATGTTTCCTATATACTCCAATTTCCAAGCACCGATAACCTTGTAGAATATGAAGCATTGATCTTAGGTTTAAAATTTGCCATCAAGTACAAAGCCAAAGAATTATTGTTTCATGGTGACTTAGAACTAGTATTCAATCAAGTAAGGAGTAGATACCAATGTAAATTATCATACCTCAAAAGGTACAAGTTTAGATTCTAGGATTTTCATGAATCCTTTGATGATTTTAACCTTGTTTCTATCCCTAGAGAGGATAACAAGGTTGTTGATGAGCTTGCCTCAGATGTAGCTAATTTTATGCCAAACCATGACTCTCATAACTTTATCATTGAGATGGTTCCATGCCCCTATATCATTGATAATGTAAACCATATTCAGGTCTTTAATGATGACCATTAAATCTTGGATATCATGACCACTATAGGATTATTTGAGGCACATCATAAATGAGGCTGATGAGAATACTCTTTAAGAATATGGTAGATTTTATGGTAAAGTCATTTAGCTAAATGAAAATAGAATTCCAAAAGGCATGATTTCCTTGGAAAGGTTATTTGACCATGATAAGCCAGTTGAGAACATTAGGAATCCCAAAGTGAGTGGGAAGGATTACAAGGTAGTTGATCTTAGACCTCAAGATCAACCTTAGTTAGTTAATATTAGAATAACATGTACAAGTATTGAAGATAAAAAAATCCAAAGACCTATTGATAAGTTACAAAGACATAATAGCATGGTCCTATGATGACTTCAATATTTTTGATCCAAGATTCATCACCCATACCATACCCTTGAAAAAAGACTACAAACCTTTTAAGTAAAAGTAGAGGCCTGTCAATCCTATTTTAGAGCCTATGATTTTTAAAGAGGTTAAAAATTTATTATATGTAAATATTGTATTTCCCATTAGGTACTTTACCTAGGTTTCCAATTTGGTCCTAGTCAGAAAAAAGAATGGTGAAATAAGACTATGCATTGATTTTAGGAACTTTAATAAGTCATCTAAAAAAGACAACTATATTTTTCCTTCTTTGGACCAAGTTATATAAAATGTTTATGGTTTTTATATTATTTCCTTTTTTGATGGATTTTCAAGGTATAGTCAAGTATCAGTGAATTAGGAAGACATGATGAAGACTAATTTCACTACCATGTGGGGCACATTTACATACAAGAGAATGCCATTCAGATTGATCAACACAGGAGCAACATTCCAAAGGGTTATAGATCATGATTTATAAATTTTGTTAGGTAAATGCATCATTATATACATGGATGATCTGATTATTTTTTTTAAGAACAAGGAGGACCACATTATACATTTACGGTAGGTATTTGAAAGGTGCAGGAGGTATGGAATTTCCCTTAACCCAAAGAAGAGTATCTTTTGTGTTACTAAGAAAATTTTATAGGCCATGTAAATAAGGAGGAATCTCTATAGAACCTAAAATAGTAGAGGCTATATCAAAATTAGAGCCTCCTAATAGTAGGAAAGAACTAAAATCATTATTTGGAAAAATTAACTTTGTAAGGAAGTTTATTTTTGGTTTTGCAAAAATTATCAAACCACTGAGTGATATGCTAAAAAAGGACACCAAAATCACTTGGAATGAGGAAACTAAGAAATCCTTTAAGGATATCAAGGAATTAATTGGTCAAGCTCTAGTCCTGATAAGCCCAGGTTTCTCCAAGGATTTCTACCTTTACTCCTTTGCTTGTGACCATACTATTGTTGCAGTCTTAACCCAAAAAATTGATGGATGTGACCATCCAATTGCTTTAATGGGCATAAATTTTAAAAATTCTAAGTTAAATTATTATTTAATTAATAAATAAGCATGTGAATTAGTAAAGGTAGTGAAAAAAATTAGGCACTAAATTCTTAGGAATAAAGTGCATGCCATCCTACCTGAACCTGCCACAAAGCTCATGCTAAGTCAGAATGAGCAAGGAGAAAGGAAAAGTAAGTGGATGTCTATACTAAAATAATATGAAATTAAGATGAAGAATAAAAAATTATTAAGGTGCTAATGTTTTATTCAAATGATTACTAATGCTAACCCCAAGCTTAATATCATAAAGGTTAAATAAAAATGTTTTTAGTTGAATGATTGTTATGATCCTATCATTCATTTATTTATTAATTGCACTTGTCCTATAGAACTAACCAAGGAGTAGAAGAGATATATAAGACTCAAAGTATCATGCTACCTAATCAATAATGGAGTGTTATACAAGAATAAATTTAAGCTATCTACCTAAGATGTGTTTCAAAAGAAAAAGCTGCCAAAATAATGAGCACCTTTCATGAGAAGCTAGGAAATGGACATCCATATAGAAGAACTATAGCCCAAAAAATTATAAAATCTAGATAATATTGGCCCAACATATTCAAGGATGATCAAAATCATGTGAGATAATTCCACTCATGCCAAATCTTTATCACAAAGGAGCCAAAACCAGTAATGTCATTGCAACTAGTAATGGTTAACAATCCATTTGCATAATGGGGGTTAGAATTTGTAGGGGTGATCAATACCAACTCATCAAAATGTCACATGAATGTTTTGACAACTAATAAATCTTACACCAGGTGGACTGTGGTAGTGTCCACTAAGTAATGTAGAACTAAAAAAGCAATCACCTTTTTAGAAGAACACATATGCACTAGATTCCGAACTCTAGTTTCCCTAGTATGTGATAATGGATCCATTTTCACATCCATTGAAATGATATAATGGGCATATGATTATGGCATAATTCTCAAGTTATCATCCAAACATTACCCTCAAGGTAATGGAGTGTTTGAATCTATCAATAGGAACTTGATGAAATAAATAAAGAAGTCTGCAACAGACAAACCCAAAACTTGGCATAAGCTTCTCAAATATACCCTTTGGGTAGATAGGATAAGAATAAATTAGGACCTAAAGGAATCACAATTATTTTTAGTGTATTTCCAATAGTTCATCTTCCATATCACCCTTAAGTTATCTAAATATAAGTTCATATAGGAATCTATGGAAGAAGATTAGAAGCTTTCAAATTCAAGACTACTAGACATTGTTCAAATAGAAGATGCATGAGAAGAAGATTTTGTTAATTTTAGAAGACACTAGACCATGCTAAATATGTGGTTTTACAAGAGATAAAATGTAAAGGTGTTCACACAAGGAGACTTAGTTCTTCTTTGGGACAAGGCATTTAAACCTAAGGTACAACATGGAAAGTTCACACTTCTGTGGATAAGCCCCTACCATATTTTTGAGACACTTGGGAACAACACCTTCAAGATGAAAGACCTAAAAGGAGTATAATTCACATTTACCACTAATGGGTAGTACCTCAATCATTAATTTTATATTGCTCATCATGGGGTATTCATGGAGAAAATATGTAAGACTAGTTATAGTTAGTATAGGTATGCTAGTTTAGTTTCCTTATACTCTTTATTTCTTATCCCTTGTTTGTAGATATGTTTGTGCATATTTATTTTCTTATCTTTTATTTCTAATTTTTTGCTTTATATTGTGTGTTTATTTTCTTTTTTTTCCCTTGTTGTTAATAAGTCCTTTTAGGCAGCCTTTAGCTCAAATTTTATTCATAAATTTTAGAAATGCCACAAGTTTATAAATTTAGGTATGTATCTTGAGCAAATGTTGACCATGGATATAAACTATGATCTTAATTTTATGATTTAGAAAAACTAGTAAAGACTAAGTGGATAGGTTGATTGTTTTATAAGAACTCAAACATTTGTTTGATCTAAATTTGGTTTTAAAAAGTATTGAACATATGGGATGAAAGATTAAATTATTGAAACATAGTCATGCTTGCACTTAGAAAACAACCTTTCATGGGACAAAGGTTACAACCAAAGTTTATTTTATGAGTATCAAACACTTGACCAAATCCCTAAACCTAGCTAATCTAGTTCCCAACTTTTGTTAGAAAGCCTAAATAGTCTAAAAAAAATACAAAAATAGGAACTTATTACAAAATCAAAATATTTACAACAAATGGTTATTCTAATAACATCCATCAAGTCTATGGATGCCTGGTTAGTATTGGATCAAGTCTATGAGTGGAGCCAAAGGCATCTTTGTTGGGGCTATGGATGCTTGGTTGGTAGCAGAGCAATGCCCATGCCTTCCCTAAGCTAAATCATGGTTCATAAAGAATATCCAAACATGTTGTGAGTTAGTGTTAATTATTAAAGGCATGAAACCTAGAATTTTTGAGGTAAATAGTAAGTTAAATCAAAGCACACACACAACATGGATAGGTTTTGATGTTTGGTCCTAATCATGTAGGTGTAAGGTTTTTTTTAACCATAAACTAATTTTGATGATGACACTGATCAAGTGGAATAGGTAACCTAATTATATTTTTGAACCAAAGTCTCTAAATTCTAACATATTGATATGTTTCCCTTGGAAGTTGCCATTTATTGAGGGTAACATACCCCTTATTTCTAAAAATTAGGGACCCATGTGTTAAATTGTGCAAAATTTGTATTTTAAAGTTGAAATTCACTTGACTAGAGTATCATTAACATGTTTTACACATTATTTGCATTTGAAGATCATCCATCCCTTAGTCTTGTTGGTCCTCTTTGTTCATGGTTCTACTTTAGCTTTGCCTAATATTTCTAACAATGGATCTCTATGTTTTAGATCATAGGTTTAATAGAGCTCTCCTTGATGGGATCATACCTAGGTTTCATAATTTTAGTGATTTTATCTCAATTTGACATTTTACTAGCCTTTGGTCTATTAAAAGTCAAGTTGAGTCCATGTTTAAGCTTTCCAAAACGCTCATTCAGAAACCCTAACACAAAACTCTTTTAAACCAAATTCAAAAAATGGCAAGAAAAATTTAGCAAGAACATCTTAAATATGTTATAGACTTAAGCCTAATTTTTATCCTAAGGCTTGGTCATATTTTTCAACATGAACAAACCTTAGCCTAAAAATTATAAGCTTGGTCCCCTTTATGTCCCAAGCTCCTTTGTCCCCTTTTATTTTAATTTGGTCCAACCTTATTACTGTAAGGTCATTTTTATTAATTTCCTAGCTTAGTCTAACTTTATTTTCATAAGCTTATACTAGTGTCTTAGTCTTAAAGCCCCATTCACATTTATTAACATGAATGAGACTTTAGTCTTAAGACTTTATCCTAAGTCTTGTTTGCCCCGATCCCTAACTTAAGTCATGTGCTTCTCTATAGGATCTATGACCTGTGTGCATTCAAGCATAAACAATCAGACAAAATGAGATGGACTCAATGAGTTAAAAGCTTTAACCCATTAGACCAATCATGCTTGATCATTTAGATCATGATCAGTGGCCCATGGTTAAGTGGATGCTAATGATCATATGACATGAAATCAAGAGTGGCCCCCTTTGTTATGATATAGACTTAGCCTAAGTCTTACCTTAAAGTTTTATTGTATTTATCAATATAATAAAACCTTATGCTAAAGGCTTATGTTAAGTCCTTTTAATTATTTGAAGGGTCCATGCTTTATTATGTTACAACTTAGCTTATAAACTTTAAATCCTGAGTCCTATTCATATTTATTAATGTGAACAAAAATTTAGTCTATAATCTTCATCTAAATATTATGAGGTCTTGAGCTTACTTAATCCATTTGTGATTGCAAGAACCAATCATAGCCAACTATTCAGAGCATGATCAACAGATCACATTTGCTCAAATGAAGTTGATCAAATGATGTTTAATGGGTCAAAAATTACATAAGGCCTACTATATTCCATGAGACTCAAATTTTACATTCTTGTACCCATCATTTGATGTCTAAAAGGCCATCAATGATGTTCATGAGGTATCAAATGTAAGCCCTGATGATACATTTCTAGATGTTTTAATAATTTTGGGAATATTAGTGTATTATTCTTAATTTAGTTAAAGGGTTTGAGTAGTAAAATTTGTAAATAAATAGATAATAATTAAGCTATTGATTTTTGTAAATTAATTACAATTCAAACTTTTATAAAAGTAGTAATAAGGAGAAGAAAATATAACTTAGATGGAAATTAATTGATCTGACTAAGATAGAGGCTATAATTCACTGTGTAAGACTAAGACACTATCACAAACTAAGATCTAAAATTCATTTTGTGATTAGACAAGAGTATCTGAATTGGATAGTAGTGGCATTAGTATTATATTCCATCTTTTCCACTATTGTCTTGAGGATCTGAGCTTTCTAGGTTTTATTTTCTATGTTTATATGACCTTGCATGTGAAGTTTTGACAACTAGAAATTTTTATAGATCCCTATAGAGTAGATTATTTATTTAAACCATATCTTCCATAATGTTTTGACCATTTGTTAGTAAGATGTAGGGTTAGTGTGTGTAAGACGCACTAGACATGATGCGCACCCTGTGTGTGGGCACGCTGCCTACAGACCAATAATCCAAAAAGGGATCAAGCCATATGTAGTTCTCTTACTTGATGTGCTTTGTGAAATTTTGTATATGAAGATGAAAAATTATAAACTAGATGTTCTTGAGGTGGTTAGGGATTGGTGTAAGGATTTTGAATGAGCTTGTAAGTGTATTGGCTAGTTGTATGCAAAGAATAAGGAAGATTGCTTGAGTAGTCTTGCTTGTATTCTTGCTTGTTTAATGATATTTGTCAATCCTTTCCAAATTATCTTTAAATGGGCTTTGATATGGATATATTAGTCATGGGTTGAATATGCTCATGTTAGGATGACAAGGATAAGGATGGGAAACTAGCAAAAATTGACCTTTAGGACCAAAAATGGACTTGGAAAATAGCATAAAAAGTGGACAGGAGTGGCACTAGCACTATAGTCCTAGTGTGGCATTATTTTCCTAAGTAGATAAGACCTAAGGTGTGGATTATTCATGGAAAAGGGGGTCTAGCTTAGCTGGGATCAAGTCTAGAAGGCTATGGATGACTATGAATTAGGAAAAATAAGCCTAAGAGGGTCATAAGATTAATTAAGAGGGACCTAAGGGTTGGGTGTCATTATCCATGCTTAAGTTACCAATTTTTGCATTTTATATGACTACATTTACCTCCCTTTTATTTTGGTGATGCAGTAACTTGAAATACTAGGATAATGGAAAAATAGAATGAGTACCTAAACTTACCTGTGAGGGTGAATCTCATGAAGTTGTGTGATGTTAGGTGTGCATAGAGAGAGCACACTATGAAGTATGAAACTAGATAAAAAAATAAAGAGTATATCAGTTCTTACTATATACACTATATTTAAAATAATAATGTACAAATTTGGGTAAGAGAAAGAGAGGAAGAGAAAGGACTGAATACACCTCATTGTGTATGTGGACCAATACAAAACCTATTGTGATGTTGAGTGATGTTAAGTAATTTTATACGGAGAGTAATATCATGAATAGAGTTGAGTGCTCAATTCACCAAAAGTGGCTCAAAATGCAAAGGCTACCCCTTTGGCTTCACCATCACCTAATAAGTAAAGTTAGGTGGTCATGTATGTGTTGATCAATGTTTGGACTGTGTCCAATCCCTCTAAATAGGTGGCTCAAGAATACAAAGGCTAGCTAGTCTTTTGGCTCCATCATTGCCCCATGAAGTGAAGCTTGAACTGATATTGGTATGAAATGTATATTGTATGATATGGATCCTAAAGCCTATGAATGTACAATGATCTAATAATGTTTGCATGGATAGTTGTATGTATTCTAGAAACTAGGCCACTCTTAGCCACTCCAAAATATGGAGATTAGGCTTGTATGAAAGCTACTCAGGAACTCAAGAACTTAAGAACTCAGGAGATTTGGCTTGTATAAAATCCATTCTAAAATTATGCCAACCACTTGCATAAGTAATAATGCACACAAATACTAAGAATGCTTAGGTAATACTGAACTTAGATAGAAAAGAAACAAATGTGCCATGCACATTTCCCCCAATCATTGGTGTCAAGAACATGGATTCTGATCTGGAAGTCATATCAACTATTGTATCTAAAACTCAAACTAATATCCATCATTCCACATATGATTCCCCCTATATCTAGATTATTTAAGAAAAATTTTACTAAAAATTATTGATTTTGAACTTGTTTGGTTGTCCAAAAACTATACCTAAACCTACTTTTATAACTACTTCAAGAAAGTCTAGTTTTTTGTTATTTAGATAGAAGCAGTAAAAGTAGACACTAGTGGCATCGGTGTTGTTATCCAAGTTGGGTGTTATTTTCTAGGGCCAAATTTGGTAATTATTCTATATTTTTGACTATTTTCCTGGTCTATTATGATTGGTTTGATGTCTGGTTGTTGTTTTGAGTGTTCTAACAACTATTCTTTTGACCATTAGGAGTTTTGATCTCTAAGATAAAACCCCTATTTGTTTTTCCCTATTTTGAGGGTAGGAATGAAAACCTTAGAATAACTTCTCTCATAAGAAAGATCCCTATAAGTGTGTTATGTTGCAAAGATACATGATATAGTAATGATAATCAACAAGATATCTCAATATATAGCATGGTTTGTATTGATATAGATCAATAGGGGTATGCCTAGATGTATATAACAATGTAATAGCATGTGAAATATACTAAACTAAAAATGAAAGTCTAGTTAGTTTTTAGTTGTTATTTGGAGGGATGGAGCATGATTTCCATCATGGCATCCAAGAAAGCAAGATAAATACATGATGTGGATCATGGCATTGTAAATAAGTAGAATCAAACAAACACACAAGGCAAGAATCAAGAAGTGTAAAAGGGTGGCCAAGGGGCCACACAAACAAGGGACATGGGCACATGTCACTCAAACTAAAAATCAAGCATACAAGGCATGTTCAAATACTACATACACATACAATTGAAACAAGGCCAGCGTGGAAGCCATAATTACATAGAATAGTTTAGAAAAGGGACAATTGGTAAATGTCCAAAAGCACATACATGAATAAAAGAAAAGTACATTTTAAAATTTCCTAAGGCACATACAAGAGACAAATAGGAAATGAGAAATGCAAAAAATCTAGATATGTAAGGCAAAAAAGGAAAGCATGTAATACCTAGGAATATAGTCACATCTAACTAATCAAAGCAAGAGGGAAAGTATGGAAGACATGTTAGTACAAGAATATGTATATGCTAAAAAATACACAAGTGTTATATACTAATAAGATGTTGATATAGTAATCTATGTAAGCTAGTAAATAATATACATCAACATGATAACTAGAGTGTGTGGTTTAAGAGTGGTATAACTTGGATGGTGTAGTCATGTATAAGATTCCCCTAGTGGGTATGTATATCAATGTATGTCTTGAATGTAGAAGTAGGATGCCCCATCGATGAGTAGAGTGAATCAATCAAAGAGTTGGATGTCACTACACACACTCAAGGAAGATCAAGTGAAGCATGGTAATGTAAATAAATTGACAACTAATAACATAGAATAGCTAATGTAAATCTAGCATAGTAGTAGCAATGTAAATCATGGATGATGCATACAATCAAAATGTGTTTGGTGTTTTTTATTCATTTGAATGTTTTTGTATTTTAAAATTTTTTATTGTTTTTGGATTTTCTAAGATTTTATCTATGTATAATAAATCAAAAGAAGACTATGTACAATAAATTGAAAAGGTCAATATACAATCAAGCATAGGAGACTATGTATAGGTAGTACTAAGAAACTATGTGTAAGTAATACTGATTATAAATGATACTAATCAATGAGTCTCATGGGAGACTCCCTATTATGGTGTCTTATATCAAATAATGAAATCGTGTGTGATTATGAATCATGAGGGAATGGTTGCGAATATGATTTTGGATATTTGAATTGATTGTCAGTATCTTGGAAATCATAATAACTTGTATTGTTCCACTCATCATTATCATCTTGATTTTGAACCAAGAGAATGCTAGTGGATTTGCATATTTTTCATTCTTTAC
Organism: Torreya grandis; assembly: GCA_037957365.1. Taxonomy (NCBI): domain Eukaryota; kingdom Viridiplantae; phylum Streptophyta; class Pinopsida; order Cupressales; family Taxaceae; genus Torreya; species Torreya grandis. Next base: position 1,837,295 of record JARHVA010001365.1, read on the forward strand.
TTATGCTTGTGGTAGTGTTTGTTGCTCTGGTTTTACTTTTTGATCCTTTTGATGTTCTGAGTTATTCTCTGGTAACCAATTTTTAACTATTTATGAATTTGAGCATTTATGAATGTGTTCTTGTATTACTATGCATTGATTTATTTACCTTTTATATGGTCCTCATTATCAATCATATGTTGTATATTTTTTTTCAATTCCCAACATGAATCTATATGATGCCCATGCATTCTATGATATGTACAATAATATCTAGATCTTCTCATTGGATGTAGAGGAGGTAGTTTGATCAACATAGATTTAATCATTTACCTTAGTACCTCACTTGAAATCTTATTTGATCTTTGAATTCTTTTTGAATCACTAGCTATATAATTACTTTATTTTGATTAGTTTTTTTGGTATGTAATATTGCTTGCAACCAATTGACTCAGTGAAGGTGCATATACATGATTAACACTAGGGTACCTTTGAGGCTTTTATATTATGATATAATTTTCCAATTTTGTGATCTTTTCATGTAGTAACTAATTCTAAATTTATAAAACTAAAATTAACTTCCTCATACTGGTGATTTTATCCCTTAGAGTCTCACAATTGAAAACCCTAGTTGCTTTCGATTGAACATGTAAGCACATATGTTGAAGAGGGTTTGAAGAAGTTATAGGCTAAATATATGTATTAGGAATAATAGTATAGGATACCTCACCTTTTGGAGGGGTGATATAATTCACTATTTAAAGGGAATGTACCAATCACCCTCTTAGGGGAGAGGAGGAGAAGGAATTTATTTCTTGTGCATAAGATATGACATTGAAACTTGACAAGTGGTAGTTATCTTATATAAAAACCATGTAGCCAAGGAGTCAAATACATCTAGGTAGACACCATGTATATGGGATGAAATGCATGTAATTAGATTTATAATTTGTACATCAATATGATTATAAAGAATATTCCATATGAGTGATACCAAATAAGGGAGAGAGAGCATGGAATTGTGCATGAATGTACAAAACAATTTGACATGAATCATAACCTTTCTAACATGTTTAGCATGATAAAATTGAATTATTTTACATATTAGAGATAGAAATTAAGGGATAGATAATATGAAATTGTGCATGAATCTATAGAAAATTTTGACATGAATCATAACATTTCTAACATGTTTAGCATGATAAACCTAAAAAAATTCCACATGAGTGAGAGAGAGTATGAAAAAATATTATTGAAATTTTTTGTACTTTTAGTAATGAATTTTTTAAATCATCCCTTATTATAAAAATTAATTAAAATAATGAAGATTTGTACTAGCATATGGTAAACTTTATCATTCATGTACATGATAGGACCAATGATGGTCTTTTTGTTTTTTACAAGAAATATAAGGAAAATTTGTAAAGGAGTGAGATCCATTTTTACAATCTCATTATAGATGTAAGGTGATACCTCAATAAGAAATGGGACCTAGTATACGTAACTATGTTTTGAAAAATAAACATTTTGGCAAATTACTATGAAATTTTGAAATTGAAAGTGAATTTCTGAGTTAGATATGTAAATAAAAAATCATAAATTTCTTAGAAAATTAGTGATTTAATGGGACCTAGTAGATGCAACTAGGGTATTGAAAAATAAATGTTTTTGAAAATTACTATTGAATTTTGAAATTTTAATTGAATTTTTTATTTTAATATCCTAGGAAAAAATTAGAAAATTACTGGAAAATTACTGAGAAAATGTTGGGACCTAATATGGGAAACTAGGGTTTGAAAGAAAATTATTTTAAAATTACAATGAAATTTTAAAATTTAATGTAAATTTTTTATTTTGTTATGATAAAAAAAATATAATAAAATTTAATAGTAAATTTACCCTTAGGGTTTTTATGCGCAGTCGAAGTAAGTTGGGTTCACCAAATGTTTTAACAATTTTGGAAATAATTATGTATTATTCCTAATTTAAAAGGGTCTAAATAGTAAAATAATAAATAAATAGAAAATAATTAAGTTAATAATTTGTGTAAATTAATTACAATTTAAACTTTTCTAAAAATAGTAATAAGGAGAAGAAAACATAACCTAGTTATAAACTAATTGATTTGGCTGAGACAGAGGCTAGAATTCATTATGTAGAACTAAGACACTATTGTAAACTAAGATCTAAACTTCATTTTGTGATTGGATAAGAGCATTTGAATTTGATAGTAGTGGCACCAATGTTATAGTCCACCTCTACCATTATTGTCATAAGGATTTGATCTAGGTTTTATTTGATATGTCTATGTGACCCTATCTGTGAAGTTTCAATAGCTGAAAGTCTGTATAGCTCACTATAGAGAAGATTGTTTCTTCAAAACCTATCTTCCAATAGTAGTGGCACCAATGTTATATTCCACCTCTACCATTATTATCATAAGGATTTGATCTAGGTTTTATTTGATATGTCTATGTGACCCTATCTGTGAAGTTTCAATAGGTGAAAGTCTGTATAGCTCACTATAGAGAAGATTGTTTTTTCAAAACCTATCTTCCATTATGATTTGACCAATTTTGAGCAAAAGGGGGGGTTAGTGTGTGTAATATGCACTAGACATGGTTCAAACCCTATGTGTGGGCATGTTGCCTACATACCAATACTCTGAAGAGGGATCAAGCCATACGTAGTTCTCCCACTTCATGTGATTTGTGCAATTGTGTATAT